>JANAVB010009142.1:77500-129831 GCA_029216955.1 Iris pallida
CACGTCCGCGAAGCCGATATGCAGATTTTGATACTTTTGGTTCATGACCACGTCGTTCGGTTTGTCAGGGCGCACGCTGTATCGGTAAATTTTATCGAAATTGGTTGTTTTAAAAATTGTTATCGCTATTTTTGAACTAATTTATCATGAAAATTAATAGGGCATAAAAAAAACTAATTAACTGGTTTTAAACATGGTTGTGTTGGCTAGCATCCTATTTAAATGAATTTCAAAATTCACTTCTATTCTAACGGAGAACAACCTTCCAAAAGCGAGGTTAGAAATCGAATTTCTGTTAAATTTTGAACATATTTCCATCAATTTTTCATGGGATCCTGGGAAATTTAACCTATTATATTTTTTTAAATTCCAGGTTTTGAAGATGATTATATTGGCTACACGCAGGAATGGCTAGATCAAGAATTGATCGAGTATACTGTGAGATAATCAGGTAGAGAAATTGGTACCTCGGCTACTATAGAAATAGAGCATTACTCTGTTCGAGCGTCAGTTGTCGCTGTATAGGCTGTCCGACGATGCTCTGGCGACTTATGCGGCGGCGTAGGTGATTCGCAAGGTACAGAGGAGTTCGTGTAGGGGATCGGAAAGGTGTTTGAGGTTTGGTCTCGGATTTTGCTAGGTTGGTATCGGTTTATAGCAGTATAGGTATATCTCGATGTTTTTTATTTGCAATCAAATTCTCACAAAATTAAATCAGGATTTTGGATATCTAATCTAGTAGAGAACGGGATTAGGCTTAGCTGGGGAAAGATTCTGATCTAATTGATCAGATTTATGATCGATTTTACTGGGAATGGTCCACTCGCGAGGAATTGGAGATCTTCGGAGATTTTTAGTTCCTCGTGAGAAATTCAATTTTTTTAATCCTTTATACCTTTATATATATATATATAATCTAAAAATAATAATATTATTAATGAAAAGTATGCATTCCTATCTAGTACCCATTTTCACCACTTATGAAAAATTATTCCTATGTTAGGTACATATACTAATTTCTATCTTCCTAATATTTTTCAAAAACCTAAAAAAATAATTCCAATAAATATTTTTTTAACAAGTATATAGTAATATATTTTCATGTATATAAAAAAGATATTGAATGCATAGAGGTATTCTATATATATTCTCATATACCCATATACATGCAAGTATCAAATTTTAAACGGAAATTTTCATACAAAGCATTGAATATTTATAAAATCCCACTCAAAGCACAAAGTTTGGAATTATTCCCTATGGAGCACAAGAACACCCTTCCGATGGACGTTTTTTATTTTTTTAATATTTTTGTTTACTTGTCTATTTCTCTTCCGTTAACTCCGTTAAATTTTTTTTTTAAAAATGCCCTTCGGAAGGACGTTTTCCCTGAGCGGGACATTCCACTTTCAGCTCTCTGTCTAATCATGTCGCTCAACACTACACCTACAGTATATATGATGTTACTATTCACCCCAAGTACAAACGTTTTAACTATTTAACTAAACAACTACCTAATACTTTATTAATTCAAGTGGCTTCCATTCTGAGATTCCCGAGATGAAAAGATAGGATCACCTTTTTTTTCTCCTTGTCAAATCATAATAAATGTTTTTCTAACAGTAGGAATTTTTTTGAACTAAAGTAGTTCAAAAATAATAAAAATAAGTGCTTCAGCAGATAAGTTTCACAAGGCCTCCTTTGGTTCGAAAATATATATGAGCGGTAATTCTTTCTTTTGATAAATTATTTTATCAAAGTCAAAAATAAATTTTCATACAAAGCATTGAATATTTATAAAATCACACTTAAAGCACAAAGTTTGAGATTATTTTCTAGGGAGCACAAGAACGCCTTTCCGATGGACGTTTTCTATTTTTTAATATTTTCGTTTACTTGTCCGTTTCTCCTCCGTTAACTCTGTTAAAACAAAAAATTAGAAAACGCCCTTAGAAGAAGAAAACAGAAAAATATGTCATTATTTACTTGTCCGTTTCTCCTCCGTTAACTCTATTTTTAAATATATTTTTTTACTTGTCCGTTTCTCGACTGCAAATATGTCATTATTAATATAACTAAATTAGTGAGAGAGCAAAGAAGAAAACAGGAAAAAAAAGGAAGAATTAATTAACTCGGCTGAAAATATGTCAATAATACAACCATTTCATTATTATTAATGCAAAAAATGAAGCATTAATTTCTGTTTCCTTCTTGGTAGTTGCGGTGGTCCGACAACTCCGGCCATTTTACATGAACGAGAATCTCACGTTTCTAAACTGGCCAAGAAGGAAATAAAATTAATGCCAAGGAAACATAAATTCAAACAAAAATTCAATCCAAAAAAAACAAAAGTTTAGAATCAAGCAACCAAGAATAAATTAATTAAATAGTTAAAATGTTTGTTATTTTTTTAAATAATTAATAAAGTGGGGAACCAAACTCTGCAATGGGATGAAAGGGGAATGTCCCATCGATGCTGGCCCCACCCTCACCCCTCCACGTGCATGCTCCTCTCTGTCTAATTAACAAACTCTGCAATAATTTTCTGACGATGGGAACCAAACTTTGTTAATTAGACAGAGAGCTGAAAGTGGAATGTCCCATCGATGCTCAGAAAAAACGCCCTTTTGAAAGGCGTTTTCTATTTTTTTAACGGAGTTAACGGAGGAAGAACAGACAAATAAATAAAAATATTAAAAAATAGAAAATGCCTATCGGAAGGGCGTTCTTGTGCTCCCTAGGGAATAGTCCCAAACTTTGTGCTTTGAGTGAGATTTTATAAATATTTAATGCTTTTTATGAAAATTTTCGAATTTTAAACTTCCAATATATATACTAAAGGCAATGTATACTCATATGTTAATTAAACAAGCCTACATACACATATAGTATACATATAACAAACAAAATTTTAAAGACAGAAAAAATAAAATAAAAATAAAATACTTAGTATTTTATGGGGTTTACATTAGATATTTAATATGAATAATAAAAAATTAAACTTACTATATACCAATCTTCAAAACAAAAAGTTCAATACCTAAATTAAAAATATACTTTTCAAAATTTAGGGTTTTACAATTGGTACCAAATGGGTGTTCCGAAATAAACTGAGTGAGGATGGACATGTTCTACACAACAAAACACGTTTAGATGCACAAGGTTATAATCAAGAAGAAGGAATTGATTATGATGAGACATATGCTCATGTTGCTAGACTAGAATCTATTCGCATGCTTTGTGTATTTGCATGTTTTCACAATTTTAAAATTTTCAAATGGATATGAAGAGTACATTTTTAATGGGTTTTTAAGGAAGAAATTTTTATGAAGCAACCCCTAGTTTTGAGGATTTTCAAAAATCTGATCATGTTTTCAGGCTAAGAAAGGCATTCTATGGTCTCAAACAGCACCCAATACCAAAATACAGTACTTTAGCGATAGATGTATTCTGTCGCTAATAGTGACGGATGTATTATGTCGCTAATAGCGACGGACTACCGACGAAACAGCGATGGTCTTCCATCAAATTGTAGCCAATTATTTTTTTAATTTTAAGGGTAAATCTCGGTCAAAAATCTGTCACTTTATCGTCGGACATATAGCGATGGACAAATAACCCGTCGCTATGTCGTCGCCCAGTTGTCAATATTTTGCGGGAAAATGTTAGAAAAATTGGCACGAAATTTGGCAACCACATAGCGACGGATTATCCGTCGGCAAACTATCGGGGGTATAGCGACGGCCTGGCGACAGATATATCCGTCGCTAAATCTTGTGCCCTAACATAAAACGAACCGACGGAGGAAAATTTTTCATTCCCCCTAAAATTTTCTCTTACCTCTCTCTCTCTCTCTCGCATGCGCTCTCTCTCACTCAGGTACATCTCTCTCTCTCTCTCTCTCTATCTCTCTCTCTTGGTGGTCGGGGGGTACACCTCGCGGGGGAATCGTGGTTGCGGGGGGAGAGGGTTTAGGGGAGCGAAAGGAGGGGGACCGAAGGGAGGAGGGTCGACGGGTGGGGAGATCGCGGGGGGGGGGGGGTAGACGAGCGGAGGGAGGGGGGCCGGGGGGTGTCGGTGGTCGGGGGAAGAAGGGGGGTTTAGGGTGGGGCGGCGGGTAGGAAGGTCGCAGGGCCGAGGGGTCTTGGCGGTCGGGAGAAGGGAGGAGAGGGGGGGGTTATAACTCCACTTTTTCCATTTTTAGTAGAATTTAAAATTTTAATAATGATACTTCATTCCTTTTTCTATAAATATATAGATTATGAATATTTTTTGAGGGAAGGAATTTGGGAGCAGGAATATTTAAATTTGAAAGTTTGTTATAACTAACTTGGTGGTCACCACTTATTTTTAAATTTTCTAACTGATTTTCTTTATCAAATCTGCAATAGTAGAAAGGAAGAGGGGGTTTGTGTAACTTTCTAGAGCCGGAGGGGCTTATATAAAAACTAATTATTGCGGGGGGGGGGGGGGAGGGTTGTGCAAAATGTCCTTTTATTTCCTTATAACTGAGTGGGGAGAGAAACTGAGAGCTCAGTCTCATTTCTTCTCCTCTTCTCGAGAGTTCTTCCCCAATTTCCGAGCTCAGCCCTAAAAATCCAACTCCGACAAGAGTGGCGACAACTCCAACCGCGACGATGGCGACGACAACCACGGCGAACATCGCTTCTTCCAGCGACTAAGCCGCATCTAGTCGAGTTTCCACACGATTGTGGCAGATCATGCGGCGGTGCCCCCTTCTTTCACTCCTCGACGACAACGACAATGGTGACTAACGGAGCTCTTGGCGACGTGAAGGTTCTTGTTTGAGTTCGGCAGGTGAGCACAGTCGATTGATTGATCATTTTCATTGTTCCTTTGAAATCAGTTTTGTTGAGATCGACCGATCTGAGTTACTGATCCAGATCCGACCTAGTTCCTTCGTTCGATTTCTTCATCAAGAATTTGTCTCCTTGACTATTTCACTTTTTCGGTGTTTGTCATCGACTAGTTGCATCGACGAGGTGAGTGAAGCTGAGTTTGACACTGCTTTGGATTTGTCAATTTGCTGAGTAATCATGAACTGATCGAGTTTGTCCTGTCCCTGTAGAAATTATTGGGATCACAGTTGCTCAAATTCGATTGCCATGAGGAGCAGTGGGAGATCTAACTACTGTGAAACCCTTGGGAACTCAAGGATTGCATGTTCGAGTCTTTAGTTTCCTGTGACTGATTCTTCAGTACAGGTAATCCTCCGTCCCTCCTCTGTTTGTCGATTTTATGTGTGCTGCGCCGTGATTGATTAAGTTTTGATCAGAGTTGGGGTCAGGACGTGGGGAGAAGGTCTCTGTTCGTGTTTGTGTGTGTTTCCATGACATTGTTCGTGTCCAAGTGTTGTCGTATCCAACTCGCGTGCGTGTCAGCAAGTGATGGTATGGATGGGGGAACCTATGAAGTCTATACCGAGCTTTGGAGTTTTCCAGATTCATTTGAGTTTCAAAATTGATTGATAGTATCTGTATCATGAATTCAAACATTTCTTTAAATATTGATTGAATACTTTTGGTCGAGATTTTGATATGAGTATTTTTTAATTCTTGTTTTTTTTTATTTTAATTATTGGCAGGATCTGAGAATTGGTTGGTTGAGGGGTTATCAAGGTTATTTTATACTTTCATGTGTATCCCCTGTATGATTCTGATGGGTTTTATAAAATTTTGACTATTTGTTCTGTTTTTCCCTAAATTCTGAATTGGTGGTTCCTCTACTACTGACTTCTTGGTTGGGAAGATCTATTCCTGGGGTTATTCGAAGTATGAATGAACACAGGAGTAGCAGCAGTGTGTTGACAAGTTATATCATCGGGATATTAGTGTTGTTAGGAATGTGTCAGTTGGGTCAGGCTGGTGTCGGGTGAAGGCAGGAGGAGTGCAGACCTAGGTGATGTTATGATTCATCTGAATTCAATTGTAAATTCTTTTATTTTTTTGATTTTTCTTTCTCAACATCTGAATAAGGGGGGAACATAGCCGTTGGTATTATGTTTACTCCAAGGCCTCGTTTGGTTGGCGGAATCTCCCGGTTGGGAAAGGAAAGTGATTACTTTCCTATGTTTGGACGTCCAAGGAATTGAGGAGGAAAGGAAAGTGATTCCCAATGGAAGGGAAATTAGGGGAGAAAGTGATTCCATCCATCCAAGGAAGGAATCACTTTCCCACATTGAAGTATTCACTTTCCTTTCCAAATTCCTTGGCATTGCCAAACATCGGAAAGGAAAATCAATAGAAATTAAAGTTTTCCAAAGGAAAGGAAATGACAAGGAATTGATTTTCTTTCCCTTCCATTCCGCGAACCAAACGAGGCCCAAGGGTTAACTTGAGTGCTTGGCAAGTTAATGAGATAGGGGTTGCATGCTTTCAAATGCTATTAGCTGGTTGTGATCTGAGTTTGTTTTGTTAAAAAATTAGACAGAGGATGGGTTGGTGTGATAGTATAATTATGTAGATTGATATAAGTTCACGTTGGTTATACTTATGGTGAATCTTTTGAGTCCTGTGGTTGCTTGGGGATAATGAGTTAAGTTACATGCTGGGTTAAAAGTTATATTGTTTAAAGTTCCACTTTGGTAACTCTGTGTAAGTGTGATTATAGAAGTAGACTTGAAATATAGTTTCTAACTAGCAAATAAGCTTTTGCTCCAAGTATGATAAGCAGTGCCTCTGTTTAATGAGGATTTACTAATAAAGCAAATGATAACTAGTAAGTAACTCTGTAGTTAGCTATAGATAAAATAAAATATAAATGGCTAGTATAGTTATTGATTATATCTACGAGCAATATGAGTAACTAGCCAAATTATGGCTGATGGTTATTGATTAGAGACTAACCAACTTGTACCATCAGGTGGACATACAGATTTTCTGCCTACTCCTGACTACCTGGAGCAAAGTAAGTACTTTTCTACGGTCTTGTGCATTTACATATATTGTACTTTTCTTGTGACATGTCATGACACGATATCTTGTACCCCTGTATTTCTTGTTCTTGTACTTATTTGTGTCGGGTGGGGAAATACACTAGCTATATGACCAAACCCCAGTTACCATATTCCTGTAGATAGCTTAGGCCTCGCATCGTGCACGTGGGTCCTAAGCCGTACCATATTCATGTACTACCTGTACATGCTCCTGTACTCACCCCAGCCGGTCACATAGGCTAGTTGTATTTCAAACATGGTGCACTTGTCATGTCTTGTACTTCAGGTTCATGGTTACATTCATATACTTTATTTTCTGTACTTTCATTCATGTACTTTCATGTTCATTTCCTGTATTTCATGTTCATGTTCTCCTGTACTCATTTCCATATCATGATGTTCTTGTTCATTACCTAGAACGGTACTTTGCTCCTCTCCTGACTGGATATGTTGCAGGTATACTTGCAAGATATTATTCTACTTTGTGGGCCAGAGCCCGGGATATTAGCTGAGCATGATAAGACTTAGCTTGAGGCTTCAGGTTTATACTGTTTTGCTTTACTCCTAGATATTGTTCTTAGAATTCATAGTGTAGTTCATTCTTATTGTCTCTAGTACTTTTATGACATTATGATCGGTGGACTACGGTGATCATTCTGGGAACGTTTTATAGATGTTGTGATTGTATATATTCATGTTTATTTGGTTAGATTAACCTAGAGATTCGTACAACTTACTTCGTCGTGTCTAACGATGAAGGCTGGGCGTGTCCGATTCGTGTTTGATTATTCGGGAACGGGTCGTGACATGTTTTTAGTGGTGTATAGGGCCTAAAAATTAAGTTGCACCATGCATTTACTACTCAACAATTAAGTTGCGCCTCAAAAATCAAGCTGCGCCATTGATATGAAGCTCAGATATCAAATTGCGCCATTGATTAGGTTGCGCCATATATCAGACTGCGCCCAGCCATATTGCACCAAAGTATACGTGGCGCTGACATTTAATGGCCATCATTACCTGACAGCACTGACAACTGACAGAACAGTAAACGGAGAAAATCTCTTCGAATCCCTCGAATTGTGCCGCTCGAGGAGATTGGATTGACAACTGTCCTGCTCATCTTATAAGTTGCGCCTAGGCACAATCTAAACAAATTTCTTAGTTGCACCTAGGCGCAATCTGAACAAACTTCTTTTTAAGTGCCACGTGCCTATCCATTCAGTTACGCCTAGGCGCAACCCAATCAGGCACAGTTTGACTTGTTGACTGAAGCTCGCGCAATCTGATAAAGTTGAGACAACTTACATTCTAAAACAGGATGACATGGCGCACATGCCACTAATCTCTCAAGACATGTCTACTAATCTGTACATGACCACGCGCATCTCAATCACATGATGTCATGCGTCTAAATACAGTTAGTACACGATTGATTAACTAAATGAAAGTTGGCGCAACCCAATGTGGCGCAATCCAGTCTCGCGCACATCCGAATAATTGCTAAAACAGTTATTTCTAGAGCTCTATAAATAGAGTTTCCAATCATTGTTAAGACATCATAGAGATCAAGAACTCTTGCAAAATTGCTGCTGCATTCTACGGAGGCTCTAGTCTTCAAGTTCACATAGTCCAAGGAATAAAGTGATCGTCTTCTGATCAGATTCCTATAGTTGTACTTCCCCAGAATTCAAATTGTACTCTTGTACTCTTTTCAAAAGTTTGTAATAGAACAATTTTTTGTTTTTTGCAAACAAAATGGCGACTCTACTGGGGACAACTTTCTCCTCCGATGAGAAGGTGACAACTCAATGTGACGTTGCGTCGATCGGCAGGACGCAGAGGACTCTGGTTGTTCAAGTCAACCAGACAGCCTATAAATATATGATCAACAAGAAGAGCAACAAGCGCACGGTGGCTATCACCAAGAACAAAACTGTGTGGACTCCTAAGTCCTCTACGGTTGCTGTTGCCAAGGCGCAATCTGCCTCTGTTGCTCCGACGTAGTATGTTTCTACTACCTGCGTACAGTCCACTCTCACTGCTGCCCGTACGCAATTTACTCTTCCTGCTGTCCGTACGCAGTCTACTACTCTCTTTGCTGCCAAAGCACAATCTGTTCAAGTTGTTGCTAAGGGACAGTCTACCCATGTTGCTGCCAAGGCACAACCCGTAGCCTATATTGCTAGGGTGCAACCAGTAGCCCATAGTACTGTGGTGCAACCCAAGCAATCAGTTGTTCAGGCGCAGTCTGCTGCTCTGGCACTACCCAAGGGAACTAGTCTTTTGGCTATTCCCTCTTCCAATTCTCCAGTTCTGATCTTGGAGAAACAATGTTCTAGTGCCAAAACTAGACAGAACAAAGGGAAGGGTCCTTTAACATTTCCTCAACTGGTGCAACATGTGCCTAAAGTGATCCCACAACAAAACAAACAAAAACGCTTCTTAGCTGACCCTTTACAAAATAAAGGAAAGCACCCTTTGGTCTTTTCTAAAACTTCCCTAGTTTTTGACTCAGAGGAAGATGTGTCAGATTCCACTCCTTTAAACAGAGGTCTTCAGATCTCTGCTATGGGAAGGAATACTGATCAAAGAGGTGTCTTGCCAATCCCTATGGGGATTAGTCAAGATCTTCTAACCTTGCAAATTTCATCCAAGCAAGAAAAGTTGATGGTATCTCAAACAGAGACACCCGGAGCAGAATTCTCTGATTTACGTGCTTATTTCAATAGGCATCCATCAATATCAACTTTGGTGAAACGCAAGAATTCTATGCCAAAGGCCACTATATACCAGGAACCAAAGTTTAAAAAGAAGGACCAAATCACTTATGCTAATGAGTTAAGTACCTCTTTGTACACTCAGGGAACTAAACATTTCAAGAATAGGAGGCATGTTCCTAACATCATTAAGAAATATGTTCCTCCGACTTCTTCTCGTCCTGTAGTGGTAACTGATCTCCGAAAACGTCTTACATAAAGACGGAAGATTACAGGGATATCTCTTTCACCTCTAAATCACTCTTTAGATCGCCACTGCCTTCATGAAGTGGTCATCAAGTATTGTTGCCAATCAGCTAAACGATCCGTCTTCGATCGTTTGAACAATGTTTCAACTCCTGAACCTATAACAAAAGATGAAAATGAGCCGTTATATGCTTCTGCTAACATGACTTCTCAAGGCACTGGGGATGGGAAACGTCCAAGATGTAATGCATCCCGTAATCCCAGTCAGCAATACTTGGATCGGATTCATGCATCCAGTGAAGGGGTTTTTCAATACACACGATCAAAAAATCGAAATTTGGACCAAGGTGTCTTTAATCAAGAAGATCTCCCCATCACTCATCTAGGAGAGGACTCGTTATCTGAGTTTGATACAGATGGTGAAAGTTCTGAACAAACTATCTCGTCAATAGCAGCAAAAGAGGTGACGACATATACCGTTACAGAAGATCAAGATGCCTCTACTTCAGCCAGTCAGGAGCAACGAATTGTTGTACTAGAAGACAAATTGAAGACCATAGCTGAGATGGTCGCAAGTATGCACACTATAATCGTGGCTCAACATACAGTCCCATCGGTTATAAATCCTGCTACAAATCCAGAGCTTATAGCTTCTTCTGTACCTGTCAATGTCAGTCTGGGGGCACCACCTCCTCAGGTTGCTTCTGTACCAATTCAAGCTGATCCCAGTCAGTCTAGTGCTGGGGGTGGTAGTTACCACGTTGTTCCTCCTTCCAATAATTCTAATTAGCCCACCAATTCCCAAACATCAGGAGATACCAATTCAAGCTGATCCCAGTCAGTCTAGTGTTGGGGTGGTAATTACCACGTTGTTCCTCCTTCCAATAATTCTAATCAGCCTACCAATTCCCAAACATCAGGAGATGCCAATGAGGCTGTGAAACTCTTATGCACTCAGTTTGAGGCCTTCAAGCAGAAGGATGGCCTACAAAGACTTGGCATAAAGCAACCGTACCCTACAGAATGGAAGGAGGTTCCATTCCCTCCTAAATACAAGCTTCCAACCATTATGTTGTTTGATGGAAGCACCTCTCCAAGTCAGTACATCAATCACTTTGAAGTAATGACTGACCAATTACAGCCAAATGATGCTCTCCTTACCAGAGTATTCGTCGGTTGTTTTGCCGGCACAGTATACGATTGGTACCAAAGTTTGTCAGATGGCTGCATAACGATCTTTTGCTGGTTTCAAGCAGATGTTCTTGGAACGGTTCTACGAGGGAGTCAACGATATGACAATGTCTGCCCTCAGTAAGATCAAATAAAGACACAATGAATTCACAGAGAGTTTTATTGAAATATTTCGCTGGGAGGCACTTAAAATGCCTTTAGGAACTCCATCTGCTGTAACAATAGACACCTGTAAATTAAACTTGTTGCCTATTATCAGTATGTGGATGGGATCTACACAATTCTAGGATTGGCCTTCTTTCATTGTGAATGCCAAGGCGGCAGAAGTCAGTACCAAAAAGTTCTAACAGTTAGGAGTTCAAATGACTCATCCTAACCAAGATTAACATTCTACACCCATGGATAATAATCGCCAGAATAACCGCAAGGATAAAGAAATATTGGCTATCAATCTCAAGGGCAAGGATTCATTGGCTGTTAATGTTTTTCAGACATCACCTACTCCATCAGCACCACTACAGAAAATACCTCGTCCAAAAGAAGAGTATTCTTTCGATGAAGATGATACTTTGAGCATCTTCGATTGCTTGATCAAAAGTAATAAGCTTCAATTGCTAGAAGCAAAATGGCCAGAAGAAGTGGGTAAAACTGATCACCCTAAATACTGTGTTTATCACAGATTTATAGGGCATCCAACCAGAGCATGCTACGTGCTTAAAGGCAAAATCTAGGAGTTGGTCAACTCTGGGGCAATTACTCTGCAGCAGGATGAGAAGACTGTGACAGCTAATGTTGTCTCTGTACAGTTTGGTGACTTTCTACCCCAACTTGTACAAGATGGTGTTATCCCCATTCCAAGGACTACTCTCGAGATCGTAAATCTCCTACCTCCTCAAAATGAAGGTCTTGTTCTACTATCAACTGACAGAGAAGAGATTATGTGGATTCACCCATATCTGGTAGCAGATTTCGAAACACCTTCCTCTTCTAAGCAAAAGAAGCACTCCAAAACTAAATCCAAGAACTGCAACATGGTATCTTTTGAACCAATAGCAGAAGAAGAAATTCTAATTGGCACTAGATCTGGAAAACCCTACCTTCGAGAATACCCCGAAACTTAAGAGAATTCTGCCTCATCTCCTGATGATCCTCCTACATCATCTTCTCCTGCTAAGAATATACCATCTACATCTCGGCCAGTAGTTGAACCAACTCCTCCTAAACGGACATCAGCAGACAAAAGAAAATAACCTGTTCGTTTTGACAAAGCACCGAAGAAGTCCTCATCTTGTGGACTCTAAAAGCCATATAATTTTGATATATTGGCTCAATTAGCCAATACTCCAGCAAGATTGTCAATCTTTGAACTCTTACGTCTCTCAAAAGAAACTCGAAAGACGTTAAGTGAAGCTTTGATGCAGGCTGATGCTTGTCTTACTCTTCTCAAAAAGCCTGAAAAGGAGCCAGTCAGCTGTGCACATTGCCATAGTGTGTTTGAGTTAATGTCCAATATTACTTTTACATAAGATGACATGTTGTTAGAAGACAATCGTCATGATCGTCCTCTCTATTTTACGGGGTATGTGGACACCGTGAGAGTCGATTGTATTCTGATTGATCCAGGGTCTGCTCTTAGTATCATGTCGAAGTCTTTGCTATATGCTTTGAAGATCCCGATGCATAACCTGTCTACAACCATCACTACCATTTTGGGGTTCTATCAAGGAAGAAGTAAACCTTTGGGGAAGATACGCCTAAAACTTTAAATTAGCAATCTTCGTACAAAGGTAACTTTCTATATAATTGACAATCATGGCTCATACAATGCTTTATTAGGAAGATCATTCCTCCATGAACATAATATTGTACCATCTACTATCTACCAATATTTCAAATATGTGGATGGTAATGGAGAAGTCCAAAAAGAGGTTGCAGATCTGAATCCTTTCAAAGGAGTTGAAGCATACTGCAACGATTCTCGCATGTATAAGGAAAAATTCATGAAGGTGGTACTGGCAATGGACACGGATGAAGAACAGAAGTGTATACCAAACGATACTCTGGTGATTTCTGTCAAAGGGTGTACTTCTTGTCCTCAGTCGTCCAAACCACTGACTATCTATTTTCCTTCCCATGAGAAGCAGCTTCTTGGTGATAGTCAGGAACAAAGGGAGCTTACCTCTTCTGAGCCGCTTGTAATCGACCTTCGTCGTAAGAAGCCCCCTCCTCCTTCTCATTCTTCTTCTTCCCCTCTTGTCATCAATCTGACTAAGCATACTAAGGCTAAAGTTTCTGTTGTAAATGATGGTGTAAAAATCAATAAAGCATCTCCTTTGTATTATACTGATGTCTCTTACTATACTTAATGTTACTTGGATATGCTAGATAGCTTTAAACCACTTACAATAGAAGTCGTATCATCTCTACGAAATGTGGTATCAATGGATTCAATACAAGAGTCGTACTTCTTAGTACCGTCTCGAAAGAAAGATGAAAGGCCTATATTCTTCAACAAAAGAGAGGAACAAAAAGTCATGCTTTATAATGATAATAGAGATGATACAGGAAGGCTACAATTACGTCGCTATAGTCCATAATCCAAAGCAATTATCTGTAAAATGGGCTATGATTTCAGAACAGGCCTCAACAACGGTAAAGGAAGACGAACTCCTTTCGTATTTCTTTTCCAAAAGCAAAATTACAACAATACCACAGTAAAATAAAGTGGGGACTAGGTTATGCCTCACTACTTCCAACTCCAGAACCTTCTGAATCTGATGAAGAAGAACGATCTAACTCTTCTTATTCTATCTCATGGGATTCTGATACCAGCATTGGTCATGTTCATAGAGTGATAGTATCTTATAACATGGTGTCTGTCGAATTCTCGAAAGATGATGAAGATGACATTGAAGAAGCTTCTGAAGTAGACCCTTGGGCACAAAGGATGGACAATCATTGGAAACTTTGTTTTGAATAATGAGAACCACCTACTGAGGATCAACTAGTCCAAATCGATATTGGAGAGAAGGGCGTATCACGACCAATCTTCATTAGCAAAAATCTTTCAGAGGATGATAAACAAGAATTAATTCACCCTATTCGTGAATATATTGATGTTTTTGCCTGGAGTTATGAAGATATGCCAGGGTTAGATCCTCAAGTTGTAACTCACAAACTTAATATCTTGCCGAATGCCAAGCCGGTCAAACAACAACGACGATTCAAACCTAAAATGATGGATGCAATTGATGATGAAGTCAAAAAGCTTATAGCTTGCGGTTTTATCAGAAAAGAACAACATCCTGACTGGGTAGCCAACGTTGCACCAGTTTTAAAGAAGATAGGAAAAGTTCGAGTTTGTATTGACTTTCGGGATCTCAATGATGCTTGCCCTAAAGACGAATTCCCTCTCCCAATTACTGATGTCATGATCGACAATACATGTGGATTCGAATGAATTTCTTTCATGGATGGGTTTTTCGGATATAATCAAATCCGGATGAACCCTGAAGATGAAAAACATACTTCGTTTCGTACTCCTCGTGGAGTGTACTGTTATACAGTCATGCCATTTGGTCTTAAGAATACAGGTACAACTTACCAGCGAGCTATGAGTACTATCTTTCGAGATAATCTGCGAAAGACTATCGAATGCTATGTTGACGATATTGCTGTCAAAAGTTGTCTAAAGGAATATCACATTCAAGATTTAAGAACTATTTTCAATCTAATGCGCCAACATCTTTCTCTCGAAAAAAAAATGAAGTGACTGTTCATTCATTCACTTTCTTTGACTTATCATTCATTGGACATTCATTGTCTCTTAGATTAAATAATATGAATTCACGTCCTCCACACCTCTGAATTCCGATTATTTCAGCAACTTGTCACGTCCTTATTACCTCTGATAAAGTTGTCTACTGAAATAACAATATTATTAAACTTTATATTCTTCCACGTCCACATTACCTCTGAACAGATATAATGAATGTCGTCATTTTCTAAAATCAAAAAATATATCATGTCCAGTACCTCTGAATATTTTTTTATTCTATTACTTATATCTATAACAAGATATGCAATAAGTGATGGAACCACATAAAAAGTCTTTATTATTTCTTTTTGCAAGAAAAGATAAAGAGTACATTGTAATAAAAAAGAGAGACAATAAAATTTGCTCATTTTACTCTGAAGGATAGGTGATAAGTTCTACAATTTGTTTATTCAGAACTTGAATTCTTTCGTCACGAGAACCTAGCACTCTCTGTCTAGCTTCAACTCTTCCTGATTTAGGATTAAAAGGTTGTAGAGCAGCTGTCTGGCATCTTAACTCTTCATTCTGAAGACATTCAAATTCTTCTTTTTGATGCTTCAAAGACTCTACTTGAGTAACAACTGCTTGGTGTAACTGGTTTTCTTGTTCTAAGCTTTGCTTAACAGTTTGAAGTTCTGCTTGAAGCTGAGCAATTTTAGCCTCTAAATCAGCAGCCTTTTTCTCTTCCTATGTAGCCTTAGTCTTGTGACTCTCGGCAATAACAGCTGCATCAGAGATTTAGATGTCTAACTCGGAAGATTATCTAGTAAAAGCCAACAAAAATGCTTCAAAATTAGCTTTACTAATTGCTGCTTCTCGAGCCATAGTTTCATATTCCATGTCTACTAACTGCTCGATGTCTCCTTTCTTTATCTTCTTATAAGCTTTAATCGAGCTCTCCAACTCATCCAAAATATGTTCCAAAAATGTAGCCTGAGCATCGTCTCCTTGGCTTTGAATACCTCCAATCAAAAATATAGAGGGAGTTCTGATAGTGCTGAAAGGGACATCCTCTCTTTCCATCACTCTATAAACTAGGGGTTCCAG
Organism: Iris pallida; assembly: GCA_029216955.1. NCBI lineage: Eukaryota > Viridiplantae > Streptophyta > Magnoliopsida > Asparagales > Iridaceae > Iris > Iris pallida. Next base: position 93,477 of record JANAVB010009142.1, read on the forward strand.
AGATGTAAAAAAGACCCTCGTAAAGGAGGCCACCACAAACTTGCTAGTGGCTGTGGCTCCTGGAGTGGCTACTATGTCTGCAAGAATTTTCACAGTTTCAGCAGGTGGAGGCATTTCATTTGGAGTACTAATATGAGAAGAGCTTCCCTCCCCTACTACAGCTCCAGTAGGTTCTTCTGCAAATCACATATGTCATTTATGATTAGTCACATATAATACTGAAGGCGCTACGACAAATTGATCATACTTAGAAATTTACCTGAGCTGGGTACATTACGAGAAGTCTCAACAGCTTTAACTGTCTCGGACTGAAGCTTCGACAAAGTCTCTGCAGACATGGTAGCCTGACTACTCCCTACTCCTGATTCAGTCTGAGGTGGCAGAGTTACTAGAGTTTCATTTATTAATTCTGCTGCCACCCTAGACATCTCAGGCTGCTCAATGATCGTGGGTTCATTAATCTCAGGAGGATTGATATGTTCCTCATCATTAACCGCATTCTCTTCGTCTTCAACAGTTGAAGGATCTTCATCAACTGGGAGTTCTTGTGGTGATGGTGCACTCACTAAAGTTTGTTTTTCTTTAGCAATGTTGTTCCAATCATCATCATAGGTTTCATCATCAAAATTACAACCGGTTAATGCGTCAGTCATTGCCTCTTCTGAATGGGTAGATACTTGAGCTTGTGGAGTATCTTGTGGAGGCAAATCATGCTTTGGGGAGGAGTCTTTGGACTCAGGGGAGTTGGAGATGGAATTGTTATTTCTGCCGCAGCAAGTATATTGGCAGGAACATTTACTGTCATGATGGTAATAGGAGGCTGGACATCTGTTGAAGTAACCAATATAAAGAAGAGCAATTCAGATATATATCTTTGATAAAAAATAACATATGAAGATATGCCACAATTTTAATATTACCTTCTTGAGATGGTTCTTCTTCAGTAATTATCAATTTCCTTCTGACTTCTTTGGGTATTGATGCATCTGGCACTGCAGTTGCTCCAGCACGATCACTCTCTGTATCAATTAAAGAAGTAGAAGTTCCTCCTATGATTTTCTTCGACTTTCGAATAGAAGAAGGAGTGATATCTTTCTCTCCAGAGGAAGAGCTAAGAAGCATTTGTTTTGATTGAGAACGAGTTGGTCTCGTAGTCACTGGTTCATTGATAACCAGTGACGTTCTTTTCTTCTTCTCCGGAGCCCTTGGAGAATTGGATGTATTATCTCGCTGAAGAGAGGCCGTCGTCTCCTTAGTCTTTTTCTTCTTCAAACCCATAACAGAGGATTTTTCTTTTCGCACCTTTGTGGATATATCTAGAGGATCTTGAACTTGATCAGCATAGTTCATTAAAATTGATGCCTCCAGAGATACATCGGCAGGATCTTTGTCTTCTACATCCCGGAAAGACTGAAGAGTATGTTTTCCTTGTTTAAATCTCTTTTCAGTTGCGAAGCTGTGTGCAGGATGGAAGTTTTCAACGAATACGTTCGCTGAAGTATAGAAGTTTGCGTATGAATATAACATACGCGGGCCTTGGGGAAGATTGTAAGGCATGAAAAAGATAGCTTTTGTGCTTCGGGCGTTATAATAACGCCAAGCCCTAGCTCCATCAATGAGATAACCCTTGGCTTGTAGGCAAGTGGTTGTATTACCTACATGAAGTTGGTCATATCCGAACTGCCATACAAATTTACTCGGCAAGTACGATTCCAAATAGCATTCTTCTTCGAATCTATAAACTAAGTGAGAAGGCCGGATCACCTTAAGCCATGAAAAGATGTTTAGGCTTAAACGGAGTGTTTCTTCAGTTAAGTCCATCATTTGTTGAGGCATAGTTTTATACCCTGGAGGAGGTCCAACACACTGAAAACTCCATCCTGATCCACGGTTCAAGGCAAATATGTACTCTGAAACAGCAGTATGTTGCCAGTGAGCATTGGCGAAGCGCCCGATGAAGTCTCCATCAACAGTCCCCATATCCGGGTTCATTAAACAAGGATGGTGTAGCAATAACCATCCGAACAAATAAGTATATGGCATTTCAGTACGGGGAAAATCTGACCGAGCATCCTTATCATGCAGCATAGTGTCCACAAAAGAATGCAGTCCTGCTTTCAGGCGGCAGGTCATGGCTGACAAGAGATCTATCTTGTATCCAAATATAAGATGCGTTGCAGCGAACAGGACACGCCGATGAAATCTGTCAACTGTACTGGCTTCCGGAACTATAAAACGCCATAGCCATAAAGATAGAAAACCCGCCAGTTGGGCTTCTTGAGACATAGGTCTATAACCCTGTCTAAGGTAACTCTGGAGAATATCGCCAGCCTTAAACGGACCTGAGTCCTCAGCCAACGTGATATCTCCGTGATTATGTCGTTCCATCAGATATTGCATCTCACTCCTATCAAATGGTTCAAAAACGATGAGCACAGGCTTGACTGTCCAGTGGCTTGTCCTCCCGTGCATGACCCAAGAACAGATATTGTCACGACCCGTACCCTAAAGTAAGGGCACGAGACGTGGGTACGTCCAGCCTACGCCGCAGTGTCGGCTGTAGAACGCTGTCCTAGGTCAACATACATCTAACAATATACCTCTAAACAGTTTATACTCCCCGAATGGGGGTGACATAGCAGTAAAACTCAATCACAACTAAGAAAGAGATAGCACGATATGAAATAGAACTCAAGGGAATAAATAGATGAAAAGTAGTCTAAGATAATCCCAGCAATATCCAGAAGTACAAGGTCTCAAATATAGAATAAAAGAATATATACAACTCTGAACTCCAAATAAGTCTAGCTAAAACATGTCTCAAGACTGCATAAAGTAAGATAAGCCTAACTAATCTAGTCTAGGCAATCGGGGTGATATCCTCAGCTAGAGCTGGGTCCTCCTGAGGGTTCAGCTCGCAGGTGTCATCTAAGGCTGCCCCGTAGTAAGTGTCCAGGCAAGCCTCCTCCTCGTCCTCTGTAATATTTTCAACAGGTCCAGTCAGGACAGGAGCGAGTACAGTACATCTCAACAGTTCATAGCAGGTTAGAAGATATAATCATGCAGTAAAGTAAGATACAGGTACTGAAAGAAGTGCAGTATGTAAACAGAGAGAGAAAACTGTAATAGAAATATCTACTATAAATAGAGAGCTAACATGTGACTAGTGAGTCAGTGTACAATATAGATATGTAAATGGCATAGGAGATTCTGATGCTACACTATGGAAGAGATTCTGATACTACACTACTTGGATAGTATTCACATGTCTATTTCTACTCCCCCGTACCCCCAATCAGTACATAAGGATCCAACCAGGTTATGTTATGATACTATGTAAGGCCCCCGAAGGGTGATAAGCCTCCGAAAGGTGATAAGCCTCCGAAAGGTGATAAGCCCCCGAAGGGTGATACATAGTAGACCCATAAATGGGATAAGGATTCCAGGAAGACTCTGTGATCATAAGAGTATATGTCACAAGTGATCGAAGAATCAACGAAGCATAGTGATACGCTATGTAAGTAAAACGCACAGAACATAGAGTACCCGATGCTCCCTAAGGATAACATCTCAAGAAGGGATCCATATAGTACCAATCCGTGTGACCAATGTGACAGTACAAGTAAAGTAATCTACTGCAGGAAATAGTTCTAAACAGGATATGAAATGATCAGAGAATGTACTCGCCTGGTATCTGAGTGTCCAATATGAAAGTACAGTCCGAGGAGTGGTGTCTGGCTCCTAATCAGAACAGTACAAGTCACAACAAGTCAAAAATGACAAAATGAAGTTCTACTATGCATTCTACATGATTCTATGTCAATCTAGGCCAAAGTCAACTCTTGGTCAACTTTGGTCAACCCTAGAAGTCAAACTAGGTCAACGAAGTCTAATTTAGGTCAAACTAGTCTACACTAGACTTCATTAGTCTATATTAGTCTAAACAAGTCAAACCTATATCTAAAACCTATCACTCTATACATATATTGAAGTCTAACCATACAACATATATACATATTCATCACACTACACAATATATGCATATTCACTACTCTACACATTATATATACATCCTATATAACCCTAGGCTAAGTATAACCCCTATAACATTAAGCTAAAACATATATATATATATATATATATATATATATATATATATATATATATATATATATATATATACACACTCATACATTATACATACATATATTAAATTCATAAAGATAATATATACATACATATGCTATATAAAGAGAGGGGCCTGTGTGTTGTGGCTGAGTGTGTGTGTGAAGGTGTAATGGGGCAATCCATTTCTGGACAGTACAGGAATTTAGAGGAAAACAGAATGTGTGTATATGAAGGAGTGAAAATATTGTGTGTGCCAATGCATATAGGGTATGTATGATAAAGGGTGTGTTGTGTAGGTGACTATGTGTAAAGAGAAATTACATGGTTTAGCTATAGCAAAACAATCCACAACCTAACATTCCCAGATGAACTATTCTCAGATTTCATGCATAAAGCTACTCTTGATTTTAGTTCAATCAACTACACAGGAATAGGAAAACCAATTTAATTCCATAAAACTGAGAAGGGTTCAGTTTCCAGTCATATAATCAAAACCTCAAGTTTGTCTACATATTAACATACAAGGCAAGGAAAGGAAATCAATCCAGGTTATTACAACAATGCAAACTGGAATGTAGTTATCCAATACTTCCAACCTCCCTCCTCCATTCTCAGGTTAAACAATTGAAAGGAAGGAATTCAAAGCTAGCAATGAATCATTCCTAGGTTATTAGAACTAAGGGTCAATTCATGTAATGAAGGGGAGACCAATTTCCAGGTTTTAACAGAGATTCTCAGGTTATTACTCTAACAAGACTTAAACAGTCAAGCCCAAATCTCATTCTCAGATTAGCACAAGTAATGTAAGGAAACCAATTACCAGATTAACAGTGAATCTTAGTTAATGAATGGTGAAGTCTCATGTAGCAGTGAATGCTATAACTGTTAGTAACAGTTAAAACCAACTCGAATACTAAAATCCATTTCTACACATCCCAAGCCAATCTCGAATGCCATATACTCAGCTAACATGATTTGTAACATGTAGGGACCATAATCAGTGAACAAACTTAAACAAAATAGGGAATTAAATGAGTTTGAAAAAACTGGAAGTACACGTATCAGAGCATGTATCAGGAAATTACTGTTCGAACCCATTTCGAGCCAAAACACAACATTAAACCTAAACAGATATACAAACCTAATATAACAGAGATTAGCAACACAAATTGGATTTATTTAATCAAATTAAACAGGATTTAAAGCTTTTAAAACAGTTTACACAGGAACACATATATTGAACACTGGAACAAATAGTGCACGACACGTGCACAATCGATTTCTTTTTCGACACCAAACGAAACCCAATGAAACTTGGGGATTGTCATGACAGACATTGCCCCTAGGTTTCCCTTGAATTTCGTGTCCTGAAACCCCGTGTCGTGTCCGCTACAGACCCCGAGTAGCAAGGGATTACTGTAGCGCACGCGCGAGGGTGTGCGGCGCGTGTCCAATCAATGAATCCGATACAAAGCGACACAATAAGCACCACAGAAGATCAGGGACCAATAAACAATGATAAATCTAAATTTCCTATTTAAAAACATTGCACAAACGAGATCGAAATGCTCTCAGTGGCATTTCGACAAACACCACAACCTAGGTCCTAATACGTGTCCAGAACGGACACGAAACCTAGGGTACCCGACACAAAACCTATACTAATACTTAGAGGACTCCTAGGGCTCCCTAATGATGAAGACAAATCAAAATTTCATGGAGAAACGAGAAAGTTACCTATTCTTGAACCTTCAAGAAAAAAACCCCTCTTTGTGAGCTCCTCTCTTGATATCCCAATCAAATCAAAACAACCTCAAACTGAGATGAGACCATAGCAACAGCAAGAATAGTCATATTAGGATCTAATGGAATGAATTAGAAAGAAAAAAGGAAGAGGAAATGAGTTCTAGGGATTAAAATACCATAGGAAACTAACCTTTCTAAAACTTGAGCCTTCCTAAGAAAGAGGCAACCCTAGATTTTAGGAGAGTATAAATATGGTGGTGATCCCAATGAGGATAGGGGTGGCCGGCCACATCTCCTTGGGATTTGGGTTTGGTTAATTTTTTTGGGCTTTGGGCCAAGTTACATAGGCTATGGTTTGATTGTTTTATTAATGGCTCTAAATCATAAGCCATGACTTATGACTTTCTAATTTCTATTACTAATTAGGTTCTAATGACCAAACCAAAGATTAGGCTAGGTTAGACTAGAGTCATATATCCTAACCAAGTCCATACTAACTAGGGTTAGCTCCTAGGTTGGTCTACAAGGGTCCAAACTAGCCAAGACCAATCTAGTCCAAAAATTCCAAATAAATCCTAAAAATTCCCATAAATTCAAATAAATTCTAATAAACTTAAATTACCCCAAAAATGACAAAAATACCCTCACACTGGAAATGTGGTAGTGACAAATCTACCCTCCTTAAAAGAATTTCGTTCTCAAAATTGAAAGGCGAAATACAACTGATGAGAAGGATAGAAAGCATACCTCACGGTCCAAAAAGATAAGGGTAGCGCTCGCGCATCTCATCCTCCCCCTCCCAGGTAGACTCTCCTGGAGAGTGGTGCCTCCATGCGACACACACCAAGGGTATCACCTGGTTCCTCAGAACCTTCTCCCGTCGATCCAGAATCTCCACTGGCTGCTCTGGATAGCTGAGAGATGGCCCAACCTCTATCTCTGAATGATCGAGCACATAGCTAGGGTCAGCCAAGTACCGTCTCAACTGTGATACATAAAATACATTGTGGACCCCCACTAGTACAGGCGGCAAGTCTAGCCTGTATGTAACGTCACCGACTCTCCCGCTGATAATGAAAGGGCCGATGATGCGCGGGCTAAGCTTCCCGCCTCCACCAAAACGTATCGTACCACGAGTCGGAGATATCCTCAAGAAAACCTGTCTCCGACCTAATCACAAGCAAGGCCTTAATTAAAAATAATAAACAAACATGATCAAAATCACAAACAAATAAACCTAAATATAATCCTACTCTAATCTGTACCTCAAACTCCAAGGGCCTCCGGTGGCTATCGGCCCAGTGCCGATGTCTGTCCTGCGCCATGCGAAGTCTGTCCCTGATGAGCTTCACCTTCTCGGCCGCATCAACAACCATCTCTGGCCCCAGTAAAGCTCGCTCACCAACATCATCCCAGGATAAGGGTGTACGGCACCTACGCCCGTACAGAGCCTCGAAAGGTGACATCTCAATGCTGGCCTGGAAACTATTGTTGTAGGCAAACTCCACCAAATGAAGATGATCTTCCCAGGAACCTCCAAAGTCCAGGACGTACGTCCGCAGCATATCCTCAAGGGTCTGAATAGTCCGCTCTGACTGTCCGTCCGTCTGGGGGTGGTATGCAGTACTAAACTTGAGCTGAGTACCCAAGCTGGTCTGCAGACTCCTCCAGAAATGTGAAGTAAAATGGCTATCCCAATCTGAGACGATACTGACTGAAACCCCGTAAATTCTGACTATCTGCCGCATATACAACTCCGCCAGCCTCTCTGTAGACGTATCCACCTTGAATGGCAAGAAGTGGGCTGATTTGGTCAACCTGTCAACGATGACCCAAATCGCATCTTTCTCTCCTGGAGTACGCGGTAATCCTGAAACGAAGTCCATCGTGATATGCTCCCATTTCCACTCGGGAATGGGCAGCGGCTGCAATAATCCATCGGGCCTCTGTCTCTCTGCCTTGATCTGCTGACAGACCAAAAACCTAGCCACGAAGTGAGCCACCTCCTGCTTCATTCCTGACCACCAAACATGCTCCTGCAGATCTCGGTACATCTTGTTGGCACCCGGGTGTATAGAGTACTGAGATCTGTGGGCCTCCTACATAACCTACTCTCTGATATCTCCGCTGGGCACACATAACCTGGAACCGTGCCTCAAGGCACCATCCTCTGCAAGAGAAAACTCGCCCTCCAGTAATCCTGCTCGAACCTGCTCCTGGAGACACCGTAGAGCAATGTCCTCAAACTATGCCGACTTGATCCTCTCCACCAAGTCTGACTGAATCTGCATCCCCCATAGCTGCATCTGCACTCCGGGCACGATCACCTCAATCCCAAGGCTCTCCAAGTCGGCAAGCAAATGCCGATCCATGGTCAAACACATGGCTGTCGGATACCTACTCAAGGCATCGGCAACCACGTTGGCCTTTCCCGGGTGATACAGAAGTAGGATGTCAAAATCCTTCATAAACTCTAGCCATCTGCGCTGTCTCATGTTCAACTCCTTCTGAGTGAACACATACTTTAAGCTCTTGTGATCTGTGAAGATTTCCACCCTCTCACCATACAGATAATGCTTCCACAGCTTCAGAGCAAATATCACTGCTGCCAGCTCCAGGTCGTGGGTAGTGTAGTTCTTCTCATGGAAACGTAATTGCCTGGAAGTATAGGTAATCACCTTCCCATGCTGCTGTAAGATGCAACCCAGCCCCTTTCCTGAAGCATCACTATAAATAGTGAAACCACATGATCCTGAAGGTAATGTCAGAATCGGAGCTGTTGTCAGCCTCTTCTTCAACTCATCAAAAGCTGCCTGACACTCCTCTGACCAAACATACTCAGCATCCTTCCGGGTCAACCGAGTCAACGGCTCTGCAACCCGGGAAAAATCTTGCACGAATCTCCGATAGTATCCTGCCAGCCCCAGGAAACTTCTGATCTCTGCAACTGAAGTCGGCGCTGTCCATGCCTCAACTGCTACAATCTTCTTTGGGTCAACTGAGATACCATCTCCAGTCACCACATGCCCCAAGAAATCGACCCGATCCAAGAAGAACTCACACTTGGAGAGCTTCCCGTAAAGCTGCTCCTTCCTGAGAATCTCTAACACTATCCTCAAATGCTCCTCGTGCTCCTCCTCAGTCTTGGAATATATCAAGATATCGTCAATAAACACCCCCACAAACTGATCCAGATACTGGTGGAACACCTTGTTCATAAGGTTCATAAGCACTGCTGGTGCATTGGTTAGCCCAAACGGCATAACCAAAAACTCGAACTGCCCGTACCGCGTCCTGAAAGCGGTCTTGGGAATATCCTGCCCCTTCACCTTCACCTGGTGATATCCCGACCTCAGATCAATCTTGAAAAATACCCGAGCTCCGCTCAACTGGTCAAATAGATCGTCGATCTGCGGCTGTGGTATTTGTTCTTGATCGTGAGGTTGTTGAGTGCCCTATAGTCAATACACATGCGTACTGACCCATCCTTCTTCGGCACGAACAACACTGGTGTACCCCATGGCGACAAACTCGAGCGGATGAAGCCCTTGTCCTGTAGCTCATCCATCTGCTTCTTCAGCTCCACCAGCTCGCTGTTGTTCAGCCGATAGACATGCTGAGAGATGGGTTCCGCTCCTGGAACCAAGTCTATCGAGAACTCTATGTTTCTGTCTGGTGGCAGTCCCGGCAACTCCTCTGGGAAAATATCCATATACTCTGCTATAAAGGGGTGTGGAATCGTCTGCTCCTCGATCGAGACTCCACAGAAGACTTTGCTGCTCTGCTCTGCCTGACGTCTGGAGTACTCAAACTCTGGCTCCCCCGATGCTCTGAAGAGAACTCTACCCCCTCTGCAATCAATGCTGGCGTGGTGCCTACTCAACCAATCCATGCCTAGTACTATATCGTAGTTCGGCAATGGTATTACGAGCAGGCTCACCTCCAACTCACGGCCTCCCAAAACTACTCTCCGACCCTTATAAACATCACTCACGAGAATAATGCCACCCCCGGTCATGATCTTGTAAGTCCTAGGCAACGATTCAGCTATGATACCGTATCTAATCGCAAAATATACTGATATGAAGCTATGCGAAGCACCGGAATCAAATAATGCAAATGCTGGACTGGAGTCTAGAAGAATTGAACCTGTAATCAGCTCTCCTATCACCTCTGCATCTCCAGCTGCCATGGCAAAAGCTCGCCCCTGCTGGCCTCTCCTGGCCTGCTGCTGGTGCTGGACGAACCTCTGCTGCTACGTCGGCAGGGCTGGTCCCCTCTGCTGGCCTGCTGGAGCTCTGACTGCTGCTCCCTAGGCTGCTCGTCCCATGCGGCACTCCCTCATCTGGTGGTCTGCTGAGCCACATACCAGGTACTGGCCCAGCCTCTTTCGGCACTCATTGAAGGTGTGCCCAGGATTCTTGCAGTAGCCACAAGTACCACCCTGTCTCTGACCCTGCTGGTGCTGCCTCGGCTTCTGCTGCTGATGGACTGGCCTCTGCTGAATCGGCTGCGGCTGAAACAGCCTTAGCTGCTGGTGCTGAAAGTGGGGCCTCTTGGCCTGGCCTCCGCTGTTGCTGCTGCCTCCAACTGGGTCTCTCCCCCTCTTGAGCCTAAGCTCAAGATCATCCTCTGCCAACAAGGCTTCCGTCAAGATCTCCTCGAACGTGGCATCCCGGTTGCCCTTGGTCAAGGACTTGACCTCCTTGACTAGGCCCTTCCGGAACCTCTGGGCCTTCGTCGTCTCGCTCAAGCCCTCCATAAACCTGCCGAGGCGGCCAAACTCCCCGGCGTACTCCTCCACTGAGAGACTCCCCTGGACTAGGCTCTCGAACTGCGACTCCAAGGCTCTGAGTGCTGAATCTGGGAAGAACTTCTTCTTGAAGAAGCCCTTGAACTGCTCCCAAGTCTGCCCAGGTACCCCCACCCTGGGGTCTGACTGATACTAGGTGCGAGCAAGATCTCGTATCCGGCTAGCTGCGGCCTCGATCTGAAGGTCTGCTGGAATCCTGGCCAAGCGAAAGATCTCCTCTATATGCTCGATCCACTCATCGGCATATAGGATCCCCTCGGTCCCCAGAAAGTCTCTGGGGCTCATCTTCTAAAACTGCTCGATCCCCGGTATCCTCGGCTGCTGTACCACTGGTCGAGCTGCGGCTGTCGTGACGGCCAACTCCATGCCTCTGTCCTGTCGAGCCTGCTGCCTGTCCATAAACTGCTTGAAATACGCGAACATCTGAGCTGCGTCCACGTATCCTGAAGGCGGCTGCTGGAAGGGATCCTCTGGAATGACCGGGTCCTGCCTCTAAGTCGGTAGATGCATACCCCCTGCTGCGGCTGCCGAGGTCTCAATACGAGCTGAGGTGGCAGGAGCTGCAGTCCCCTGGCCTCGCCGTACTGGCTGAGAGGTAGCAGTCCCCTCTATAGCATCCTCATGAATGGCACGCTGCGATCTAGTCTCTACCATCCTGAAGATAGACAAACAAGAGTATCAATTTCTGAGAAATAAGAGAAATAACAAAGGCGGACAATTATAATTCAAAGGATCAGCTGACAAAAGGATTTAGATGGCAATAAAAGAAATTTTCCTAAAGTGATTGAGTATCTTAAAATTAATGTCCTATATCCTACTTCAGGCTGTAGTGATACTCTAATTTGAATACCACTACACTTCTAGTCTAGACCTGCATGGGCTACCACTAAAAACGTGTCACGACCCGCACCCTAGATTAAGGGTACGAGACGTGGGTACGTCCACCCTACGCCGCAGTATCGACGGTAGAACGCTGTCCTAGGTCAACATACATCTAACAATATATCTTTAAACAGTTTATACTTCCCGAATAGGGGTAACATAGCAGTAAAACTCAATCACAACTAAGGAAGAGATAGCACGATATGAAATAGAACTCAAGGGAATAAATAGATGAAAAGTAGTCTAAGACTCCATAAAGTAAGATAAGCCTAACTAATCTAGTCTAGGCAATCGGGGTGATATCCTCAGCTAGAGCTGGGTCCTCCTGAGGGTCCAGCTCGCAGGTGTCATCTAAGGCTGCCTCGTAGTAAGTGTCCAGGCAAGCCTCCTCCTCGTCCTCTGTAATATTTTCAACAGGTCCAGTCCGGACAGGAGCGAGTACTGTACATCTCAACAGTTCATAGCAGGGTAGAAGATATAATCATGCAGTAAAGTAAGATACAGGTACTGAAAGAAGTGCAGTATGTAAACAGAGAGAGAAAACTGTAATAGAAATATCTACTATAAATAGAGAGCTAACATGTGACTAGTGAGTCAGAGTACAATATAGACATGTAAATGGCATAGGAGATTCTGATGCTACACTATAGAAGAGATTCTGATACTACACTACTTGGATAGTATTCACATGTCTATTTCTACTCCCCCGTACCCCCAATCAGTACACAAGGATCCAACCAGGTTATATTATGATACTATGTAAGGCCCCCGAAGGGTGATAAGCCTCCGAAGGGTGGTAAGCCTCCGAAAGGTGATAAGCCTCCGAAAGGTGATAAGCCCCCGAAGGGTGATACATAGTAGACCCATAAATGGGATAAGGATTCCAGGAAGAATCTGTGATCATAAGAGTATATGTCACAAGTGATCGAAGAATCAACGAAGCATAGTGATACGCTATGTAAGTGAAACGCACAGAACATAGAGTACCCGATGCTCCCTAAGGATAACATCTCAAGAAGGGATCCATATAGTACCAATCCGTGTGACCAATGTGACAGTACAAGTAAAGTAATCTACTGTAGGAAATAGTTCTAAGCAGGATATGAAATGATCAGAGAATGTACTCGCCTGGTATCTGAATGTCCAATATGAAAGTACAGTCCGAGGAGTGGTGTCTGGCTCCTAATCACAACAGCACAAGTCATAACAAGTCTAAAATGGCAAAATGAAGTTCTACTATGCATTCTACATGATTCTAGGTCAATCTAGGCCAAAGTCAACTCTTGGTCAACTCTGGCCAACCCTAGAAGTCAAACTAGGTCAACCAAGTCTAATTTAGGTCAAACTAGTCTACACTAGACTTCATTAGTCTATATTAGTCTAAACAAGTCAAACCTATATCTAAAACCTATCACTCTATACATATATTGAAGTCTAACCATACCACATATATACATATTCATCACACTACACGATATATGCATATTCACTACTCTACACATTATATATATATCCTATATAACCTTAGGCTAAGTATAACCCCTATAACATTAAGCTAAAACATAGAAATATATATATATATATATATATATATATATATATATATATATATATATATATATATATATATATATATATATACACTCATACATTATACATACATATATTAAATTCATAAAGATAATATATACATACATATGCTATATAAAGAGAGGGGCCTGTGTGTTGTGGCTGAGTGTGTGTGTGAAGGTGTAATGGGGCAATCCATTTCTGGACAGTGCAGGAATTTAGAGGGAAACAGAATGTGTGTATATGAAGGAGTGAAAACATTGTGTGTGCCAATGCATATAGGGTATGTATGATAAAGGGTGTGTTGTGTAGGTGACTATGTGTAAAGAGAAATTACATGGTTTAGCTATAGCAAAATAATCCACAACCTAACATTCCCAGATGAACTATTCTCAGATTTTATGCATAAAGCTACTCTTGATTTTAGTTCAATCAACTGCACAGGAATAAGGAAAACCAATTTAATTCCATAAAACTAAGAAGGGTTCAATTTCCAGTCATATAATTAAAACCTCAAGTTAGTCTACATATTAACATACAAGGCAAGGAAAGGAAATCAATCCAGGTTATTTCAACAATGCAAACTGGAATATAGTTATCCAATACTTCCAACCTCCCCCCTCCATTCTCAGGTTAAACAATTGAAAGGAAGGAATTCAAATCTAGCAATAAATCATTCCCAGGTTATTAGAACTAAGGATCAATTCATGTAATGAAGGGGAGACCAATTTCCAGGTTTTAACAGAGATTCTCAGGTTATTACTCTAACAAGACTTAAACAGTCAAGCCTAAATCTCATTCTCAGATTAGCACAAGTAATGTAAGGAAACCAATTACCAGATTAACAGTGAATCTTAGTTAATGAATGGTGAAGTCTCATGTAGCAGTGAATGCTATAACAGTTAGTAACAGTTGAAACCAACTCGAATACTAAAATCCATTTCTACACATCCCAAGCCAATCTCGAATGCCATATACTCAGCTAACATGATTTGTAACATGTAGGGACCATAATCAGTGAACAAACTTAAACAAAATAGGGAATTAAATGAGTTTGAAAGAACTGGAAGTACACGTATCAGAGCATGTATCAGGAAATTACTGTTCGAACCCATTTCGAGCCAAAACACAACATTAGACCTAAACTGATATGCAAATCTAATATAACAGAGATTAGCAACACAAATTGGATTTATTTAATCAAATTAAATAGGATTTAAAGCTTTTAAAACAGTTTACACAGGAACACATATATTGAACACTGGAACAAATAGTGCACGACACGTGCACAATCGATTTCTCCCTCGACACCAAACAAAACCCAATGAAACTTGGGGAATGTCATGACAGACATTGACCCTAGGTTTCTCTTGAATTTCATGTCATGAAACCCCGTGTCGTGTCCGCTACAGACCCCGAGTAGCAGGGGATTACTGTAGCGCGCGCACGAGGGTGTGCGGCGCGTGTCCAATCAATGAATCCGATACAAAGTGACACAATAAGCACCACAGAAGATCAGGGACCAATAAACAATGATAAATCTAAATTTCCTATTTAAAAACATTGCACAAACGAGATCGAAATGCTCTCAGTGGCATTTCGACAAACACCACAACCTAGGTCCTGATACGTATCCAGAACGAACACGAAACCTAGGGTACCCGACACAAAACCTATACTAATACTTAGGGGACTCCTAGGGCTCCCTAATGATGAAGACAAATCGAAATTTCATGGAGAAACGAGAAAGTTACCTATTCTTGAACCTTCAAGAAAAAAAACCCCTCTTTGTGAGCTCCTCTCTTGATATCCCAATCAAATCGAAACAACCTCAAACTGAGATGAGACCTTAGCAACAGCAAGAATAGTCATATTAGGATCTAATGGAATGAATTAGAAAGAAAAAGGAAGAGGAAAGGAGTTCTAGGGATTAAAATACCATAGGAAACTAACCTTTCTAAAACTTTAGCCTTCCTAAGAAAGATGCAACCCTAGATTTTAGGAGAGTATAAATATGGTGGTGATCCCAATGAGGATAGGGGTGACCGGCCACATCTCCTTGGGATTTGGGTTTGGTTAATTTTTTTGGGCTTTGGGCCAAGTTACATAGGCTATGGTTTGATTGTTTTATTAATGGCTCTAAATCATAAGCCATGACTTATGACTTTTTAATTTCTATTACTAATTAGGTTCTAATGACCAAACCAAAGATTAGGCTAGGTTAGATTAGAGTCATATATCCTAACCAAGTCCATACTAACTAGGGTTAGCTCCTAGGTTGGTCTACAAGGGTCCAAACTAGCCAAGACCAATCTAGTCCAAACAATTCCAAATAAATCCTAAAAATTCCCATAAATTCAAATAAATTCTAATAAATTTAAATTACCCCAAAAATGACAAAAATACCCTCATACTAGAAATGTGGTAATGACAGATATGGCATCCATTTGGTGATGTAGCAAGTACCCGCAATGGCACTTTTGTAATAGAGTGAGCAGATTTTGTAGTGACATAGCAATTTTTGGAAAACTGTAATCATCTGGGGATTCTCCTCTGCCAAAGCATCTAATTCATCATTTGTGGATACTTACTCTTCATATGGATTATCACCCATTAGTAGGCGAGAGATATATTCCATCTCATTAAGAGCAAATCCTATTTCTCTATGGGGAGTCATGAAAGTCCCAGTGCTTTCATTATATCTCTCTATTAGAGCCAAGAACATATGAGGATTCGGGCGAATGCTATATACTATAGTGCAGATGGCATTGTAGAGACCCAGATCAATGAGCTTGTCTTTGAATTCATCTAAAATCCATATGGACAAGCTGCTCCAGCGCTTCATCTCTGGGTTTACCAGACCGGTCATATACATAGCACGGTCTGGATATCTTCTTTCAACTTTTGCAAATGTATTTGCAAAAAATAGGTATTCTGGCCGAAAGGAGCAGGGAAGAATCTTTGGAAGGGATGCAGCTCGGCCTTAAACCTCTTAAATGCGTACTATATTTTTCAGAAGTGCTATAAAAAAAGGTCCCTGTTCCTCGGACCCAATTTATAACAGATTTTGCCGACTCTTGCTTGCTGAAGGGGAGTCAAATCCCACGACATCCTTCTAGGATAGCTGGCAAAAGCATATTGGGATAATGCCATAGACCTTGATATTTTTGTTAGGTATATGGCCTTATCCTCCTTTAAGAAAGTTCTTATCTCTTTTCTTGCCTTAGGCTGGGAAGTCTTCTTGATAGCATCCCCGAATAAAAAACCAAGTTTCTTATGGACTACAGTATCCAGGCTCTGAAGGGGTTCACCATTCATTAAGTTCAACAGAGTTTGGTTAACTTGAGCCATGAGAAGAGCTTTCCGTGCTTCGGGACCATCATACTGAGGGAATGTGATGTGAGACAAGTTCTCCCTATACTCCGAGACATTGAATGTTGAAGCAAACCTTTCAGCAGTAGGGTCTTCCCTAAGATTAAATGCAAAAAAATATGTGAACAAAAAGTTAGAGGCAACAAGAATGTGAGCAAACTATTAAGTTGCATAACATCTTAGGTTGCGCAACAATTGAGTTGCGCCAGGTCCTGAGTTGCGCGACAAACTTGAGTTGCGCCACATATTGTGTTGCGCGCAACTTAAGTTGCACCACATCTCATGGTGCATCACATACTGGATTGTGCCTCAAAACTTAGTTATGCAATGCTTATGATTGCATAAAAAGATAAATTGTGCAACAGCATGTGTAGCACAGTTCATAAGAACGAACGGTGTTAAAGCAACCACACCCTAAGAAGGGGTGGCGCAAAGTTCGTGATGAGCCACACTCTAAGAAGAGGAGTGCAAGTCAAAATGAGGATCGAACATGTTCCAGTGATCGTCCTTAATCACTTTCCAGTGCTAGATTAGCCATTTCTCGTCGAGAGGAAGGCGGCGCATACTGTGGTACGCAAGCCGATGGGACATGGGTCGATGAGGTGGCGACGCCTTTTCCTTTGTTGGTGACAGTCTTTTTGGGGGCCATTACGTCGAGGAGATAGTCGGAAAAAAATGGCAAAAGCTCGAAGAATTTTATCAGAGAAGTAAAGAATTTAAAGTTGGCTAAATCAAGGGTTATTTATAAACCTAAAAAGACAGAATCCTAACAGTCACCCCCAATTGTGCATGAAAAATTGTAACTGATTGCAATAAACTGCGCGAGACTGGCGCAACTTGACTCAGTCAAAACTTTTATAAATTCAAAGTATTTCAAAACTTTGAAATGTTTTTAAGTTTTGAAAACTTTGAAGGGGGTCTTGTAGGGCCTAAAAATCAAGTTGCGCCATGCATTTACTACTCAATAATTAAGTTGTGCCTCAAAAATCAAGCTGCACCATTGATATGAAGCTCAGAGATCAAATTGCGCCATTGATTAGGTTGCGCCATATATCAGACTGCGCCCAGTCATATTGTGCCAAAGTCAATGTGGCGTCTAACATTTAATGGCCATCATTACCTGACAGTACTGACAACTGACAGCACAGTAAACGGAGAAAATCTCTTTAAATCCTTCGAATTATGCCGTTCGAGCAGATTGGATTGACAGCTGTCGTGCACATCTTATGAGTTGCGCCTGGGCGCAATCTAAACGAATTCCTTAGTTGCACCTAGGCGCAATCTGAACAAACTTCTTTTTAAGTGCCACGTGCCTATCCATTCAATTGCGCCTAGGCGCAACCCAATCAGGCACAGTTTGACTTGTTGACCGAAGCTCGTACAACCTGATGAAGTTGAGACAACTTACATTCTAAAATAGGATGACATGGCGTACATGCCTCTAATCTCTTAAGACGTGTCTACTATTCTGTACACGACCATATGCATATTCACATGATGCCACGCGTCTAAATACAGTCAGTACACGATTGATTAACTAAATAAAAGTTGGTGCAACATCAGGTTGGCGCAACCCAATGTGGCATAATCCAGTCTCGCGCACAACAGAATAACTGCTAAAACAGTTATTTCCAGAGCTCTATAAATAGAGTTTCCAATCATTGTTCAGACATCACAGAGATCAAGAACTCTTGCAAAATTGCTGCTGCATTCTACAGAGGCTCTAGTCTTCAAGTTCACATAGTCCAAGGGATAAAGTGATTGTCTTCTGATCAGATTTCTACAGTTGTACTTTCCTAGAATTCAAATTGTACTCTTGTACTCTTTTCAAAAGTTTGTAATAAAACAACTTTTTGTTTTTTGTGAACATGGTGGCCCATGCAGGTCATCCTAATAGTGCCTAGGCATTAGAGTACTATTAGGAGACTTGATTTAAACTAGGGAAACTTGATCACAGCATAGGAAATTGGGTACATCGGGTATATTGATATTCTATAAACACTTGTTGTTTTTAGGTCTAGATTATTTTAACAATTTTCTGTTTGCGACACCGGAACAGTCGATCCACCTACACTTGAGGGTTTTGAACTCCCACTACCTTCTATCACTCTACTATCCCCATGGGTAGTATGTAGTTGACGGAGATGTTTAAAGAGTTCCTTGACAGCCAGAGGGAGCATGCCATACCTTTTCCATGCGAGACTTGCAAATGCATTTTTGAGCTAGGAAGGACTTATGATTTCCAAACTCTCAAATCCTTGAATTTCCTCGACACCGAGCGCATATCTTGCACCGAGGAGCAGATCGAGAACCTGGAACCGCCACTGAAAATCATCCAAGTCCTTGAGGACCCGACTTCTCTAAAGATTGGAGCTACCAGCCAGGAGATCAAGAATGTAGCACAGACAATGGAACGAGATGAAAAACTAAAGCCCAGGAGAGACAAGAAGACTTATGACAATGATAGAAACTACTGTGGATCTGTAAAGCGTCGCCATACTCAGACATCGCTTCTTCAACCCCAGCGAGAGATTCAGATTCAGATCCAGTCGACGATCATTTGCAGTTTCTGCCACCTCTCAGGACAACACTATGAAGAGTGTCGCAAAAGACGGAGGCTATGCTTGTACTACGGATCGCCTGCCCATCAAGTCAAGGATTACCTGGAGACTGTTGATCGCACTGCCCAAGGACTAGCATGGGGAGCACCAATACCGTAGCAGAAGGATCGTCTCTCCAAATTCAGCAATCATATAGAGCACTACCGCATGGACCAGTCTACATCAGGACAGTTGAAGAAGATTGAAGAGATTCCAGTCCCGAAGGAATACTGAAGATAGACTGAAGGCAGAAGGCTTCTTTAGCATGGTTGGAGAAAACCATGTATCTTGATTCGCAATCCAGTCTTTCCTTAAATTTTTTGAAACTTTTTGTTTTCTATTTTTGGAGCCTTGGTTGATATTCGAAAATTATTTCGAGATATTGTTTCGTATAAATTGATTGATACTCCTCCATCTACTATTCATAACCTTGCTTTCTTTTCGAGATTCTACTCAGGAATTTTGTTTCCTATTCAGAACTAGTTACAATTTGTAAATTTTGTTTTCTTCCCGAGGTTCAGTTTTCTATTTGGGGCTTGTTGGAATTTGATTTTTATTTAATAATTGCTTCTATTCACCATTCGAGACATTGTTTGAAATTTTCTTTCAAATCTGAGGTCTTGACATGTTCCCTATATGAGATTTCTTTTCCTATTTATGGCTTGTTTTCTATTTGAGAAATGGTTCTGATCACCACTTTGTTTCGATCTTGTCCCCTATTTGAGGTATCGCTTGTTTCATGGATACTTGTTTCCTATTCACCCATTGATTCTCTTTTCCTATTCGTAACTTGATTCCATTCGAGATTTTAAGATCATGTTTCCTATTTTTGAGACTTTGGTTTTTTTCGTAATTTAGTCTCATATTCAAGATTTTCCAGACTTTGAAACTTCAGTTCCTACTCGCGACTCGTTGAGACCGTGTTCCCTATTCGATACCTTGTTTCCTCGTCAAGTTTTCCTATTCGAGATTTTATTTCCTAATCACAACTTTGTTGTTATTGTTTCTCCATTTGGGACCTTGTATCCTATTGGAGGTTTATTTTTTCTTCGAGATTTTGACTGAGATTTTACGGTTATTTAAGATATTATTGAACCATGTTCCCGATATGAGATTTACTTCTTATTTAAGACCTTGTCCTCTATCTGATACCTGCTTCTATGCTATTTTTGAGACTTCGTTACCTATCCAAGATTACGTTCCAAATACGGGATCTTGTTACCATCTTGGTTTTCATTTGAGATTTTGGCTACCATTTGAAGTTTTGTTTCATGTTCAAATTTTTTTTCCTTGGTTGTTCTTTTTAGTACCCGCTACTCCTTGTTGGATCTTTTGATTCTTAGTACCTAGTGAAACATCTTATTTTGTAAAGGACATATAACATCATTTTCTATCATGATTTAGAACTCGTATTTGATTATCAAGAACCCTTTGGAAATTCCATGGACAAGGTTGAGAGAATATTCGACTATCTATTATGACGTGGCAGTTGTGCACTGCAGCTATTATCTGGATTATTGAGACTGCGGATTCACTGCAGCCAGCTGCGCACTGGCGAGGCATGAACTCCAAGTTGAAGTAATTTCAAGCATTTATAGGTTTTCGGGTATTATTGAGACTTTGTCCTAAACTCTTCATATTGAGATCTCTTGAGTTGCTTTGTTAATAATTGTTTAAAAATAGATAAAGTTGATATTATTCGGTAACATATTGTTATTTAAAGTCATGGAACCAAAAGTTCACTGTAGCCAGACATATACTGGCGGGACAGGGATTCTAAGTAAAGTGACTTCAAATATTTATATGTTCTTGGATATCATGGAGACTATATTCTATTTTCATATGATTATTGGTTTTCGAGAATCACAAATCCTTGCACGTTTAACCTGATTTGATACTGTATCTTCTGAGTATTTCGTACGTTTCCTGAATCAACTCTTGCTAATTTCTCTTCTAGCATTTTATCGTTAGATCATTGCATTCCTCAAAATTATACATTGCCAGGTTTTGATTCCATACTTCGTTTGTGTTTTATCTAAACTTCGATCTTAAATCATGTTTATCTGACCATGATTTTCCTATCTTGTCCCAGTCCACTTGTGTTAAACTATCGATTTTTTATCGTACTTAATAGTTGTGTCTTCATGATTTTGCTCCTCTAAGTTGTAATTGAAACTTTATTCTATCTCGTGCCTATTTGATCTTGATCATTGTTACATCGTGTTATTCCAACTTCTTGTGTGCAATTATCGTAAGGTCTCAAGGCTCAGGGAGCGTCTCAGAGTTGCACAGGATCGCAGAAGCACTGGGCGGACAGCAGCAGACGGCCACTAGAGTTCGCAGTAGGAGATAGAGTGTTCCTAAAGATCTCGCCGACTAGGGGCGTCATTCATTTCGGCAGAGACGGGAAGCTCAGTCCGAGATTCATCGGACCTTTCGACGTGACTGTGCGGATTGGCGAGGTGGCATATCGACTGGCACTATCAGCTACTTTGGAGGGAGTGTACGACGATTTCCACGTGTCCCAGCTTCGATGCTACATTCCAGATTCGAGTCACATGGTGGACTATTCAGAGCTAGAGGTGGGTCCGAGCTTGACCTACGAGGAGCAGCTGGTAGAGATCCTTGATAGGAGGGAGAAGCAACTGCGAAACCAGACCATACCGCTTGTTCGAGTCATGTGGAGACATCACTCTCCAGAAGAGTCCACATGGAGCACGAAGACGAGATGCGATAGTGCTATCCTAGCTTGTTTCCTTGATTGTATTCTAGTATTCAAAAAATCTTATTTCAATAAATGACTTGTGTTTGAATCTCTTTTGTGATTTACTGAGATTTATTTTGTAGTCTTCGAATTTCAAGGACAAATATTTTAAGGGAGAGAGATTTGTAACTCCACTTTTTCTATTTTTAGTAGAATTTAAAATTTTAATAATAATACTTCATTCCTTTAGGGAAATAATTTGTCACCCTAACCCTCCTTCCCGGAGAATCTTTTCCAACATCTGAACCAAACATTTTATCGTATGGTATTTTCTGCTCTTCTTCGAAGAAAGGATCTACAGATGAAGTTACCTTTTTAGAAATTTCTGCTCTATATCACATCCACTTTGGCATTCCTTTCTCCGTTCCCAAAACCATGATGAACTGGATGCTTAACTGCAAAAATACAGGCAGGAATCTAGTTTATCCGATGCACCTTGCTTCGATCTTTCGACGTTTCGAGATTGATCTTGAGACGTGTGCCATCTCCTCTCCACCTGTTGAGCTGACTCGTTCTCATCGATTTCCTGTACCTCCTGGAGCTGCTCCTGCTCCAGCTGCTGATGCTGAGGCCCCTGCAGCTGATGTTCATCCTGCTCCGGCCCCTGCCCCAGGATTCGATCAGACTTTCTTCCAGCGCTTCGATGATTTTGTTGCGGTCTCTACGCAACGTCATCAGGACTCAGAGTTCAGGCACATTTCTCAGGCCCAGGTGCTGAGAAATAGTATTGCTGACCTTCACTATAGCCTGGCTCAGGATCCAGTCCATCCAGTCACCATCCTTCCTCACCCGGCTTTTCCTGGTCCTCGATTTACTGATGAGGTTACTTTTCAGTATTTCGACCCGACCACAGCATACTTCCCTCATGATCCTCCAGGTGCGGACGACCCCACGATGTGACATGGATTCAGCCATGGGATAGTGGATTTTGATTTGATTAGTTGATGCAGTTGATGTAGTAGTTTTATTTCATTTCATATCTTAACTGTTTAGTTAGACATTATCAGTTGTATTTTTTTCTAGTGGAAACTTCTATGATATTTCAGTTTATTATGAGATAGTTCACTTTACTCCAGTTGTTTCCATATATGTCTATGTTGTGATTTCTTTTTGCTTCACTTTGTCCTGTGTTTTCTATTGTTGGCTTCACGATTTACGGGGGAGCCTATTCATTTACTACTTGACAAAGGGGGAGAAAAAGAGTATACCAAAGCAAGCGAGGAACTATCCAAAAACAAATCTAAATAAAATTTTTTTCAGGTATTTTGATATTTTGTTTTATTTGATATAATATATTTTGGTATAGACTCAAGTTGTCAATTATCAAAATGGGGAAGATTGCTGGCCCATTCCATGGTCACACTCGATTTTGATAATCAACATATACTTTAGTCAATACACAAATATAGAAAATGCTACTAATTATTTCAGGATTCATGAAATCATATTCAACGGACGATGTACCACATCAATCAAAGCGTCAACATCAAATCTTCTGAAGACTCAGTTCTCATTTTTATTCTGTATTTTATATTTTTATTGAGTCTAGGAATTACTTTGTAAAATCAATTTTGGTAATACTGGCTTAAGGTTAAAACTGTCCTTATTTCAAAAGCCTACTTTTACCACTTGTATTTTCGTTTACAAATTTTCAAAATATATTTCGAAAATAGTCTTTTCAAATGATTTTACAAAAACCAAAAACATGTTTGAAAACTGTTTTTACAAAAGAATTTCAAATATCTCCTGACAGAACTCCTAGCCGAGTTCGGCCAAAGTTCGGTCCGAACTCTGACCGAGTTCGGTCAGTTTGTATTCAAACTTCTGTTGCCTCCAAATCTGCGAGCAACGTCTCTTTGCGAGATATTTGCATCCGAACTCTGTCCGAGTTCTGCCCGAGTTCGGTTGGTGAAAACACCTATAAATAGAGAAGAACTTTTCATTTCAAAACATCAATTCATTCTTCATCTTCTCTTCTCTACTACTCAAGTGTTTTCAAAACGATCTAAGATTTTTAAATCTCACCTACACTTCTCTTAGCCAAAAGCCAGTACTATCAGAGTTGATTTAGAGTCTTTTGGTTACTCAAGAGTTGTAAAGAGGTCGTTCAAGTTTCAACAACTTTTCTGTTGTGAGCTGGTCGTGCGCTCGTCACCAAGCACGGTGTTGTGAAGCTGGTCGTGCGCTTGTCACCAAGCACGGTGTTGTAAGAGATTGCAAGCTCTCAGTTAAAGCTTGTGCCATAATGGATTAACATCGAGCAAGAGTACTCGAGACTGGATTAGTCCTCTCAGAGGGATACCAGTATACATCGCTGTCACTGAGTTTGAATTCTCTATCTTTATTTACTGTCTCTTACATTTCTGCCATAGTTTAATTTTTAATTGGTGATTATATTCCGCTGCACACATACTCTATTCACCCCCCCCTCTAGAGGTGCTCACAACGATCCTACAATTGGTATCAGAGCAGGTTATATTCTTATATAACATACCCTAGAGAATATATATGGCAGCCGTGAAATCTATATTCAACGGTGAAGGGCAATCCACAAATAGACCTCCCTATTTGATGGAACAAATTACACATAATGGAAACACGAATGACTTTCTTTCTAAAATCTCTAGATTTTGATCTTTGGTCAATAGTCATTGATGGGTATAAGAAACCACCACCCACAGTGTTTGAAGGTATTCTTATGGAAAAGCCGTTTGACAAGTACACCGATGCTGAAAAAGCAAAGGCTAGTCTTGATGCTCGAGCCATCAATGCACTATTCTGTACAATTGACAAAACCGAGTTCAACAGAGTTTCAACCTGCAAGACGTCTCACGAAATTTGGAAACTCCTTGAGGTAACCCATGAAGGGACTTCCCAAGTGAAGAATCCAAAATAAGTAGACTGACTCAGGAATATAAATCTTTTAAGATGAAACCCGGTGAGTCAATTACACAGATGTTTACTCGTTTCCTTGATATAACTAATCCTTTGCAATCTCTTGGTAAGGATTACAGCAATCACGAGAAGATTAGAAAAGTGCTGCGGGCTCTAACAAGAACTGGAATCCAAAAGTCACAGCAATTATTGAAGGAAACGACCTCACCACCATGTCGTTGGAAACTTTGATGGGCAAGCTCATGACCCATGAACTCGACTTGCAAGATTTGAAGAAGCAACACCAAGGAGGAAAACTATTGCCTTCAAAGCTCAAGCAAGAAAACCTACATACAACGACTCCGATGAAGAATCATCAAGTGGTGATGAACAAGCCCTACTTGTGAAGAACTTCAGGAAGTACCTAAAGTATACAAGAGAAGAAGAGATGTCCAAGAAAGCATGAAGATGAAACCATATGCTTTGGATGTAAGAAATCAGGGCACATGAAGAAGGACTGTCCAACCACCAAGAAGAGCAGTCCATATGACAGATCAAGATCAAGCAGAAAAGCTACAACTGGTCGAAAGTATGCCAACACAAGTATCTGGCATGAAAGTGATGCCAGTGATTCTGAAGAAGAGGATAGACCCTGCGGCAATGCAAATGTCTGGCTTATGGCATTTGATAAGGTATCTTCAAACCCTCTATATGATGACTTTACTTTCGATGAGTTAGAAAATGCCTTTAGCGATTTACTTGAAGAACACAAAAATGTGCTTGACAAGTATAAGCAATCTCGAAAAGAGATTAAGGCATACACAACCGAGTTAGCTAGACTGTCCAATCTTATTCAAGATATTAAAGAGACGTCTACTACCGGTAACACGGAAGAGATAGCCAAACTCAAGGTAGACTATCATGAGGCTATCCTCACTATTCAAAAGAAAGAAAGAGATTATGGTAAGATGCAAAAACTGTATGACACAGAGAATATGATGCACTTAGTAACAGAACAGAGACTCTCAGTTATGACTGCTAAATATGAAGAGTCTATTGCGATTTCTAAAAAGTTAGAAATCAAGTTAGGCAAACAGGAAATGCCTGTAACACAGCCTAATTTTAGTCCTAATGTAAAGCATACACCTAAGAGGACTAAAAACAAGAAAGCACAGAAGAAACACGAGTATCATCATGCTTTTACTTATAGGTTTTCTAAGAAACCAAACAAGCATGTGAACACAGTTTCAACCACATCTGGTTCTAAACTGACTTGCACTTATTGTGGTACACACGGACACATATCACAGTATTGTTTAGCAAGAAAGCTTGTTGACAATCACACTTTAGTCTGGAGACCTAAAGCTAATCAGTATGGACCCTTCAGAAAATGGGTACCAAAGGATTCATCTACTTGTTTTGTAGGTGGACCCTCAACCCTCTCATGCTAGAAGCAAATGGATCCTCGATAGCGGATGTTCGCGACACATGACTGGTGATGCATCCTTATTCGCTACGCTATCGATGAAGAAAGAAGGATACGTCTCCTTCGGAAATAACTTGAGAGGTGATATTATAGGTAATGGTACTGTAGGTATTTCTCCTTATCCAATAATAAAGGATGTTTGTCTAGTAACTGAATTGAAACATAACCTATTGAGCATAAGTCATTTGGCAGATAATGGTTATGGTATCAATTTTGTGAAAGATAAATGTACCATATATGATATGTCATCTGGTGATCCCGTATATAAAGGGATTAGAGAAGACAACATTTATGTTTTCTTTTTGGAGAATACTAATAATGCAGGAACTGAGAAGAGCCTTATGAAAGGTATGGCCCAAAGATTTGAATCATTGAGATTCAAGCCAGATCATCCAGAAACTCTCATTATAGGTGATGTATCCAAAGGTGTAAGTACACGTTCATCCCTTAAAGATTCTGAAGTAGCAGCTAATGTAGCCTTTATTTCACAAATAGAACCTAAAAATGTTGATGAAGCTTTTTCTGATGAATTTTGGATTTCTGCCATGCAAGAGGAACTTAATCAATTTGAGAGAAACCAAGTTTGGGAACTCGTTCCTAAACCTATTGGTCAATCGATAATTGGTACCAAATGGGTGTTCCGAAATAAACTAAGTGAAGATGGACAAGTTCTACGCAACAAAGCACGTCTAGTTGCACAAGGTTATAATCAAGAAGAAGGAATTAATTATGATGAGACCTATGCTCCTGTTGCTAGACTAGAAGCCATTTGCATGTTTTGCACATTTGCATGTTTTAATGATTTCAAACTTTTTCAAATGGACGTGAAAAGCGCATTTTTAAATGGATTTTTGAAAGAAGAGGTTTTTGTGAAACAACCCCCTGGTTTTGAAGATTTTCAAAAACCTGATCACGTCTTCAAGCTTAAGAAAGCACTTTATGGACTCAAACAAGCACCTCGTGCTTGGTATGAACGCCTAAGCGCCTTCTTACTTGAAAATGGATTTTCAAAAGGCAAGATTGATACTACTTTATTTATTAAATCCATGAATGATGACATTCTTCTAATGCAAATCTATGTAGATGACATTATATTTGGTTCTACTATGAACAACTCTGTCAAGATTTTGCCAAGTGTATGCAGAGTGAGTTTGAGATGAGTATGATGGAAGAGCTGAACTTCTTCCTAGGACTGCAAATCAAACAACACTCGAACGGAACATTCATCAACCAAGCCAAGTACACGAAGGACATACTGAAAAAGTACGACTTCGAGAATGTAAAGCCAATCGGGACTCCTATGGCTACATCTACAAAGCTTGATGCTGATGAAAGTGGCAAACCTGTCGATCAGCGTAAGTATCGAGGTATGATTGGTAGTTTATTATATTTAACTGCTAGTCGCCCTGATATTATGTTTAGCGTTTACATATGTGCACGTTATCAGGCAAACCCTAAGGAATCACATCTTAGTGCTGTTAAGCGTATCTTCCGATACCTTAAAGGAACTTCTACAGTTGGCTTATGGTATCCCAAAACCAAATCCTTTGACCTTATAGGTTACTCGGATGCAGATTTTGCTGGATGCAAAGTGGACCGTAAAGTACAAGTGGCACATGTCATTTCTTGGAAAAGGCCTTAGTCTCTTGGTTTAGCAAGAAACAAAATTCAGTAGCATTATCAACAACTGAGGCTGAGTATATCGTCGCAGGACGTTGTTGTGCTTAGATTTTGTGGATGAAGCAAACCTTAGAGGACTACAATCTGCACTATACAAATGTTCCTATTTATTGTGATAACACTAGTGCAATTAATCTGACTAAGAACCCTGTTTGTCATTCACGCACAAAACACATAGAAGTTAGACATCATTTTCTTCATGATCATCAACAACACGGGGATATTTGCTTAGAATTTATTGATATTGTTCATCAACTAGCAGATATATTCACTAAACCATTGGCTGAAGACCGTTTTAACATCTTGAGGCGTGAGCTCGGCATTCTTGAATTCTCGGACTCGTAATGCATATGGTAATTAAAACTGTATTTATGACTTGATAATTTATTATTTAACAAAAATTATTTTGGGGACAAACTTACAAAGGGTATGTCTGTCACCACGGCTACGGTCGAAGCGAAGCGGTATTTAAGAGTTCCCCGGTGAACCTCCGTTAGCTGGGACAACCCCTATAGTTAACCCGAAAATAACATTAGTTATTTTAATAAACCAGTCAAACGTTCTTAATTACAGTCTTTATTTACCTGACTGCTTTGACTGTCTCGGGAATGCAAGTGGCCGAAGGCCCGAACTCTGACCGAGTTCGGACCGAATTCGGACCGAGTTCGGTCGGCGCTGTGGTAACTTCCAGAACCGATCAGCCGGCCCTAGAGGCTATATAATCTATCTTTCCTTCCACTTTTTCTTCACACTAAAACGTGGAAAGCCTTTCTCTTCTACTAGAAGCCTCTCCTCCTCCATCTTAGCAAGGGTTTGACGAGTTCCAGTGGGCGGTCATCTTCCTTCTTCTTCCTTTTCTTTGAAGGTATTTTCTATCCATCTCCTCATGGCCCCCAAACGTCAAAGAGGAAACTCTTTCCAAGGTGCTTCCTCATCTGACTATACCCCTGCTAGTCTCTTTAGTCCAGCTAGACCAAGAGATCCCGAAGAGTACGATTCTACTTTGTTTCCCGACAAAGACTTCTCGGATCTCTGGTTTGATTCTTTCTCTAGTCGTCGTATTTGCTCTGGAGCCTTCGTTAACTTTACTACTCTCTTTGAATATGCTCCAATCTTTGATCAACTTGGATACCACGATTTCTTCGAGGTCCAAGAGAGCATTTATGACAACGCCGTTCGCATGTTTTACTGCAATCTGCAGGTAAAACCTAACGGTAATTTCTATTCTTGTATTGCTGGGCAAGAGTTAGAATTTAGCACCACTGATATCAGTGAATATTTTCATATTCCTGATCTTGGTGATGCATTAGTTGACATCTACCACATTCAGTTCCCTGCCGATGTCACTTTGGCTTCCTTTAGGGAATTAATTTGTCACCCTAACCCTCCTCCCCGGAGAATCTTTTCCAAACATCTGAACCAAACATTTTATCGTATGGTATTTTCTGCTCTTCTTCCGAAGAAAGGATCTACAGATGAAGTTACCTTTTTGGAACTTTCTGCTCTATATCACATCCACTTTGGCATTCCTTTCTCCGTTCCCAAAACCATGATGAACTGGATGCTTAACTGCAAAAATGCAGGCAGGAGTCTAGTTTATCCGATGCACCTTGCTTCGATCTTTCGACGTTTCGAGATTGATCTTGAGACGTGTGCCATCTTCTCTCCACCTGTTGAGCTGACTCGTTCTTGTCGATTTCCTGTACCTCCTGGAGCTGCTCCTGCTCCAGCTGCTGATGCTGAGGCCCCTGCAGCTGATGTTCATCCTGCTCCGGCCCCTGCCCCAGGATTCGATCAGACTTTCTTCCAGCGCTTCGATGATTTTGTTGTGGTCTCTACGCAACGTCATCAGGACTCAGAGTTCAGGCACATTTCTCAGGCCCAGGTGCTGAGAAATAGTATTGCTGACCTTCACTATGGCCTGGCTCAGGATCCAGTCCATCCGGTCACCATCCTTCTTCACCCGGATTTTCCTGGTCTTCGATTTACTGATGAGGTTACTTTTCAGTATTTCGACCCGACCACAGCATACTTCCCTCATGATCCTCCAGGTGCGGACGACCCCACGATGTGACGTGGATTCAGCCATAGGATAGTGGATTTTGATTTGATTAGTTGATGCAGTTGATGTAGTAGTTTTATTTCATTTCATGTCTTAACTGTTAGTTAGACATTATCAGTTGTATTTTTTCTAGTGGAAACTTCTATGATATTTCAGTTTATTATGAGATAGTTCATTTTATTCCAGTTGTTTCCATATATGTCTATGCTGTGATTATTTCTTTTTGCTTCACTTTGTCTTGTGTTTTCTATTGTTGGCTTCACGATTTACGGGGGAGCCTATTCATTTTACTACTTGACAAAGGGGGAGAAAAAGAGTATACCAAAGCAAGCGAGGAACTATCCAAAAACAAATCCAAATAAAAATTTTTTTCAGGTATTTTGATATTTTGTTTTATTTGATAAATATATTTTGGTGTAGACTCAAGTTTGTCAATTATCAAAATGGGGGAGATTGTTGGCCCATTCCATGGTCACACTCGATTTTGATAATCAACATATACTTTAGTCAATACACAAAATATAGAAAATGCTGCTAATCATTTCAGGATTCATGAAATCATATTCAACGGACGATGTACCACATCAATCAAAGCGTCAACATCATCAAATCTTCTGAAGACTCAGTTCTCATTTTTATTCTGTATTTTATATTTTTATTAAGTCTAGGAATTACTTTGTAAAATCAATTTTGGTAATACTGGCTTAAGGTTAAAACTGTCCTTATTTCAAAAGCCTACTTTTACCACTTGTATTTTCGTTTACAAATATTTCAAAAACATATTTCGAAAATAGTCTTTTCAAATGATTTTACAAATAACCAAAAACATGTTTGAAAACTGTTTTTACAAAAGAATTTCAAATATCTCCTGACAGCCCGAGTTCGGTCCGAACTCTGACCGAGTTCGGTCAGTTTGTATTCAAACTTCTGTTGCCTCCAAATCTGCGAGCAACGTCTCTTTGCGAGATATTTGCATCCGAACTGTGTCCGAGTTCTGCCCGAGTTCGGTTGGTGAAAACACCTATAAATAGAGAAGAACTTTTCATTTCAAAACATCAATTCATTCTTCATCTTCTCTTCTCTACTACTCAAGTGTTTTCAAAACGATCTAAGATTTTCAAATCTCACCTACACTTCTCTTAGCCAAAAGCCAGTACTATCAGAGTTGATTTAGAGTCTTTTGGTTACTCAAGAGTTGTAAAGAGGTCGTTCAAGTTTTAACAACTTTTCTGTTGTGGAGCTGGTCGTGCGCTCGTCACCAAGCACGGTGTTGTGAAGCTGGTCGTGCGCTTGTCACCAAGCACGGTGTTGTAAGAGATTGCAAGCTCTCAGTTAAAGCTTGTGCCATAGTGGATTAACATCGAGCAAGAGTACTCGAGACTGGATTAGTCCTCTCAGAGGGATACCAGTATACATCGCTGTGTCACTGAGTTTGAATTCTCTATCTTTATTTACTGTCTCTTACATTTCTGCCATAGTTTAATTTTTAATTGGTGATTATATTCCGCTGCACACACGCACTCTATTCACCCCCTCTAGAGGTGCTCAACGATCCTACACAGAGATCAGGAGTTCTTGCCAAAGTGCTGCTGCAATCTTCAGAGGCTACCGTCTTCAATGTTCACATCGTCCAAGGGATAAAGCGATCGTCTTCAGATCAGATTCCTATAGTTGTACTTTTCCAGAATTCTTGTAATCTTCTTTACAAAGTTTGTTGAAATAAAGATCAACTTTTGTTTTTGCAAACAAAATGGCGACTCTGCTGGGGACGACTTTCTCCTCCGACGAGGAAGTGACAACTCAATGTGACGTTGCGTCTATCGAAAAGACGCAGAAGACGCTGGTTGTGAAGGTCAACCAGACGGCCTACGAAGCCATGATCAACTCCAGGACCACCCCTCGCACTGCGACAACTTCTGTCACGAGCAAAGTGCGCCCAGTGTGGGTCCCCAAGACTGCTGCACAGTCTGTTGATTCTGCCACCAAGACTGCTGCGCAGTCTAAAGTCTCTGCTGCTAAGACTGTTGCACAGTCTGTTGTCTCTGCTGTTGCACAATCTGCCTCTACTACTCATACGCAGTCTGTTGTTGCCAGTGCACAAACCACTTCATATGCTGCCCTGTCAAAGTGCAAGACTCATATTCCTCTGGCGCAGTTGGCTGCAACTTTGCCTGCGCAGTCCACTGCTCCAGCAACCAGAGTGCAACCCAAGCAGTCTGGCAACAAGTCTCCTACTGCGTAAGCCATTCTGACTGAGGCCAGAAGACTTCTTCCAGAACTCCTCATGCGCAATCTGCCAGTGCGCCATCAACCCATGCGCAAACTGTGTCTGCACAATCCAAGAGAGACAGCCCTTTGGCTAATCTTTACTCTTCTCACAACAAGAGGAAAAGCTCTGCTCCTCCTCTCAAACACCATGTTGCTCCTGTGCAATCCACTGGGGGTAGTCTTTTGGCTATTCCTACTCCTCCCCAGAATAAAGAAAAAGGCCCATTGGTCTTTTCTCAAACTTCCTCGTCCCATGACTTGGAAGACAACAGAGGGAAACGCTCTTTAGCTAACCCTTCTTCACTAAACAAAGGAAAAGGCCCTTTGGCCTTTTCTCAGTCTTCCTCGGTTTTTACCGTAGATCAAACTGAATGTGCTCCGGCACCAGTCAGTACAAAAATCCTTTCTCACAAGGATTCTTCTTCACTCCTTGCCAAAGGGAAGTGTACTGATCAGAGAGGTATTCTTCCTACTCTGGTAGCAGAATTCCAAGATCTCCTAACTCTTCATATCTCCTGTTCAAGACAGGAAAAATTGTTGGTGTCTCAGACAGAAACCCCTGGGGGTGAGTTTGCTGATCTAAGAACGTATCTCAATCGACCAACTTCGGTGAAACGCAAACAACCAATGCCGAAGACCAACCAACATCAGAGGCAAACTTCCAGGATCAAGAATCCGGACACCTATGCCAATGAAATGAGTACTTCCCTGTACACTCAAGGGACAAAACATTTGAAGAATCGGAACCATGTTCCGAATATTGTCAAAGAACATGTCCCTCGAACTTCTGCTCATCCCGTTGCTGTTCCTGATCTCCGAGAACACCTCAAAAAAAAATGGGACAACATCCCAACACAGTGCAACCACTTGGGCACCATTGCAATCATAAAGTGGTCATCAAGTGTTGTTGTCAGACAACAAGACGATCTGTCTTCGATCGTCTGAACTTTTCAAACTCTGAACCTATGTCGGAAGATGAAGATGAGGTTTTGTACGCTTCTGTCAACATGACTTCCCGAGACACTGGGGGTAGGAAGTGCTCCAAGTACGGCAAGCCTCGCAAGCCAAGCCAGCGGTATTTGGATCTACTCCAAGAATCTTCTGATGGAGTATTCCAACATACCAGATCCCGAAGCCGAGACACAATCAGTCAAAGGAATCTTCAAGATCTTTCTGGTCGTTCCCTTCCTTCTCACTCAGGAGATGATTCTTTCTCCGATTATGATGCATACAGCGAAAGCTCAGAACAGACAGTATCCTCCACTGTACCCAGAGAAGTGACAGCTTATGTTGTCAATGAAGACCCAGATGCTTCCAGTTTCGCTAGTCAAGAACAAAGAATAGCTGCATTAGAAGACAAGCTGAAGACCATGGGTGAAATGGTCGCAAGTATGCATTCCATCATTGTGGCCCAGCACACAGTGCCACCGACCGTACCTCCTACAAATCATGAAATCATAGCGTCGTCGGTGTCTGTCAATGCAGGGCTGGAGGTAGCATCTACTCAAGTACCTCCTGTACAGGTCCAACCTACACCTAGTCAGTCAGGTGGGGGTATTGCTTACCATGTTGTTCCTCCTCCTAACACTGTGATTCAGCCTGCTCCTTCTACATCAGTGGAAGATGCCAATGAAGCTGTCAAGCTCCTGCGCACTCAGTTCGAGGCCTTCAAAGAGAAGGACAATCTGCAGAGGTTGGGGATCAAGCAACCCTACCCAGTTGAATGGAAGGAAGTCCCATTCCCTCCGAAGTACAAGATCCCAACCATCTCGCTGTTCGATGGTAGCACTTCTCCCAGTCAGTTCATTAACCACTTTGAGGTTATGACTGTCCAACTTCAACAAAATGACGCTCTTCTTACCAGAGTATTCGTCGGCTGTTTAGCCGGCGTAGCATACGATTGGTATAGAAGCTTGCCCGATGGTTGTATCACCTCCTTCTCTGGCCTAAAGCAAATCTTCTTGGAACTTCTATGAGGGATCAACGACATGACTATGTCAGCCCTCAATAAAATAAAACAAAAACACAATGAAACTGCTGAGAGTTTCATTGAAAGGTTCCGCCGGAAAGCTTTGAAAATGTCTCATGGAACTCCAGCCGCTGTCACCATAGACAACTGCAAATCTTTTGTCTATCATCAGCATGTGGACGGGGTCTACTTAGTTCCAAGACTGGCCATCCTTCATTGTCAACGCTAAAGCAGCTGAAGTTAGCGCTGACAATTCAAGCAGCTAGGGGTACAAGTGTCTAACCCCGACCGGGATGAACACCAAACATCGGGTGGTGGCAATCGCCAGAACAATCGCAAAGGAAAAGAAACTTTGAATATTAATTTGAACAAGAACAAAAAATCTTTGGCGGTCAACGTAGCTCCTCCTACGTCCACTTCTACTCCTTCAGCACCTCCACCGAGTGAACCTCGTCCGAAAGTAGAGTACTCTTTTGACGAGAATGACACAGTGAGCATCTTTGATTGCTTGATCAAAAGCAATAAGCTCCAGCTCCCAGACCCCATGAAGCCTGATGAACTCGGTAAGACTAATTATCCTAAATACTGTGTTTATCACAGGTTCATTGGACATCCAACTCGAGCATGTTATGTGCTCAAAGGCAAATCTAAGAGCTGGTCAATGCTGGTGTTGTCACTCTGCAGCAAGACGAGAAGACGGTTACCGCGAATATGGTCTCAGTTCAATTCGGTGACTTCCTGCCTCAGATGGTGCAGCACAGTGTCATTCCTATCCCCAAAGCTACTCTTGAGATCGAGAATCTCCCTCCTCCACGAAGTGCATGTCTCGTCCCCTTATCTCTTGATAATAGCGAGATTATGTGGATTCATCCGGATCTTGCTTCAGAGTTAGAATTTCCCTCTTCCTCAAGAAGAAAGACCGCTCCAAGGGCAAGGCAAAGACTTGCAATATGGTGTCTTTTGACCCCATAGTTGATGAAGAAATCCTGCTGGGCACCAGATCAGGGAAAGCCTATCTAAAGGATTACCCTGACGCTCAAGAGAATCTTGCTTCTTCTTCTGAACCTGCTCTAGCACAGCCTGCTTCTACTAAGGATATTCCTACTGCATCCTCACCGATTATAGAGTCTACTCCTTCCAAGCTGACGGTCGCTGACAAAGGCAAACAGCAAGTCCGCTTCGACAAACCGTTAAAGAAGTCATCTCCTTTCGGACTTGAAAAGCCTTACAACTTTGATATCTTGGCTCAACTAGCCAATACACCGGCCCGGTTGTCCATCTTCGAGCTCTTGCGCCTCTCCAAAGAGACTCGAAAAACTCTGAGTGAGGCTCTCATGCAAGCTGAAACCTGTTTAGCCCTTCTAAAGAAGCCGAAAGCAGAACCAGTCTCTTGCCTCCATTGTCATAGTGTGTTGGAGTTAATTCCAAACTTAACTTTCACACAGGATGACATGTTGATAGAAGATAACAGGCACGACCGTCCTCTCTACTACACAGGATATGTCGATTCGATGAAAGTCGATCGTATTCTGATAGATCCAGGGTCTGCTCTTAGTATCATGCCGAAGACAATGTTGGATGCACTGAAGATCCCAGTGCATAGTCTTTCCAGTACAATCACCACTATTCTTGGGTTCAACCAGGGAAGGAGTGAACCTTTGGGCAAGATTCGCCTAAAAACTCCAATAGGCAATCTTCGTACAAAGGTGACCTTTTATATTATTGACAACCATGGTTGTTCTTATAATGCTTTGTTGGGAAGACCATTTTTGCATGAGCATAACATTGTTCCTTCGACTCTCCATCAATATTTCAAATACGTCGATGACAATGGAGAGGTGCAAAAGAGGTTGCTGATCTCTATCCTTTCAAAGGTGTCGAAGCATACTGCAAACGATGCTCGTATGTACAAGGATGAATTCATGAAGGTTGTCCTATCTCTGGACACCAAAGAAGAGCAAGAAATAGTACCTAATGACACCCTCATCATTCCTGTCAAAGGGCGTATTTCTCGTCCTCAGTCTTCCAAGCCACTGGCTATTCACTTGCCAGTCCATAAGCAACCAACTGATGATGATCAGGATCAAAGGGAGCTCACCTCTTCTGAGCCTTGTTATTGATTTATCTCATAACAAGGACAAA
>JANAVB010009143.1:0-35673 GCA_029216955.1 Iris pallida
ACTTATGAAAGACTTATCGAAGAACAATGCAAGGCCGAAAGATATATTGAGCACATTGAAGGAATCCTTTAGCGAGAATGAGTCGACATTAAATACAATTTACAATGCTCGGCAAAAGCATAGAGTTGTCGAGCATGGGGGCCTATCTCAAATGCAGTACTTGTTGGGTAAGTTGGACTCAGAAAAGTACTACTATTTAGATAGGAGATGTGAGCAAACCGATAAAGTGAAGGATCTTTTTTATGCTCACCCGACTAGCGTGAATTTGTTGTGCTTTTCCTAATATTTATTGATGGATTGTACCTACAAGACAAACATGTACAGGATGCCACTTTTGGAAGTAGTAGGGGTCACATCCAAAATATTACATTTTTTGTGGCATGTGTTTATATGGAGGCTGAGCGGGAGGATAATTATATATGGGCGCTTAGTACGCTTAAAGGATTAGTGGATCAATCATGCTTACCGAAGGTGATTGTGACTGATCGTGAGGTAGCACTTATGAATGCTATAAGCGTTACGTTCCCCAGCTCCACACACTTGCTATGTCGGTGGCATATTAGCAAGAATATATTGGCCAACTGCAAGAAGTTGTTTCGTACCAAGGAGAAGTGGAATTCTTTTAACAACTCATGGAATTCGTTGGTTCTTGCCGAAGATCAACCAAGATTTAATGAGTTACTTAGAAGATTGGAGCAAAATTTCCATGATTATCCAAAAGCAGTTAACTGTGCCATTAAGAATTGGATTGAGCCGTTTAAAGAAAGATTTGTTTCTTGTTGGACTAACAATGTGATGCATTTTGAGAACACGACACGTAGCAGGTACGTGTCTTTAAACCATAGTTTGCATACATATATATGTTAATTACGTTATAATGTACGATTTTGACTGTATGAATTTCATACTCACAGGGTGGAGAGTGCACATGCAAAATTGAAAAAACAGTTGGGCACTAGTCAATCCAATTTTGAGATCTCATAGAGCAGGATACATGATTTGTTGATCGCTCAACACAACCAAATTAAGGCCTCATTTGAGATGAGCCTTAATGTGGCACCACATTGTTACAGTTCTCCTCTATTTAAGAATATCCGAGGATTTGTGTCTCATCATGCACTTGGTAGGATATTCGAGGAGATGAAGGTTATAGATAATACCGGTTTAGATCCCCTCCTTTGTGGTTGTGTGTTGAGGAGAACTTGCGGGTTGCACATGAACTTGCAGTGTTGAAACGGGATGGTCAGGTTATCCAGTTAGATATGGTTGACAGATTTTGGACAAAGTTGGATTATGAACCCTCCAAACGGACAGTGTAGCTGATGCAGATGTCCAAAGTCGTTGGGTAGAGACCATAGGAACTATTAATCATATGTTCGATACGGCTACCGATTCTCAAAGGTTGTTAATGCTGAAAAGACTTCGGGAGATATCAGTTCCTTCGACATCTTCACTGCTTGAACTAGTGGGCTACAGACGACCTCGTGGTAGGCCAAGTAAAATGAAAATATGCACTTCATATTCGACCAAGCGTGAACCAAGCAAATTTGAAATTGTTGAGTCTGCTCATGATAGTTGTTCACCTTTGGAGGAAACTATAATGTTCGATGGACCTTCTTCGGCAAAACCAATGTTCACTTCTATCCAAAGGGGAAAGTAACATGTTCGACGGAAGTCATCACGCAATGCCACCGATATTGCATATAAAGGACAAGTTCCACCTCAACATCATCAGTATGTGTTGAGTACGAAAAATGTAATAGGGGATGGACATTGTGGTTTTCGATGCATAGCCCATGTACTAGGGTTGGGGGAGGAATCTTGGCCAAAAGTTCGTAGTGACCTCATCCAAGAGATCACACTCTTGGGAGATATATACGGTAGATGTAACTTGATTAAGGAGTCTCCAAAACAGGTACTTGAATCTTTGAATTGCTTCATAGCATCGATTTTTGACCGCAAGTACTGGTGGTCATTTCCCGATATGTACTACTTGGCAGCGTCGGCCTACAACATGGCCATCTTTCACATGTACGGTGAAGTCAACGTTATGTTTCTACCCATGAGGACAGAAGTTCCAGCCAACCCTCGGCTTGTATGCATGGCATTTGTTGATACCAATCATTTCATCGTGGTAAAGTTTATTTTCTAATGTAACCTTGAGGTTGTATCATTTCATCGTTCACATGCATGATTAATGTGTTTTTATTTATTTGTATGCAGGTAAATTTGGCCTCAGACGCACCACTACCATCCATTATCAACAGATGGTCTAATCTGCGTCTTCCATGTGCTGCTGGTTGGGGCAGAATTTATAAACAAAGGATTGAAAAGTATCGTGAAACTGTTCCCTCTAAAAGCTCATATGTTGATGGTGATCCGATTAGTTTGGACGATTAGTCCTATAGTTATTTAAACGTGTGTTACGAAATTGTACTATGAGAAGATCAATGTATTGATATTATGAGATGTTCATTGTACTGTTCTCTCCAAAAGTGTGTTCTTATTTAAATGTGTGTTGTAAAATTTTACTATGAGAAGATCAATGTACAACATTATGAGATGTTCAATGTACAACATTATGAGATGTTCAATGTACTGTTCCCCCCAAAATTGTTTTGTTATTTAAATGTGTTGTGAAATTGTACTATGAGAAGATTAATGTACTTGTATTATGAGATGTTCATTGTATTTTTATCGAGAATTGTAAATATGAACTCAGCTATGCATTTTCTCTTGAAAATTATACTGCTCGACCATTACAGGTCGAACAAAACCCTTCTGTTCGACCATTACAGGTCGAACAACCCCCTACTGTTCGACAATGACAGGTCGAACAACCCCTTTATGTTTGACAATTACTGGTCGAACAACTCCCTACTGTTCGACCATTACAGGTCGAACAACGCCCTTCTGTTCGACCAATAAAGGTCGGACGTTTTGTACAATAGTTCGACCTGTAACTGCTGAACAGAAGAATTATGTTCGACCTGCAGTGGTCGAGCAGTACAATTTTGAGCAAAAAAAATTGCAGATCTGAGTACAACTTCATATGCGATATTGAGCAAAATTCACATAAACTGAGTACATTTACATAGTTCAAAATAAGCACAGAATGGACATTACAGGTTTCAGTAACATGAGCACAGAGTTCATAACAAAGCACAGAGTTCATTAACATAGTTCACAACAGAGTTCACAACATAGCTCATAACATGAGCACATAGTTCATTAACATAAATCTATGATCTTCGACGCCTTTGACTCCTACTAGTAGACGCCCCCTTCGAAGATTCTGGTGGTTCTTCAGGCGCGATCTTCAAAGCACGATAGGCGCCGACTAAAGCTGGGACTAGTATCGATGTGTCTAGACCCTCTTCATTCTCTATCCATTGCTGGTAGACCGGCTCTAAATACCCTAAAGCATTTTCGATTATTTTCCATGCTTGTGGGCCTGCCTAGGTAGATGTAGTGTCGACGGCGGTAGAGATGTTCTCCGGATCCTGGATGATAGGATGTGAAAACGTCCTATACCAATGCATATAATCCTCCGAACACTCCCATGCGGGGTTTGCAGCTCTCCCGCGGGGTTCGGTTGATAGTACATGGCTGCTCCAGAATCGGAAGTAGCCTCCCAAAACATTCCACGTCAGGTTGTACTTCTGGCCCGTATTTCTCCGACGGACAATACTTGGAATCAAAGGAAAATCAGGTATCTTCTGGAGTAAGCCAAATTGTCGAAGCACGCGGTCGGGATGATACGGCTCTACACAGTCAAATGCACGTATGCATCCGTTGTAGAAAGTGACATTGTCCCGAGGATAAGAGTCCCTCATCCCATTGTAGGGTGTCCAATTGACCTACATCATTAAAAAAACATAATTACTAATACATAGAACACATAAATAAATAGCGTAAAAGAATGTAATAATACTCACACTATGTACTTGTAGATTGTCCAAAACCTCCCTCAAGGCCAATACCCGGTCGACCGTTCCTGCAGAATGGGATCTATTGGCCCACCTCAAAGCAAGTGGATCGCCCAACTTATAATTGACATTATGGGTTGGCCTTGTGAAGGGAAAATACTCGTATATCCAGGCCTAAAAAAACAAATATCGAACGTATAAACAAAACATAAATATCGAGCATATAATAACATAAAAACATGCATATAAGAAAGAGAGATAGCTACCTCCAGTAACGTCAGATATCCACATATTTGTCGTACCCCACTCCGAGATGCTAAACCAAGCTGTCGATACAAGTATGCTAGAGCAGCTGCTCCCCAAGCATACTCATTGACGCGGTTGACCGTCTCCAGAAGACTGAAAATTTTTGTGTCCACACGTGTGCCACTCTTGTCTGCAAATATTGTGCATCCAAGCACGAACCATAAATATGCACGGGCTGCACGTCTTCTTTTCTCTCATCCCTACTAGTGACATCTCCACTAAATCATGAACGGAGCCACTCCAGCCGGACCGAGCTACCTCTGTGGCCCTGAAGAGCATCGACTGCCTCCCTTTCTGTCACCCCCAATAATCTACTGATCATTTTCTTAGGGTCCTCCGGTCCCCTTGTCGACTCTGGTGCAACCACAGGTAATCCACTAACCGGGAGTCCGGTAAGACAAAATACGTCATCCAACGTAATTGTTATCTCACCGAATGGCATATGGAATGAGTTGGTCTCCGGTTGCCAACGCTCAACAAACGTGCAAATTAGATTTTTGTTCGGCGTCTTATATGAAATCCATCTCAAGTCTAGAATTTTGGAACGATGGATCAACTCCTTAAATTCATTACCCCCTTGACCAAACTTCCATGTCTCCATCTTGGTCGTGTGGCACCAACACCTCAATAAGGGCCTTTCAATCCATTCCAAATCTGGAACGCCACATGAGTCTTGAAACTTGGGATAAGTCG
Organism: Iris pallida; assembly: GCA_029216955.1. NCBI lineage: Eukaryota > Viridiplantae > Streptophyta > Magnoliopsida > Asparagales > Iridaceae > Iris > Iris pallida. The sequence continues at coordinate 4,929 of JANAVB010009143.1, forward strand.
GGGATCCTGAGGTCCACCGGGACAAGGGCCCGTCAATATATCACTGTCAACACCTTCTTCCTCATATTCCTCAGCACGTGCTTCCTCATCTTCCTCAGCACGTGCTTCCTCTTCTTTCTCATCATGCGCTTCCTCTTGTTCCTCTTCTTCCTCAATATGTTCCTCTTCTTCCTCAATATGTTCCTCATCCTTTTCTTCTCCAGCACGTTGTTGTTCGCTAATTTGACTTACAACAGCTGTTGGACTAGTACGTGTAGCTGCCTCTTCTTTCGCAGCACATTACTCTTTTATTTGAATCGGAGCAACTGTTGCTCCTTCTTGACGACTGCTACGTGCAGCTGCCAACTCTTCTAACCGACGTCTCCTATTAGAAGCTGTAGGTGGTCGTCTCCTGATATATGTCATTCCTGCTAAATTGAATAAAATATCAAGAATTAAGCAATCTATACAGTCAAAATGAACTGTTCGACCAACACTGGTCAAACAAATATATACTGTTCGACCATTACAGGTCGAACAAGTACTTACTGTTCGACATATGCAGGTCAAACAGAAGCATGATGTTCGATCACGCAGGATCGAACAAGTTGTGAGTGTTCGACATATGTCTGTCGAACATGACGTGAGTGTTCGACATATGTCTGTCGAACGTCTGCACAAATGTCCGACTTCGTGTTGTCGAACGTACGGTTTTCTGCCCGACCAACCAGGCTCGGCAGAACAACGAAAATCGAAAAAAAAACGAAAATGAAGAAGTTCGTCCAAGAAAATGACGGGTTTTTGAAACCCTAATTCAGTGATCCTAAACGAAAGACTCAGTTCGAAGTAATGGGGAGGTTCGATTTAAAAAACTCACCATATTATTGGGATTGGGGTTCATCTTGGGATCGGTCTTCGGATTGGCCCGCCATTGTAACGAAGCGAACTCCTTATCGTCGAACGGGACTCCTTGTCGTCGAACGGGAGGGGGGTTCGGCCGCTTGGTCTTCGGGAGAGAGAAGAGAATGGGGTGTTAGTGGTGAATAGAAATGGGGTGTGTTTTGTTTTGTATAGAATGGGGTGTACTTAGGATTATTGGTTTGGAAAGAGAGGAGAGTGGGGTGTGCTTAGAAAGGGCATTTCTGTCAAAGAGTGGGGTGTGCTTAGTATGTTTTTAAGTTTTATTAAATATATATGGGGTATACTTAGTAATTGGGATGTCCTTAGCAAGTCTTGGGGTGTGTATAGCCGGGCCCTACTTTATATTAGGTACGTATTATTTCTATACACTATTATTTACAAAGATTAAAACTGTTATAAATTAGTAGATAAAACATTTCTATTATAGTTATATTAATATTTTCTAAATTATACTTGTACAAAAATATATAGTATTTAGTTGGGCTACATGTAATTTCAAAACTAAATTTTGGAGTTTTAAAATATTGCTATATATGGTTCTTGGCCCTCAAACTTTTATCTTTACAAAATGGAGTTGGAGCCCTAAATAGTTTCTAGATTTATATATATATATTGAAAAATATTATGACTAATAAAAAAGTGAATTTTTACCTAAAATCCTATTTTTACAAACTTAGAGTATTTTTTATCCTAAAACAATTTTTTATTTTTAAATACTATCTTAAAATTATTTTTACTAATAAAAATCTAGTTTTCAAATATTATAAATAGATGTTTTCTAAAAAATAGTATAAATATTTTTCTCCGTAAATTCTCACTATCTGTCAATCTTGATCGTGACGGATCACTACTTCCTCGCGAATTTGGACCCTCTCACATCGGCCATGACTAGCGGACAAATTGGGACATGTCAAATCATCTCCCCATACCAGGTCCACTACCAGGCAAGATACAATGCCATATTTACTGATTATATTATTTGCATCTTTACTGTTTAGTTATTGCAGGTTTACTATTTATTTACTTCCAGTTTCTCTAGTTGCAACACTATTACTGTTTATGGTTTCCTATACTGTGCTTCCAGTGATACATGATGCTTACATGTTAGTTATATTTTCACTGCTTATCTTTTGCATATAGACCTAGAGTTAAGGGACTACCACTAGTTTAATACATTTTTATAAACTTTGACACAGATGTGCCACGAGATGTGTATGAGTTGTGAGTAGCATATAGACTCCAGGCTTGTGTGTTGGCTGATCACCGGTATGTATGGGACGGGCGTTAGGTCTAACTGCTAATAGATGCATATTAGGAGACTTGACAGTTAGTAGAGTTACATGGTCATGGATACGACTTATTTAGGTGCATAGGGTGGGAAGAACAGTTCCTTATCGTATGGGCCACTATTGCACTTTTCCTTTTAGTAACCTGGAAGCTCCGCTGGAGATACGGGTAAGCTTACCCTCTCAGTTTAGTCACTAGTGTTATTGGAACGTTATGCGCTAGGCCCTGGTGCCCAAGTAGGGACTACGCCGGATCCTGATTATAACCAAAAGTGCCCATGTGTTAAAGGTTTGTTCTTAACTGCATGTACACAATATAATGGTTAGGTGACCTTAGTATGTCTTGTCACACTTCGTCCCAATCATGACATGGAACAGTGTCACAATACGGAATAGTGTGTCCCTTATCCTTGTTTGGTTATAGGGGTAGTCCACCGTTAAGTTGATAGGATACTGGGCCTTGTCATGATTTGGGCTATTTTACTTTTACTTGTGACTTGCGACATATTTATATTCAGTTCATATGGTATGTTTATATGTATCATGTTACGTCCCTCTGGGGACCTGGTGATTTTTTCATGTGTGTGTATTTTCTTGACTATCCGCAGGAATTTTCAGCAAAGATCGTGGTCTCCTCCTTCCTATCAAAGATGACTTCCTCTTGGATCATTCTTTGCTACTTGTGACAAATTATTTCATTCTCTATATTTTACTTCTCAATTAAATAGTTGGTAGTGAATTTGTCTCCGCCCTACAACTTGTATAGATGACAATTCATATTGATTATAATATCTTTTATTCTTTTATTTGTGTATGAGATTTAGTCTATGATTAAATTGTATTTACAGATTACACATTTATTATACTGCTGGCATGTCACGTACCTAGTCCTACGTATTTTGGGACTGGGTGTTACATGTATGGCCTTTCAAACCGCAATAGTGACATATAACATGACTATTGGAAAAAGTGTGATATAGAACATTCTTTCGTGTTTGTGTAAAAGCATGATTGTTCTTGCTTGTTTTCTTTGCACATGATCTGTTGTGTGGAACTTTGTGATGAGTTGCGTGTTTAGTGTTAGACTGACTCATAGGTTGTATTACCTGCTTTTCCAGTCTGATCTCTAACTTTTTAGAGTTATCAATCAGATCATTGTGTTTAGCAGTTTGTGTATCAACTAATCTCAATGTAATAAAATGCTTCTTTCTTTCTGATTCTAATCCCTCCTTAAGTTTAGCATTTTCTTGAATACTTTTCTCGGAGCATTCAAGAGCATCATGCAGTTTAAGCTTAAGTGTGGATAGTTCAGCATATTTGTCAGAAGTTGTCAGAAGTAGAAGTATTTTGTGCGTCATCTAGCATGCAAGTAAGCTTTTTAATTTCAAGCGTATAAGATAGGATATCTTTCCTGGCTTGCTTGTATTTATCTAGAACTTTCTTATAGTCATCAAATAGATAATGAAAGGCATTTGGTAGTTCATCATAAAAAAATCATCAAATGATGACTCATTGCTTTCCTTATTTACCATGAAGCACAAGTTGGTAGTATATTGAGGATTGTCATCATTGTTCTTATATGGAGTGTCTACTTCTTTTTCTATGATTGCTTCAGTTGAGTAGGGATGTACAGTAGTGCGAGATTCTTCTTCAAATTACTCATATGTTGCCTTTATTCGTTCCCATATCTCATATACGGTACTGCATATAGAGATACGCCTGAACTCAGTTTTGCTTAGGGCATAGTAGAGGATGTACATCGCCTTTGCATTATTGCTGGTGGGCTGTTGCAGGCACCCAAAAATAAAAGCAAATTTAAGAAGAGCTAAAAAATAATTAAAGTATTGAAATCTATTAAAGGGACAACTATTGGTCTCAGTCAACATTCACCATTGGAATCTTAAAATTGATCATTGATGCAAGCATAAATTAACTCATACTTTGAATATTTATCGTTGGAAGTATCTTCCTGTCTTTCTTAGGCTTAGTTAATTAGATACAAGCGATCTAGTTAACTTTAACTACTAAATAATCTAAGACAAGCGTTGAAGATTTAATCTAGCAATTTCTTAAAGAACCAAGAGATCGGTAAAGCAAAACAACACAAGCACAAGCGGTTGCATTAAATTTTATCATAAGTTTTTCTCCTATGATCTAATAAAACAAAGCAGTTCATTAAATCTTGGTTGCTTCACAAATTAGAAAAATTAAACAATTACGGATTTGATATCTAATTTAGCGGTAGATCGAAATGAATAATAAACTAGTAGGCCTAGTAATTTAACAAAACAACCATAAAAGTGGGCATTAGAAAACATTCAATATTCAAAGTATAAATCAAACATACAGAAAGAATTTAGATCTCACAAGTTTATTGAGTCCAGGGCTTCCGTTTTCTTCGACCAACAAGACTTTTAGCTGCATATGTTCATCAAAATTTCAAAACAAAAGTTGGAGAAGAAGAAGAGTTGTGTATTGTCCTTTTCTCATGATTTCTACCCCTTTTATACACTCTAAATTGATTGTTTGAAGTCCACAATATCTTTCCATAAATTCTCTAAAAGTTACAACTTCTTAAACAATAAAACTAAGTCATAGAACAAGTAGGAAAATAGTTATTCTGGTTTATATTTTCGTTCACAACATCTTTGACTCAACTTCAAGCTTGATTTGGTCCATGATGCAAACTGAATCTCGGAAAACTCAAAATATGAAAGTTGTAGATATTTGTCTTAGCTTTTCAAATCTTTTTGAATCACCTCAGTTTCATTTCGGATGAAAAAGTTTTGTCCATTTTGACAAAAGGTGTCAAAATTGTCCAAAATTGTTATTTAGTTCCTGTTTGCACTTAGTGTCTCCAATTGCATCCTAAACTAAAATATAAGAATAATAAGTACCTTTAGTCACGAAATGAGCATAAAATGATAAACATTAAGGGATAAAAATATAGCATTTTATGTTCTCATCAAGTACCCCCACACTTAACTTTTGTTCGTCCTCGGACAAAACTCTAATTTATTTATTTTTCAAAATAAAAATAAAGGTTGTAATGCCATAAATAAAGGATAACCAAGCTCTTCAAAACTCATAACATATCATGAAAATATATTTTTAGACAACTTGTCATTACTTAGTAAGTATTTTTACTTGAAGATAGAGTAAACAAAATTGGTAGACCCTCACGGGAATAAACACTCAACTCTCATGTGTTTTGAGGGGTATGTGTTTCGCTCAAATTCATTCCAAAGAAATAATCAAACATAAGCTTGCATAACTTCTCATTCTCTACCACTGGAATCAAATGCATAACACAAATCATAAGGACTTTTCAAGGATTGTAATAGGAGTTAGGATCAAGGTGGGATATATTTGGGAATGTAGCTCAAAAGCTATCAAAACTAGTGGAGCAAAAATGATTTAACTTAAGCTCGAATATACAAAACATGTAAAATCAATCACCCCATTCAGCTTATTCAATTTGACTTTAAATCATTCAACATAGCCCTTTATTGTAATTTTAGGATAAATTATGAACATGGATATCAAAAGTAATTTCCTCCATCACTTCTTTTCTTTATTACTTCTTCTTTTGATTTTTTTTTATTTTTTCATCATTTTTCTTCTTTTTTTCTCTTTTTTCATTTATTAACAATAATGGAACTCAATAATTTAAAAATAAAAATATATAGCCAAACTAGAAATTCAGATACCCCCACGCTTATTTCTTATACACCTATACATATCATAATGCTCCACTAGCTTTCCGACTTGGGTAAAAACAAATTTCAGGTTAAAGCTTGTAATGTGGGTTCTCAAAAGTAGAAGCAATAAAGCTCAAAGGGGTTCAACTAAAGGAAAAATAATTTCAGGATAGGCTATTTGGTTTAAGTAGTGTATAAAAAAGAGGGCCTTAATAATGTTCATGTATGTATATGTCGATGTGACCTTGACGAGAATCAAAATAAGTTCTAGAGAAACAAATCTACGAAAAAATATCTCTCATCAAAGAAAATAGTGAGATTGATGTGTCAGTCTAAAGGCTCAAATTCTCATCAGCTTTTATCTACCAAATTCAGCACTACCATTCTTAGGAAAAATGACTAGACTAATTTAGTCTAAGTTAAAAAGAGAACTTATTCAATCATGTTATGATTTTTTTCAAACTTAGTTAAATCTTTCTCATGACATACAGAACCAATAATCATTAAAAACCATAGAAAACAACTCTCATTTTATAAAAAAAAATTATTTATTTATTTATTTTGAAAAACTATGCATTTTAAAAAATAACCAAACATAAATATTCTCTCATATACTTAAAACTAACATTATCTCCAACGCAAGGCTAAATGCAATGGAAAAAATAAACAAAAATTAAAATGCAAGAATAAGAACAAACTCCCCTTGGGTTGCCTCCCAAGCAGCGCCGTTGTATAATACACTTGACGCAAATAGGCAGGGGTTTCAAGTCTGGAATGGGGACCTGCAAAACAGAGGGTAAAGGTCTCTCGTTAGAATTTGATAATAAAATAGAAGGAACGTTACCTGAATGTTGTCTTTTTTATAAAATTATTCAACTCTGCAACAGTTTCCTGTAAATAAGTACTGAAGACTAACTCCATTCTTTTTCTCACGATGCTCTCTAATGGCTACATCCAATCCATCTTTGCCATCAAGTCCAAAATCTTCATGTGCATTAGGTACTAGGTCGTCATTAGGAATGTTCGTGCCTGCAGCAATGTTTCTCTCTTCTTCTTGGTTTGACAATATAGGTGCTTCTTTGACTAGAATGTCAATCTTTTTACCACTTCTCAAAATGATTATACTTATATTTTCTTTTGGATTTTCTATTATTTGAGAAGATAATTCTTCCAAACTTTGTGCCTCCAGTTTATTAATTGTTGTAGCCATTTGGCTCATTTGATTATTCAGACTTTGGATTCTAGCCCTCGTCACCGGTTGAAATTGCAAGATATTAGTAGCAAGGGACTTAACAATATCTTCTAAAGACATACCAGAATTAGAATTTTGGCCCAATTATTGTTCATGGGGGTATGGTTGCTTGTACTATTGGTAAATTGGGTAATTTTGACTTACGGGATGATTTAGTTGTGGATTCTTACAGCTAAAATTAGCAGGTTCTCTCCACCCTAAGTTGTATGAGTTTGAATATGAATCATATTCATTTTTGATTGTCTAAGAAAACCATATTCCGCATTCACTTGTTCACTGGGCTCTTCTTGAAGTATTGGACATACATCAGTTGATGCCCTGCTACTAAACAAATTCAACAAGCTGTTGCTATTTGCATGTTACCTACAACCATTTCATGAACAAGATAAGTTAAACTAGCAATTTTTTTGTTCAAAAGAAGAAACATTTACCTTATTAACATGCCTAGAGGGAAGATCCAACCAAGTGCCAAATTGTTGAGAATTGGTCATCATGTCATGTTTTTTTTTTTTTTTTTCCTAATAAACAGAAAATTATTTCATTAGGAGAATAAAAAGCACAAAAAATTACTAGGATTACTCCCAGGCAACGATGCCAAATTGGTTGTGTTGTCGCAGGCACCCAAAAATTAAACCATTACTCTTAAAATTATATATAGTAGTGAGAGTAAGGATCGATCCCACAGGGAGCAATTAGTTTACTTTTATGCAATGTGAACAAGGATGGGGGGAGAGAGTTTTGAATATAATAAAAGCAAATTAGCTAAAAAAATAATTAAAGTACTAAAATCAATTAAAGGGACAACTATTGGACTCAGTCAACATTCACCATTGGAATCTTAAAATTAACCATTGATGCAAGCATAAATTAACTCATACTTTGAATTTATCGTTAGAAGTATCTTCCAATCTATCTTAGGCTTAGTTAATTAGATACAAGTGACCTAATTAACTTTAATTACTAGATAATCTAAGACAAGCGTTGAAGATTTAATCCAGCAACTTCTTAAAGAACCAAGAGATCGGTAAAGCAAAACAACATAAGCACAAGTGGTTGCATTTAATTTTGTCAAAAGTTTTTCTCCTAAGATCTAATAAAACAAAGCAGTTCATTAAATCTTGGATGCTTCACAAATTAGAAAAATCAAACAATTACGGATTTGATATCTAATTTAGCTGTAGATCGAAATGAATAATAAACTAGTATGCCTCCTAGTAATTAAACAAAACAACCATAAAAATGGGCATAGAAAAATATTCAATATTCAATGTATAAATCAAACATATAAAAACAATTTAGATCTCAAAAGTTTATTAAATCCAAGGCTTATGTTTCCTTCGACCAATAAGACTTTTAGCCGCACATGTTCATCAAAAATTCAAAAGAAAAGTTGGAGAAGAAGAAGAAGAGTTGTGTGTTGTCCTTTCTTTATGATTGCTACCCCTTTTATACACTCTAAATTGTTTGTTTGAAGGCCACAATATCTCCCCACAAATCCTCTAAAAGTTGTAACTTCTCAAACAATAAAACTAAGTCATAGAACAAGTAGAGAAATAGTTATTTTGGTTCCTATTTTCATTCACAACATCTTTGACTCAACTTCAAGCCTGATTTCATCCATGATGCAAGCTGAATCTCGGAAAACTCAAAATATGAACGTTGTAGATCATTGTCTTAGCTTCCAAATCTTTTTGAATCACCTCAGTTGCATTCAGATGAGAAAGTTGTGCCGATTTTGGTAAAAGATGTCAAAATTGTTGAAAATTGTTATTTAGCTCATGTTTGCACTTAGTCTCCCTAATTGCATCCTAAACCAAAATATAAGAATAATAAGTACCTTCAGTCATAGAACATAAAATGGTAAACACTAAGGGATAAAAATATAATATTTTATATTCTCATCAATTGCTTGCTAATCTCTTTTCTTCTTCAGAGTGGTCCTTATCTGCTTTGTTAATATTTTAAAAGCCATTAGTAACATTTGACCATAGATCAAAGCTAATAGATTTTAAATAGATGTTCATATGAGCTTTCTAGAAGCTATAGTCAGAGCCATCAAATAAACGTGGCTTATTTGATAGCTATTCTTCACCAAAGTTGGTGTGGATAAATTTAATGGTTGTCATAATCTTTATGAATGTTAATCATGGTCATAAGAGACCCTGCTCTAATACCAACTGAATAAATAATTGGTAATACCTAGAGAGAGAGAACCTGCTATGATACCAATTATAGGAATGTTAGACGACACTAGAGGGGGGTGAATAGGTTGCAGCGAAAATATATATCCAAAAAATTATTCTAAGTGAAGCAGAGTATAATCAATAGAATAAAAATGTGTGTTTATAAGACAAGTATTAAAAACAATAGAGTTTACAGAGCAAACGCAAACGCCAAAAATTTTATCCTAGTTTTCCTATGAGAGGACTGGTCCAGGACCGAGAACTCTTGCCCGGAGTTGAATCCACTAGTCACAATAGTAAAACACAAGCTTTGAATCCGAAGCGCTTACAGCTTCACACACCTCACTACAAAAAAATTATATTTTTAGCAACATATTTTAGCGATATAGGGTTACGTCTCAAAAAGCTATTTTTTACATGTATTGGCGACAAGAGTTTTAGTATGTCGTAGAATCCACATAAAATTTACGAGAGGGAAACACAAAATCAGTCCTGCCAAAATTTCTCTACATATTGCGACATCTACATGTCGCAGAAAGATATTATATGTTTGGCGACATCCAACCAGTTGTCAAAGAAAAATAATTTATTTTAAGCAACATGGACCTATGTAGGGAATACATTTTTATAATTTTGAAGTGAATAATAACCTAAAAAAGCTATCAAACAAAACCCTCAAATAAAAAGGCAAATATTAAAGGCCACCCCCAAATTACTAAGGGCCACCAACTTAAATTTTTTTTAAAAATTACAAGTTTGTCATTTTCAAAACACTAAGGGCCACCATCTTCTTCCTTTGTCTTCTTCCTTTGTCTTCTTCCTCTTTTCTCAATCCCTAAACCACTTCTCTCAATCTCCACCTCCATTGTTGTCCCCACCTCCTCCATAGTTGTCCCCACCTCCACCATTGGTCCCCCCTCCTCCATTGTTGTTGTCCCCACCTCTTTGTTGTGTAACATGAAATATTTGTGAATTTCTGGTTTGTGGGATATAGATAGACACATTGTTTCAGCTAGGTTCTGAGTGTCAATAATTTGAAGCACTGTGAATATAATGTAATCAGAGGAGATGGTAAAGTGTCTAAGAATCTAAACCTATTTTCTGAGATAGGTATGGCTAATGTTTTCTTTCTTAGTTCTCAACTTGGCATATGTTAATGAATGAACAAGTAGAACATGAATCTCAGGAAATCAATTCCAGAGGAGACACAACTATAAGAGGTTCAAGTAACTAAACCTACTTGAATTAATTCCAGAGGAGACACAACTATAAGAGGTTCAAGTAACTATATTGAATGAACAAGTAGAACTTGAATTAATTCCAAGGATGGCTACAGTGACTGCAGGACAAGCCTGCAGTCCCAAGTATATTGAGGACTGCAGGCTAGGCCTACAGTCATCCTAATAAACCAAAGTGCACAGCTTGCAAAGGTTCGTGATAGCCTGACGAAAACCGTTGCAACCAAATTATTTAAGGTGGTATAGTATTATTATGTGTGATAATAATTTGACCAACATGTCACATGAACGTCTATTAATAAATCAAGAAGTGCCAACACGGCAACACCTAATACTCCTGATATTTTGATGAAATGTAATCAAATGATCTTTAATGAAATGTAATCAAATGTAATCAAATGGTCCTTTCCAATGGTCCTTACTGATATTTTGAAATGTAATCAAATGGTCCTTTCTAAGAGCAGACATTGATCTTTCATTTGATATTTCCCCATAAGCCTACAGTGGCTGCAGGCTTGGCCTGCAGTCCTAAGTGCATTGAGGACTGCAGGCCTAGCCTGCAGCCCTAAGTTGACAGAAGCTCAGGGAGGATTTTCGAGTATCTCGAGGCTGTCGGAGGAGGACGGGAGTGGAGGAGGGGACTTCGTGGAGGAGGGGGAGGGGACTTCATGGAGGAGGGAGGAAGGGGGGCTACCGGAGGGGGAGGAGACTTCGAGGAGGTGGGGGGAATGTTTTTGGCGATCGGAGGGGGAATGACCATGAGGGGGGAAGGGGGGGCTGTTAGGTTGGGTTTTGTTTTTGTTTTTTTTTTTTTGGTAGCCCTTAGTAAAATGATTCATTTTAGGTTGCCCTTAGCAAAAATATAAGTGTATGATGGTTGCCCTTAGTAGGTTGGTGGCCCTTAGTAATTTGGGGGTGGCCTTTAACATTTGCCAATAAAAACCCCACAAATGCATATTGTGTTTTTTTCCTTGCGGTACGGCACCTAGGTTTCCTCTCGCCCGCGCATGGGAATTTTCTCTCTCTCTCTCTCTCTCTCCTACGACGCTCGGAGTTTTCTTCCTTTGATCGCGTGCCAACGTTCCCTCCTTCATCGAGATTCGAACTTCTTCCCTTTGGTGGTGCAACTTCTTCCCTAATATTCTTAGTAGGTTAATTTTGTTAGGGTTGAGAATATGATTTACATTTATTATATGTTTACATAGAAAAATGATTGTCTATGCTTCAATTTTGTTAGTGTTTGATTTTGCTAGGGTTTGATGTTATTAGGGTTTTTCTCCCTCGATCAATTTTGATAGGATTTGATTTGGAATATTATGTTAGTTGACAAACTAGGGTTAGTTTTTAGATTTATGTAAGCCTCTCTCTCTCTCTCTCTGCGATGGTATGATGTTTTGCCTTTTTTTTCTTTTCATTTTCTATAAATATATTTTTATATTTTATCAGGTTAGACACTTGGATTTTATAGAAATTCATTTTTATATTTTTTGGCTTTATTTTTCTTTTTATTTTTTATCGAATATCATGAATGACATTTTCTTATATTTTTTGGTTGCGTTTGTTTGTTAGGACTATAAATTTATGGTCTTGCATTGTTTAATTCTTGTAAATGTGATTGGTGGCAAATGGTTGTGTTTGTTGGAAGTGATCATGAAAAAGAAAATGTATTTAACACATGTTCGCTCATTTAATTTAACTAGTGATTCTTCTATGTGATTTTGTAGGAAAGTAAGGATGTCTTAGGGTGTGCATTATGTGACAATCTGTTATATGCTTCCTAAGTCAGTTTTTCCTTCATATATAGGGAAAGGTCTTCAATGAAGTTGACATTTCGTAGATAATCTTGTTTTATTTGACTACTGGAACTTAAACTTGTGGTCTTCCATTGTTTAATTTTTTAGAGTTGGATCTGTAGATAATGTGCAAGGTGAACCAATAAATTGATAGTTGGATTTTGTGGTCATTGCATGTTCTCTCAATCTTTTAGGGTCTGCTTGGTAATGGTGTTTTCACCGTTTTTGGGGTGTTTTTGAATCGACCGTTTATGAAAACCCCTACTTGTTAATTTTTTTGAGGCACTGGTTTTCGTCGGCTCAAAAACCCCCCAAAATCGGTGTAATGTATTTTTGGGTGGCTTTGTAAACACCCCAAATCGGCGGGTTTTGAGCGGCTTTATTTTTTTATTCCATTTATATCCTCACAAAAATAGATATAATTATAACTACCGATACCCTTCCCTATTTAATTTATTCGTGTAAAAAACTTTCAGAACCGCTCGTTAGTGAATTACCAAGCATGGATTGGACTGGTTTAAAAGCTGCTACTTAAAAACCATCCAAAATCGAACACCTCGTAACCGCTCATATCCGGTACTCTAAAAACACCTCATAACCGCTACCCCGATAATTGCCAAGCAGACCCTTATGTTATATAAATCTTACAGGAAGTGCGAAAGGTTGAGAATACATATTAAAAAAAAGTCCGCATCTAAGCTTGGATTGAACATCTCTTTCTAGGTAGTCTTATTTCTAATAAAGTTGATTGTTACAATGTGCAAGAAAACTTTATTAGTCGATGCATATGATTGTAGGTGCTATTCTTCTTTATTCAATCTCACCCCCAACAAAGAAAGTCTTGTTTAGAGGTGGGAAGAAAAAGAGCTTTTCATATGAATTTGATCCAACATGGAACTCAATCTTTAACTCCATTTGAGTTGACGTAGATAGTTGGAGGAGCTATCATGTACTACTAAACCTTATTTGCTTCCTTTGTATATAGTATCATTTAGAGAAGTGAACTGTGTGTGGTGTGATATCAATTGTTAGTGCCTCTATTTTCTTCTTACCTCTTTATGTCTTTGTTGGTAATTTGGTGTCGTTTTGTCCATTCCATTGATATCATATGCCCTACCTTACAAGGAAACTACTCTAGATTTTAAACTCATCTTTTGTGTTTACAATAGTGATTTATCATTATTTGTAATTTAGACCCAATGTAGTTGAACAATGTCTATGTTGCACAAATACGGATGCGGATACGATATAAATACAAATATTTTCAAGTCCAAAAGTTGTTGCCTATGGAAGAATTTGAGTATCGATGTAGATACGTATACGGACACGATAAATATATAGATGCAGATATCATTTTGTCATCTCTCTGCAACATTGGTGTGCCAACCTAGTCTTTAGGTGATAAGTAGTGTCCATAATTTTTTAGCCGCTTCAAACTCTTTCATACTCGTTCAGGCTACCCCTATTTTAAGTCCATAACTTCGTACATATTTATTAACAATTATATTTTCTTGTACATATGGACAAGAGTTGGATGACACTTTTTAGAAAGCGATGAACTCAGCCGTATGTTGATGGGGTGAACTCTTTTGTTGAATTTGCAATAAAGAAAGTATGTAAGAATGGTAGGATCTGATGTACATGTAATAAATGCATGAACCTCAAGTGGCATATCGAGGAAGTTGTCAAGAATCATTTAGTTCACATGGAATGATGCTATCTTATAAGAATTGGGTGTACCATGGAGAACTTGTTACCGAATATCAAAATCAAGTATCAGACGATGAAGGTGATATCGAAATGTCATAGAAAGAAGATGATCAAGTTGAATTTCCTGAATTAGTACAAGACTATTGTAGGGGGACTTATATGGGCCATGATTGGGAGGATGATACCGTTCAGAGGGTGGATCTGCATAACATCGATAAACTATTGGAGACTTCCCAACGTGAGGTGTACCCGGGGTGCAATAAGTATACTTTGTTGAAGTTTGTGATTACGTTGCTTCATGTGAAGGTAATGAGCAAGTGGAATAAATCGTTCGACATGTTGATGGGGATATTATTAGACCTTTTACCCGAAGGTAATTTATTTCCAAAGTCCATTTATGATGTTAAGAAGTTCTCACATGACTTAGGCTTGGGGTTCGAGACAATTCATGCATGTCAACATGATTGTTCACTCTTTTGAACGGAGAAAGTGGCATTAGAAAATTGTCCAGTCTTCGGAGAGTCTAGATACAGGCTGAATGATGGTAATGAAAAAAAAAAGATCCCTCATAAGGTCTTACATTACTTTCCACTGACACCAAGTATGCGTAGATTGTATATGTCAAGCAAAACAGCTACAGACATGAGATGGTATAGTGAGAAACGCATGAATGACGGGGTATTAAGGCATCCAACCGATAGTGTCCAGTGCAAGGAGTTTGATAACAATTTTCCTAATTTTGCTCAGGAAATCCAAAATGTACGACCAGGAATGACCACTGATGGGTTTAACCCTTTTGGGAAACATGAGTACATCATACAGTTTGTGGCCTGTGATACTAATTCCCTATGACTTACCACCCTGGAAGTACATAAAGGATCCATTTTTTATGATGTCTTTACTTATTCCAGGTCCACAAGCACCTGGAAGAGATATTGATGTTTACATGCGACCATTGATTGGTAAGCTAAACAAGTTATGGAAAAGTGGTGTAGTCACTTATGATGCATCAAGGGAACAGACTTTTCGAATGCATGCATCTATAATGTGGACAATAAATGACTTTCTTGTGTATGGTAACTTGTCTGGGTGGAGTACAAAGGGTTATTTGGCTTGTCCCACATGGCATGATAATGCATCATCTCAAGGTTTGAGAAATAAGATTGATTACTTGGGGCATCGATGTTACCTGCCTGAGAATCATGTTTGGCGAAGCACTAAGACCTTTATTGGTAAGGTTGAGCATCAAACAAAATCCATGGAGATACCAATGGAAAAGATACTAAATCAATTTGATTGCTTGTCATATGTCAAGTTCGGAAAGAACCATAGGAACAAAAAGAGACCTCCTGACCAAGCAGAATTTATTTGGACAAAGAAAAGCATCCCATTTGAGCTCACGTATTTTAAGAAACGGAAGCTCCGACACAACCTTGATGTCATGCACATAGAGAAGAACATATGTGACAATTTGCTTGGAACGTTGTTAATCATAGATGGGAAGAACAAGGATACAACAATAGCTCATTTTAATATGGAGGACATGGGCATAAGGAAAGAATTGCACATACAAAGGTATCTCGATGGATTCTTCATCAAGCCCCCAGCAATTTACACATTGACACCAAAGGAGAGAGGGTTTTGTTGAATTTTAAAGTTAATCAAATATCCTGATGGATATGCTGCAAACATCTCAAGGTGTATGACCACGAAAATTAAAAAAAATTCAACCTTAAAAAGCCATGATTGTCATGTCCTTCTACAACGAATTCTTCCAATCGGGATGCGTGGCTACCTTAACAAGGATGTATGTACTATAATGTTCGAGTTAGGGTAATTTCTTCGAGGAGTTGTGCTCTAAGATGTTGGTGCAAAATGACTTAGGGAAGTTAGAAGAATGCATAGTTCTAATACTTTATAGGTTAGAGAAGATATTTCCTCCAGTTTTTTTCGATGTGATGGTACATTTAGCAGTTCATTTGCCACGTAAAGCCATCCTTGCGGGACCAGTGCAATATCATTGGATGTACCCAATTGAAAGGTAATTTGTACCATGTTAATGCAAATTTCAACTTGAACACGTTTTCATTATTGTAATTGATGTTTGTTTCAAAGGTTTCTTGGAAACCTAAAATGGTACGTAACCAATCGAGCACGGCCAGATGGTTCAACTGCTGAGGCTTATATTTTCAAAGAGAGCTTAACTTTTTGTTCAATGTACTTGAGCAACATCAAGACGATATTTAATCGAGAAGAGCAAAATGCTGATGGTGGTGAACGTGGTCCTGGGTTAACAATATTCACGCAAATTGTTCGTTCTTTTGGACGACTAACAAGGGCTCCTGATATGTCACAAAAGGAATACGAAATTGATAAGTGGTTTATTCTTTACAACACCGACGAGGTTGAGCCGTATCTAGAGTATGTTTTTCAACATCCTTACATGCATTCATTACTTAAACCTTTTGATTGTTCTTTTATTTTTACTTATGAGTTTACTTTATTCAAATAGGGAACACAAGAAGCTATTAAAAAAATTCAAGTGAAGGTGATATAACTCAGATATAACGTCAAAAAATTCCAAAATTGTTCAAAAAAACATGTAAGATGTATAACATATATTTAGATACTATTCAACTAATAATATCTTAATAAACCTTTCATATGATTTGTATGTAGAAAAATCAATTGCGAACACAAAAGTTACCAAAATCAACTGATGAAATATAGGCGTTAGCGAATGGTCCAAATGTAATAGTAACTCTTTATTTAGGTTGCATTTGCAATAGCGTTCGGTTCCATACTAGAGACCGTGACAATCATCGTAAGAGCCAAAATAGCGGTTTGGTCTCTGAAGGAGCTCATAAAGGAAAACCTGTCATGCCCCGCGCCAGCATGTTCGGGTATGGGTTGTGAGCACATCCAGCCTACGCCGCAGAATCGGCGGTAGTTAGCCGTCTAGTCCTCGATAATCATCAATTAATCTCAAGATCAATCTTTTACTCAATTATGACACTAGACAAAAAAAAAACCAAAACCAAGCCAACACACGATCACAGCATCCACTATCACTTTTGGATACATATACATGTTCCATCTCAGGAGACAAATATGGCAATCCATATCCTCAAAGAATTAACTCATACATCTAATACATCTGATACATCAAAAGTAGTATGTCCTCATCTTCTTAGAGTCTTCCAGAACCTTCCATGAGTCGTCATCCAATCCAAATCATGTCCTCAAGCCCTGGCCTAAGTTATCAACCATCCAGTCAGGAAATGAGCAAAGTACAACCCTCCAAACAAATGTCGCATGATACAAAATAAATCAATAAAGTAAATGCGAAAAATAAATGAACCAGGTCATGTGACATGAGACAATGTCATGCAATGCAACATACAACATGCAACACGAACAACTATGAGAATAACCATGATAAAGAAAAACACGACTATAAACATGTGCGATTGAAATATCGTGTTCAATATGTGGTCGGCTGGGGTAATCCAGCACATCCGAAGATGGTAATTTTCGATAGCAGTACGGCACGATATAGGTGAGGTGTATGTGTGCTATTTTCGATATGTACGATATCAATTAGGTGTGACCACATACCTAATTGGCATTTCCCCTCCCCATGATATGAAAAAATTAATAACGATAAGTCATGATCAATATACGATAGTCATGATTAATATACAATAAACAATGGCAAGTTATGACCAATATACGATAAACAAGTCACGATCACGACTATGAGCATGAATCACAACTAAGGAACACAATCATCATCAAGAAGCACAATCACATGTCAAATCGTATCGCAATATGAAATATGACATGACAAGAAAATATTTGCAATGATAATGTATTGAGGAACATAAGTATGGAGTGTACTTGCCTCGGGTCCAATATTGACTTGGTACTTAGTCCAAACCTATAAATATAGAAAATTAGGTATCAGGGTTCCATTCATAAAATTCCTCTAAAAATCCTTAAAGAACCTCGGCCCCGTATTCCCATAACTCCCAATGTCAAAATATGTAAGGAAAAACTAATGAATTAATCAAGGTTCTCCTCTCATAAACTATTGGCCCAAATAGTCAAATCTATTACAACCCCAAAACCTTTATTCCTGTAAGGCCCAACTAACAATCAATAATTCATAGTAAATACAGTAAAGCCCAAACAATCCCAATAAATCCAGCCCAAACTAACTTCCTAACAATTTCTGTTTAGCCGAACCAGGGCCCATGATCCAGCCTATATTCCATTTCTTCCTTCTCTTTTTAACAAGCTAACTCAACTCTAAAATCCCTAAACCAATCTGGCATAATACTGACATAACCTAATTACTTAACCCCAAACCAATAATATCTCTTTCTCGCGCTCAACTCACCCAAGCTTTACAAAACCCTAGCCCTAAGTCTTTACAATCACACACACATTTCTTTTTCTCTTTCTTTTCCCTTCCTTTCGTATTCTTCCAGCCCGCAAACCCAATGCTCAAAAACCCGGGCCAAACATTCAATCTAAAAACCCTAATCTTCAATACTCTCTCTCTCACTTCACCGCAGCCGAGCTCAAAAACCCTAAGGGGGCGTTTGGTACGCGGTATTTTTTTTTATTTTCGGGAAAATTTAAGATGAGAATCTATTACCACGTTTGTTTGGCTTATAAAAAATTTATTCTCGGGAATTATAAATACCCGGGTAAATAGTTTACCCACAAAACATGAGAATTCTATCCCTTGAGAATAGGTGGGTATTATTTTTTTGCCCGGAAAAAAAAAAAAATTTGTCTAAATTTTTTTCTTCTTTTTGATCAATTTTGATTAGTTTTGAACATTTTTTCTTTTTTGTCGTTTTTATCGCTTTTATGTCATTTTTTTTCGTTTTTACCAATTTTTTGTCTTTTGAGCGACTTTTTGTCGTTTTACCCATTTTGTCTTTTTGTCACTTTTTGATTTTTTTTTTGTCATTTTTATCGCTTTTTTGTCTTTTTACCAATTTTTGGTCGTTTTAAACGATTTTTTGTCGTTTTTAGCCATTTTTGTCTTTTTTTGTCACTTTTTGATTATTTTTTATTGTTTTTACCCAATTTTTGTCCTTTTTGTCGTTTTTTTGTCAATTTTTGTTGTTTTAAGTGATTTTTTGTCTTTTTTAGATTTTGTTGTTGTTTTTACCGATTTTTTGTCATTTTTTCCACTTTTTTGGTCATTTTTACTGATTTTATGGCCTTTTTTGTCGCTTTACTACCGGTTTTTTGTCGTTTTTGTCGCTTTTTGGTTATTTTTTTGTCGTTTTAACCGATTTTTTTGTCATTTTTGTCGTTTTTTATCGATTATTTTTCATTTTTGTCGCTTTTTTGTTATTTTTTGTCGTTTTAACCGATTTTTTGTTGTTTTTAATCGTTTTTTGTCGTTTTTAACCGATTTTTTGTCATTTTTTTGTCGTTTTAACCGATTTTTTGTCCTTTTTTGTCGTTTTTGTCGCTTTTTGGTTACTTTTGTCGTTTTAACGATTTTTTGTTATTTTTAACCGATATTTTGTCGTTTTTATAACCGATTTTTTTGTCATTTTTTTGTTGTTTATAACCGAATTTTTGTTATTTTTTGTCGTTTTTATTGATTATTTTTCCTTTTTGTCGCTTTTTGGTTATTTTTCGTCGTTTTAAACCGATTTTTTGTTGTTTTTAACGATTTTTTGTCCTTTTTTTGTTTTAACCGATTTTTTATTTTTTTGTCGTTTTTATTGATTATTTTCGTTTTTGTCGCTTTTGGTTATTTTTTGTCGTTTTTAAACCGATTTTTGTTGTTTTTAATTGATTTTTTGTCGTTTTAACCGATTTTTGTCGTTTTAACCGATTTTTTGTTGTTTTTTGTCGTTTTTGTCGCATTTTGGTTTTTTTGTCGTTTTTAACCGATTTTATGTCGTTTTTGTCGTGTTTTGGTTTATTTTGTCGTTTTTACCCTTTTTTTTTTGTTATTTTTTGTCGTTTATACATTTTTTGTCGCTTTTGGTCATTTTTGTCGTTTTAACTTCATTTTGTCGTTTTAACCGATTTTTGTCGTTTTTTTTATTTTGTCGTTTTTACCATTTTTTTTGTTTTTACCGTTTTTTGTCGTTTTTTACCGATTTTTTATATTTGTTCATTTTTTTTTTCGTGATTATTATTTTTTATTTTTTTTCGGGAATATTTATATTGTCACCAAACATGGGAATGTAATTTTCAGAAATTTAATTCCTTAAATTTGATTCCGGAATATAGAATTCCGGCTATATAATATTTCGCATACCAAATGCCCCTAAAATCCCATCAGCTTAGCACAGCCACCCTAAATAAAACCCTAATTCCAACCACTCTCCCATCACTCTCTCTCACTCATTCACACTCGACAAAACATCTCAAGAACAAAAGAGGAAGAAACTAAGAAGGAGGAAGAGGGAGAGTCTCACCGAAGAGATCACACTGGCCCTAGAGGAAATGATGGAGAGGTTCGAAGTGATGGTACAAGGAGATCGAGGTGGCTAGGCACGGCATTTGGTCGGATCTGATGTTGGACGTCGATCGGGACTATCGAGAGGCGATAATCAGAGATCCGGTCGAGATCTCTAAAGAGGCGGTGTAGGAAGGCCCAGATCTGAAGGCACGCACAGGCGACGCACGAAGATATGACGGTGGTTTAGCGGTCAGCTATGAGTGGAGGGTGGCAGAGTTGACAGCGGTGTCGGATGGCGGTCGTTTGCGGAGAAGTCTAGTGGATGTTCGATCTCACGAACCGATGGCTGTTGTCGAGCTCGAGGCGGCTCAACGATAGGGAGGCATGGATCTGGTGGAGGACGGCCCGATAGCGACGGAGAGGTGAAGCCCTAGGAGAAGCAGCCCAGCGGTGGACGCAGGCTGGTGGCGGCGACTGATAGTCGTGTCGACCCCTCAGGACTTGCAGCGGCACGACGTTCGAGGTGATTGGCGGCTCGAGAAGCAGAGCTCGCCAGTCGAGGAGCTCGGTACGGCACACGAGGAGACTCCGGTGAAATCAGTGGAGACGGCGAGGTTGATCGGAGGCACAAGGCGGAGGAAGAGGCTGGCGTGGCTTCGTCCGGAGGAGATGGCGGTGGAAGAGCTGATGACTGGACAGATCGAGTCAGTCACCGGCAAGGATCAAGGTGGTGGAACGTCCGCAATCTTTAGAGAGGTGGCGCTACTCGCTGGAGGATGCTCGGCCGACGGAGGTCACAGAAGCGGTAGAATTTGGACACGGCCGTCGACGGCAGGGCTGATCTAGTGTTAGGATTTGTGATGGTCTTTTCTGTGTCTATAATGTATCCAGGGTTGCAGGTGTAACGCCCCAATCCCAGAATACGTAGGACTAGGATATGTATACATGCCAGCTATATATCAAGTGGACTCCAGCCCAGCTCGAATACGTATAAAATGTCTAAGATATGGTCTAAAATGACAAGTTAACTATATCTCAATCTACAGATAATAATCTCAAGTGGAAACCATTGCAATAATGCTGATCAAACAATAATATACGGGTGCCACTTGAATATAAATACAAGAATATATAATTTGTAATAAGTCTGGCCAAACCTTAATACAATCATCTGAACAAGCTCATAATAGAAAGTAAAGTTTATAAAACTAGGCTATATAGTTGAAATATTATTATAAAATATTAAAGGCGAAAGAACGATAAAATACCACTACTGATACCCGAATCCTGGAGATACAATCGACCACCAATCTATCCTTTTATTCTAGCAGTTTCCACAAATACCTAGAAGAAAACCAGCAATAACTTGGAAAGATCACCAGGTCCTCAGAGGGAAGAAAATACATAAAAATATGCTTAATATAATAGTAAATAACATGCATGGAAAGAGAGGAAAGTAAAATATGTAACAAATTAATAAAGATGCCTCAATACCGTAACGCCATGGGACACTCCCGATCTCGAGACTAAAGATAAGTCTCTACTACCGTAATGCCATGGGACACTCCTGATCCTAGAGATTGGATAACAGGTTAATAACAAGTCTCTAACACCATAACGTCATGGGATGCTCCCTCTTAGAGATGGAATAACAAGTCTATAAGGAGTCTCTATATCGTAATGCCATAGGACGCTTCCAATAAAGATGGGATAAGTCAATGTCTAGCAATCGATCTCGACTACAGGTCAAGTCAATCAATGGAACGAGACTAAGGACTAGCAAATATCGTCACAATACTCACATGAAACAAACAGTGACTTAGGAAGAACAAATAAGAAACGTGCACGTAAGATAAAGAAATAACAAAGACATAAATTTGAGAAACATGTAATCAAGTAAGACTGAAAACAATAGCAATATAGAAAATGCATGAATAAACTGTACAATTTGGCAAGGTATACTTGCCTGGAGTTTTGTCCAATCTGAGCTGAGACTGCAGTACCAAAGTCTACCCAAATTATCCATGAACCAATGAATCATACTTCGTACAATATCTATCAACCCCAAATCACAAACAAATATGTACTATTTACTAAATACAAATATGAATAACCACTCCTAACTAGAAAGCTTGTGTAATACCTATATTACCTAAGCCTATGATTAGTATTCCTTAATAAGATGGATTTCAAATTCTGGTTTAAATATTAAGTTTTTATCTCGTAATTCATACAACAAAACCTACGACACTCGAATCGAGATAAGATGATCAACCACAAGGTTAACATACGTTCGCTTTGTCAATTTCAGTGCTATAAGGTCACTGGAATCGACTGATCTCAGTTTCGATGCACAGATTCCAAAATACGAACATAGTATATATTAATAACTTACTATATATGGACTTACCATATATAGACCTTAATAATATATTTATACAAAAACTAGTCATATTGACTACTCTACTGAATATAACATATATAGTATTAAATCTACTTATAAAAGTAATATATTATTAACATAAAATATCACTTTTAATTCTGGAAATATTTTTAAATATTCTATAAAATAAATATTATATTTTATACATAGAAAAATATTGGTACAAGACTTGGATTGATTCTACAATATTATTCCTAAACTTGGTATACGTTTTGAGGCCTGAAACAATAAATATTTAAAAATATTAAATTCTGTAAAAATTCCAAAAATTGGTTAAAATAAGGGTTTCAACATTAAACCTTAACAACAATAGTTTAGTATAGTTTATGAAGTATTGGAACTTTTGGACACAAAGAACATAGGATTTTCGGACTTACGGTGTTACGACAAATGTCAAGAATTTTTAAAAATAGCAAACGAAATCAAAACCTAACAAACAGATATGCGTTGGAACGCCCTCGATGCCTAGTTTCTGATAAAAATATTAGAAGGATCAAATCTGAACTTAGGCGGAAAATAGCTCACAATAGATCTCATTGGTTTTGGATACCTTGTCGTAGAATCAACACCACAAACAAACCGCTTGGAACTGTATGATACAACGATCAGAGATTGAAGTAGACACATAGGGGTAACTTTTACGTTTGGTTTAAGGAGAATCAGATGAGAAAAAGTAGATGAAACCTAGTTTACAAGTCAACTAACCTTTTGTGATAAATTCACAAGTTTGGTCGACTTTGGGTGCCTTCCGCGCCTCGTATCGACCAAATTAGGGACTAAGGTTCCTCGAAAAGGTAACGGGGAGTTATGGGGATGTCCTAGGGTCAAGATGAAGGTGGTAGGAGGGTTGGAAGAGGTCGGAGTGAGTGATGAGTTTCTGTTGGGTGGAAAGAAAACTGCAAAATAGAAAATAAATAGAGGGGCTCGGTTTCTAGAGCATAAATATATAAAGTATATTCGGTCATGATAGAGTGAAGGGGTGTACGTGAGAAAGAGGTGGTGGGGATTGATTTGGATTTGGTTTGAGGGGATTTGGTTGAGATTTGATGATTTAAATTAAAGGTGTATCTCAAAGAGATTTGATTGGGTCCAAATTAGGAAAGTAGTTATAGAGTTGATTTAAAAATAGATTTAAATAAATATGGCTGCCATTAATTTATAAAAATAAATCTGAAATAGGTCTAAGAGGTTAGGGCACCTAGAATAGGCTATTGAATCCTACTTAGACTAGTTTTGGGTCGACGGAATTTTTGTGATCGATTTGAGTTTAATATGTCTATAGTTTCGACTTATGTGTCACTTAAGTTTAAATAGCACATGGGAACCCAATTGAATGGCACACCATTAACATGTGCGTAGTAGGCTCAAAATGGGTCAAAACTATATTGGGTCAAATAATTTGGATCGAATTTGGGCCTTAATTGCTATTTGAAAAGCTAGTCAAATTTTACGGTTAGAGACTAAAATGACTATTTTACCCCTAAATTGTACATGAAAAACATAGCACAAGAGAACATGCTTGGATGGGACATGATATATCAAACTGAAGGTAGACTCATCTAGAATACGATGATGGGAGTAGATTTGAGAAATTAATAATTATTGTGCTTCAAAAATCAAAGCTACGGAAAAGTACATCTATAGTCATATTTAAAATAAAAATATAGTTTAATACATAAAAATCATAAAAGAAAATCTAAAAATTAAGGTGCTTACAGCAGGACATAGAAGTGAGTGCGTTGGCTGTGGTCGTGTCCTGTGTTGAGGACACAGCAGGACACGGGAGCGGGAAATTTGAATTGAAATGGCGGTGTGTCCGTGTCCTCGGGTCAGACCCGGGGACACAAGGAAATGTAATTGTAATAGTATAAGGAACTAATAAATGAATGTGGACACGCCGACACGCTAGACACGAAGAAGATGGTTAGGGTTTGGCCAACAAACAATTTGGGAATGATTAGCACTAATGATAGTTAGGTATTTATAGGGAAAGAAATTTGGGCTCCAAGTTTGGTGGTTAGAAAGTAGTTTATGAAGTTAGTTAGTTAGTTAGTTAGTTAGTTATAACTAACTAAAGAGCACATGCTAATTAATTAAGAGCACATGTTAATTAACACATGTCCTAACTAATTAATTCTAGAAAGTCCTTAGGCTAAAAAAGCTACTAGGAAATCACTAAAACTAATTATCCTGTCATGGTATTTACAAGAATGTCACTCCACTCAAATATGAATAAACCACTCCACTTCTAAACAATTAGAATTGCCACTCCCTGTTCATGGGTTCCTAATTAGTCAACTCCTATTCCAGAAATTAAAATGCCACTACTTAATATAACTACCACATATGATATGCCATCTCCAATGCCATAGTAAATATTCAAAATAGAAAAGAATATTGAAACTATAGTATTTATTTAAAATAATCTCATCTAAAACTTAGAAAAATAATAGAAATTCAAAAATCGGTTTTTCAGAAACGGTAGTTACAAAACCCATAGACTTTATGGCTATTTATGCAATGTTTGGGAGCTGACATATATGTATGCCATATAGTTATTTTGTTCCAGTGTGAATGGTTCAACACAGGTGGTAGCCGAACATTTGATGTCAGCCACCGATGGTATTCAGACAATCCATTTGCCCTGCCAAGTCAGATACAACAAGTCTTCTACGTTAATGATGTACGACTATGTGCAAATTGGCAAGTCGTGCAACGGGTTCGACATCGGGGTACATAGGATGTACTAGAGTTGGATAATGATGATGAGCTTGAATCAATTGAAATTTTAGAGCCTATTATGCATTCCAAAAAGACAAAAGCACTGGGATTATCCCAATTATCATTGAAGATACTAATGTTCAATATCATAGGAATAGTCTTGATCCTGAGATTATTCCAAGTGATATGGTTTTGCATCTCAGCAATAATGAGGATGAAACAATAGCCCATAATAGAGAGGATGATGAGGATGACAGACAAATGCTTTATGATTCTGATATTGACCCCGATATAGATTTTGATATGTAGTTTTTATGTTGAGTTTTGAATAGAGTGATTGAGATGAATATCAATATTGTTTTGCTCATCATAGTTTAATTTTTGTTTTTATGTTCAGTTTTGAATATGAGTTTTGAATAGAGTGATTCTGATATTGACATCTTTTTCATGGTTTAGAATTTAGATGACATTTTGTGAACTGTGAAGGTAAGTTTTGTTCATCGCAGTTTAATTTTTGTATGAGATACTTGGATTATTAGGCACTTTGCTCTGTTTATTAAGAGAATGTACTTTTTGTAGTATGATTTATTTAAGTTCATGGAACATTGTTAATGCTAAAGATGAGTCAATAAACGAAGTTTTCATGTGTTGCTAAGTGGAGGGCATCTGTTGGGATTGTGTAATGCTGCTGATACATTCATGTTTAGTTGTTTGTGTTGTTTGATGATGAAATAATCGATCATCTTTTTTTAACAAGATTATGTTAGTTACATGCATCTCATTTCTTAATTTTTTTCAAGGGGCTAAAGAGAAAAATAAGGTACAGTTTTAATGTTAGTGAAATTCACATGTCACATCCATATTCAAGTTATTATTCGTGTTTCTGTAGTCGAACTGAACAGATATTGCTTAACATTATTGTGTTAAATTAATCAAGGAGAAACTTCCTTTCTTTAACCTGTCACTCCTCATTTTAAGTTACATGCTTAACATTATGTTTATTGCAAGCTTCTCTCCTGTCCATACTACGTAGTTTCCAACTTTTCATTTTTGAAACTACAATGTTACTATAGAATGCAATAAGGTCATTCTGCTACTGCATGCAAATGCAAAATGCATACTGCATCTGAAACTGCTGCTGCTACACTGTTACTACAGAATGCATTAACGTCAATGTTACTACAAAAATCTTTTCATTTTTGAAACTACAATGTTATTGTAGAATGCTTAAGGTCATTATGATACTGCAGAATGCATAATGTACTGATATTGCTGCTGCTACACTATTACTACAGATTTGTTACTGCAGAATGCAATTCTGAAATTGCAGCTTATATTGTTGCTGCTACACTATTATTGCATTGGAATGTCTAATTAGAACTGAAATGTGAGTGAGAGAATGTCTAAAATAACATGTGTTATGTCTAAAATAACAACTGATGTTCTGTCTCAATAAAACTGGAACTAGTCTTTAGGTTTTTCTGCAATAGTCTCTCTTTAGGCTTCTTAATTATTTTGAAATGTCTAAAATAACATTTGCTATGTGTCAATTGCCTCCAACTTCACACATTTGGAATGCATGCAATGAAAATTGGAATTACATTGTTGAATTATTAGTTTTCTTTATTGTCATAGATGGAAAAACCAAAGAGCGGAGTATATTTAAGACCCGGACAAGCAGCCCAGATGACGTCAGCATATGAGAAGCAAAGAAAAAATATTTCTAGGAACCAAAGGAAATTAGATGCTTTGGGTTTGCTTCACACTTCAAATTTATTAGCTCCATTTGAGAAGATCACCCAAACAAGTTTTGGTAAGCATAGCAAAAGAAATGTGAGTGAAAGAGATGGTGATGAGTATCGACTGGGCCAGTGTGATGATTTTCTTAGTTCATCCAGCAGCGATGATAATAATGTGCCTTCTAATCTTCAAATGAAAATTGTAATATATAAGATATGATTCTCAAATGATATATTCTACTTAAATTATGTTAATAATGCCTTAATATCTATGTATTTTGTATTTTTAGGTCGTACACAATGGTCCCACTCTTAAATCATCCCGCCTTGTTCCCACACCTGAAGAGAACACAACTGAGGCTCCATAACAATCAATTGCATGTGCCCAGTCCTATAGAGTCACTATCCAGTGGTGCAGGTAACTTACAGAATAATGGATTATTGTCTACTCTATAACTTGTACTTGCAGTTTTTGTCCTTTTTTGATCTTGTATTTTCATACATTACCTGATAACATTTGAGCATCCAAGGCCGTTTTTTTTATATGTTGGGCTGAGCAGATCACATTCCATATCAAATAGTTCCCATGGCAACACACATGTATCTGACATGGTAGCCATGAGCCTAGTGCTTCCCCTAACAAACAATAATCACATGCATCTGAGGCCATTTTTTTATATGTTCGGGTAACCTGATATTTGTATTGGAATCGTTGTTTGATCGACAAGTAAATACTTGAATTATGGATCCAAAATTTTCTATTATTTGTAGGCCTCAATGTTGGAAATTTACAATAAGACAATTCATGATTTGTTATCACTAAATCGTTCTGGTAGCCATGAACCTAGTGCTGCCCCTAGCAAACTATACACTATCAAACATGATTCCCATGGAAACACACATGTATCTGAGCTCACAATTGTAGATGTATGTAGTATCAGGGATGTTTCTTTTCTCTTCAGCAGGCAGTCCAGAGCAAGTAAGACGATCAAGTTTGTTAGACATGTATTAAATTTTATAGCATCTTCTGAGCCCTTACTTTTCATATCTATCCGGTCTTAACAAATATCTTGATTTCAAAATCATTATATATTAACTTCTACAGTGTCCTCATGAGCACATCTTTTTTGTCTTATTATATAGGTCTTGCACAATCATGTAACCTGCACAAATATATGTTGCTTGTACACTAATAATAACATGTAAATGTTTGTTTTCCCTGAACTTAATGTTGTTCCCGCTTTTATTAAATCGGATTCTGAGCTTTGATAATTTATAATTATTATTTTTGTCCTTTGCATTATGCTATATCTATCTGTGGAAGTAAATCGTTATTCGTTAAAAAAAAGTTATCACACACAGTTAAATCCCCCTTTTACTGAGTACGTCTTGAGAAATACCCACCCACTTTCCCATCGAGTAAAAATCATGCATGTACACAATGAAACAGATCTAAGGCTCGGGTTAGTAGTTGTTGAATAACAATATTGTAATATGATTTTCCATTTGAAGTTTTATGATTACTTAAATATTCTTCCATGTGGATTCAACCATGAGATTATTCATTATCTCATTATAGTATTTTCTTATGCATCTTGATCTTTACCAACAATCCAAAAAATTAACTTGGCAGGCTCATCGAAGAAAAATACACGAGATAAGACACGTGGTAAAGCGGTAGAGAAAATGGTATAAAAAGGGGCAAGCTTCAAGTGCCAATCCCCGACAAGAAAGAGCTCCAGTTGGGGAAAATGCTACCCCCTTGCAAACTAGATTGGTGTTGAAAGATGATTGGTGCTGCACCACTTTTGGACGTCATGTATTGGGATGACATCGATGACTCTCTAAAGAAGTCAATTATTCTAAGATTTCGGGTATTGGTGGATCATTCACTAGTTCATATAATTAGGTTTATTTCTATATATTGTTTATGAATAATCCATATTATTGAGTATATGTTTGCAGGAAAAATTTGAGATTAAAATTATCATGAGGATGAATTGGTGAGGCAGGCCATTTGCCTCACAAAAATATGACAACTGAGGTACAAAGATTGGAGGAGTCGCATGCATGCACATTATAAGAGCTTGTTGAAGAATGGCGTTAACCAAGAAGCAAGCCGTATAAAGACATTTCACAAGAGAATTGGGAGTACATGATTTATCGGGTTTGGACAACAAATAATTTTTTAAGGTATATGATGTTTAGTTACTTTATTCTTTGTTCTCATCACTCATGATTCCCCCTTGATATCCCATATGCTACTACACTATATGCACATATACCCTTACCAATGTATACAAGTATTCAACATATCCTTAGCCTTTACCCATATATATATTTTTTTTTAGCCTTTAATATATATATATATATATATATATATATATATATATAAATATAAACACTTGTCTACCCTAACTCTCGAAGGACGTTTTCGTCGCCGTTAAAGCCGAGAGAGAAATCTCTAAAGCTGCTATGGTCTGCTATATCCTCAATAATTGAGGTTGCATGCATAGCTATATACTTGTGGTACTAGTATACATATAGGTTATAGGAAATAACCTTGTACCCATATCAAAACTCATAGACATACACCCACAATATACTCCTAGTATCCCCTAGACACAGGATATTCATCCCAATTACCTAGGTATCATGTTATTATAGATACCTATGTAATTTCCCCTAAACTAGACACTAGAACTGAACTCTCACACAAGCCCCCTACTGATACCTATGTATTCAACATAGATACCTAGGATATCATTATAGATACCTGTGTATTCAACATATCAATAAAGACACAATCACTGTAGAAATCTCTGTTACTCAAAGAACAGAAAGCTTGAGTAAGTTTTTTTGACAAGTACTTCATTACAAAGACACCCCTACCAGTCTTTGCCTATCCTCCCACACAAAGCCCCTACTGACTGCTTTCCTACCTATAGTTACTCACTGCTTTCCTACCTGCAGTCACTCTCCTATTGCCCAACATCTTGTATTTCCCATAACTGCTCTGCACATAGATATAGAGCCTGTACTGTAGCCAATGCTGCCTGTTGCTGCCCTGTAGTTAGCTCCTGCAGCATGGTTGTACACTATGGTGGTGGAGAGATGAATAATACTTGCTGCTCGTTTTGATACTAGATTAGATCAAAAATTTTAATTTCAGTATCTTCGTCTAATTGACAAATTCAGTTTCTACTGATTTTATTCGAATTGGACATTCCACCTTACTGTTTCGTTTTCTTGTTTCTTGTTGAGCATTTTGAGTCATCTGTTTGTAATTAGATACTTTGTGCCTTTGTTTTGATTTTGGTATTGATACTTTGTG
>JANAVB010009144.1:0-5000 GCA_029216955.1 Iris pallida
GAGGGATTAAATAGGTGGGGAATCCCTAGGTTTAGTGTGGCCGTCCATGGGGGTTGGGCTAGGGCTAGGTTCACTAGTTTTTGGTTTGGGGCCTATGGCTTTTAAGGCTTAAGTCATTAGTCATGACTTGTGAAGTCACAAGCCATTCTAGCCTAATCAATTCCTAATCTCTCCAATAAGCTCTAATGATTAATCATCACTAACTTAGGTCAAGCTAAGGTTACTTAACCTAACCAATAGTCATGACCTAGGTTAGTCTCTAGGTTAGTCTCCTAGTCAACACTAGTCAAAGTCACTATAGCACCAAAATTATTATACTAAAATTACTAAAAATCACATTAATTCTAATAAATCTAATAATACATAATAATTGAAATTAATTCCAAAATTTAAAAATGACAAAAATATCCTCAAGCTAGAAAGTGGTAGTGACACCTTCTTCCCCTGCGCCACCAGTGGGCGCAACCTATCGTCACCCCTTCACTCCCTTTTGCACCGAGTGCGGGCGCACCCCACCCCTTCTGTGTCCCCTCCTATCCCCCCATCAGTACAGGCTGGTACTGGATGCCCCTTTCCCCTTCCATCCTTTTATTCCCATTGGGCGAGCCTCCAGACCCACCCTCCGTTGCGCCGAGGGTGGGCGCATCTCCCCATTCTCGTCCCCTTCTTTTTTTATGCCTCCTCTGTCGGGCACAGTCCTCCCCTCCCCATCCTACCCTCTTGGTGCGTCGGGAGTAGGTCTCCCCCCCTCTCCTCCTCTCTGCATCCTCCTCCTCCATCTTCCCCGCTGGTAGATGTTATGTTGCTCTCCGACGTGGCAGGTCTAATGGCGCTCCTCCTGGAGCTTCCTACCCCCCGTCCCCCGGGCTACCCTTCGGGCCTGGCGAGCCCGTACCTAGGGATCCTTCGGTTCAACCCCCCCTCCCCAGACGAGAGACTCCCCCTCTCGGGCGCTGTATCTTCTGGCGTAACCCTATTAAAGGCGGTCCCAGCCCCAGCCACATCTCCTCGCCTGCCTACTTTCTTTGCTGACATCCTTCATCCCGATGGGGCCTCCCAAGCCGGACTCCTGTTTCTGGACGTCCCTCTTTCCGATGTCGAATACCCGTAGGCATCCCCCATGCCGACTGTGCCGTTCACCGACCAGGACTATCGTCTCTGGCCACCTACTTTCCCTTCTCCTTAATTCTCAAATTCTCAGCTGGATGCCCCAAGCTCTCCAGGGTGGCAGAGGTTATTGCAAGTTGGCGCCTATCGATGGAGTACATGGTAGCCCATAGACCCGAGGCATATTCTGCTACACCTATCCTCCGACCAGGACCACAAGACAGTATGGTCCAAAGGTACTGGGCGGGTTGACTCCCACTAGATGAAGATTATCAAGTGGTCACCGTACTTTAGCACCAAGGAAGACTCAGCGATGGTTGTGTCGCCTTGGTCACCCTACCCAATCTTCCCCTCATTTGCTTAATTCCGACAGCCGTCAAGCGAATATCCTACTCCTTCGACACTTATGTGGCTACCGCAACGAAACCAGCAACCTGACAAAAGTTCACTACGCCAAGATTGTGTGGAACTCGACCTCACTTCAGACCCCCCCAACCATATCTTCATTGAACTTGGCAACCAAACTCACACTCAACAAATCATCTATGACAACTACGTGATCTTCTGTATCGACTGCCATTTACGTGGTCCCTATCGAAGCACTGCCGCCTCCATACAGAGCTGAGGAAGAAACCAGAGAGGACCGACCCCAATCCTAAAGAGAAACAACATCACAGCCTGGACCAATCACCCCTGCTTCACTTCTGAACTCCCACCCAGATTCAATTCCAGTGAAGGCAAATCCAGCAGAGGCAATTTAGCAGAAAAAACAGTGATCCCCTACCACCCACCTAACCTGTCCCTGTCCAATCAATTTAGCGCTCTCCGCGTTAGCAGCAATACTCCCCCCAAGATTCGGCCCTCATGCTGACCTAGACCAGGCCCCCGAAACGGCCTCCGAGGACCTCAGCATCCCTCTTTCCGAGGATTCAGAAGAGTCTTTTCTAGAACCTTGATAGCCGCCAACCCACATACTGAGACCGGCAACTCCATCATCGATGCTCTAGCCATCCTAGGGCCAGAGCAGGCATTTAGAGGTCTTCAGGTCCTAGCCTCCGACTTCCCTCTCCAAGCGGTAGGGGACCAGATTGGCATCTCCGACGACACTCCCTCCTCTTCCCCACGGAGTAGCCCGTCCTAGATTCAGCAGGAGAACGGTAGCCCCCCCTAAAAGCCACGAGGACTCTTCCTCCGGCACATCCCCAAGAGTCGGGGGAACCACCGTTCACCAATAGGAAAGCGGACAAAAAAGGGCCCGCCAAATCCCCGTCCATGCACACCAGGTCCGCAATGAAGCGGTCCAACCAACCCCAACCAAAGCCCATTAATGCTGAATATCCTCTCCTTGAATGTCCGTGGGCTGGCGAACAAACCGACAATGAGGAGAATTACCAGCCTTAAGAAACCACAAGATCGACATCTTGATCAACCTCGAACCAAGAATCTCTTACAAGAGATCAAATCCATTCAACTGCAGTTAGGCTTTCATTCGGCCGTTGCCTGCAGACACGACATCTGTATTCTCTGCTCCAAAACTGTCAAAATCGGAGTCATCCATGATTCCAGTCAAGCCCCGTCTTGCTGGATGGAACATCCTCTGATCCCCAACGTGCCATCCTTTCTGCGATTCACGGCAGTTGTGACATTACAGATGCAGACACCTGTGGCACGATCTCCTGGATACCTACCACCACAACCGCAACCTCCCATGGCTCTGCATCGGAGATTTCAACGCCGTCATTTGCAGAGAAGAGAAGATTGGTGGCCGCCCCCCTCTCTCCGCCATGCAAGACTTCAACAACTTCATCTTCAATTCCCACCTCTCCTTCCTCCCGTTCACCGACAACACATTTACCTGGTGTAACATGCAGGAAGGCGACCGTCGGCAATTCTCCCGCCTTGATAGGTCGTTAACGAATACCCACTGGCTTGGCACTAGGACAACCTCCAAACTTTCTCACCTTAATGCCACTGAATCCGACCACGCCCCCTGCTGGTGAGAATCACCATCACATCCAACCATTCCAGAAAGAGCTTCCGCTTCTTGGACTTCTGGAGCGAGCACCCCCAATTCTTAGGAGTAGTCACGGAAGTGGAACCGCACGGACTACGTAGATCCTCTTAATCGCGTGGCCATAAAGCTATAGGCCACGAGGAAATCTTTGACAGCTTGGAGCAAGCAGCTTACGGGACATATTCCAAGCCATGCGCGAGGCGGAAGACGACGTGACTCGTGATGAAGCAAAATATATGGCATGTTCGCTTGATACCAGAAAGACGCTGAATCTCACCAAAGCCATCCT
This sequence comes from Iris pallida, assembly GCA_029216955.1. Lineage (NCBI taxonomy): Eukaryota > Viridiplantae > Streptophyta > Magnoliopsida > Asparagales > Iridaceae > Iris > Iris pallida. Next base: position 3,411 of record JANAVB010009144.1, read on the forward strand.
CAATTCAGGCTGAAGATTGAGACCAACGTTTGGAAGCAGAAAGCTATGATCAAATGGGACAGCGAGGAGGACAATAACTCCAGTTTCTTCCACGCCTGCATCAACGGCGTAGACAAAAACTCACTCTCCATCAGATTACCTCAAACAACGGCACCAGCATCGCCGACCAAAAGGGTATCCAAGAGGAGGCCACGAATTCTACTCCAGACTTTTTCCAAGGAGATGGTTATTAAAGACCACCTTTCTGGATGGGGTCCCCCAACTTATCAGCAACACAGACAATTTAGGCTTGAACAGCCTCCCTCGGAGAAGAAGTAAAAGAAGCAGTATGGGCCCTCGACGAACACAATACCCCAGGACCAACTGATTTTCAGGGGTTTTCTTCTACACTTGCTGGGACATCATCAAGACTGACATCCACAAGGCGACCTCCACCTTCCTCTAAGGTGCCACCTATCCCAGAGCCATCTCGAGCACCAACCTTATCCTTATCCCAAAGAAAGACAACCCCGAGACATTTTGCAACTTTCGTCCTATCAGTCTCTGTACCCTTACCAACAAGATTATATCCATGATCATCACTTCCGCATGGCAGGCCTTCTCCCAAGATCATCTCGGAGAAACAGAGTAATTTGTTCGGGCGAGAAATATCCAAGACAACATCATGCTGGCCTAAGAGTTAGTCACCTGCATGAAATTCCCAGCAAGAGGGGGCAACATTGCAATCAAATTAGACATTGAGAAAGCCTACGATAGACTTGATTGGCAATTTATGATCTGGATCTTCGAGCCTTCGGCTTCTCCGAAACCTGGACCAACATGGTGTGGAGATCGATCAGCAACTTCTGGTTTTCTACGGTCATCAACGGCCAAGTGGACGGGTTCTTTAAATCCACCTGCGGGGTCAGGCAAGGGATCCGCTATCCTACACCATCTTCATCATTACGACGGATGCGTTGAGCAGAAACCTTAATAAAATGACGAGCACCCCCAACTTCCAGCACTACCATACGGCCAGTGGCTGCCCAATCATCATCCACCTAGCCTTCGCTGACGATATCCTTATATTCATAGCCGAAGACGCAGTTTCGGTGGAAACCGTCCATAATACGCTCCAGACCTACGAGAGGTGCTCAGGGCAGAAGGTCAACCCGGATAAGAGCGTCATCTACACCCACCAATATCAATAGAGAGCATGCGCTACCATATCTACCATAACATCTATCCCCATCAAGCACCCTCCATTCCTCTACCTTGGGTGCCCCCGTGTACAGGAAACCACTCCGGGATTTTCGAGAACCTGACCAATCGCATCAGGAAGAAGCTAGAGGGCTGGCACAATGCCACCCTATCCCCAGAGGCAAGATTATCCTCATCAATCACGTCCTTACCTCCATTCCCTCTACACCCGGGCAGCGTGTTCCCCCAAGAAAGTCCTGTCCTACATCGAGAGCATCTTCTGCAATTTTCTTTGGGGACACAGCGGTGGCCACGAAAAACACCCATTGGGCCAGTTGGGACACCATGGCTCGTCCCACTGGTGAAGGGGGTGGGGTTTTCTAAACTTTCCCCACATTGTTAAGGCTTTCT
>JANAVB010009144.1:7500-13557 GCA_029216955.1 Iris pallida
GTCTAAATTGACCCAAAGTTTTGCAAAAGTCAAAAGAGCATTTGGGAACAGGTTTTGATGGGATATAATATATCAAATTGAAGGTAAACTTGTTTATTTCAGAACTCATGAAGGACGTTTTGAAAGATTTTATTTCTTGTGCCCCAAAAATTAAACTACGAAAAAGTACATCTATAATAATTTTTTACTATAAGAAATCTAGTTTACTATTAAATATGTATATTAAATAAATAAAATAAAATAAAATAATATAAAAATTAGGTGGCTTACATGATCTCCTTATATTATGCATTTATTTAAATACTGCCTACTTCATATATTGCTACTGCTTTATAATTTTTAGTGGTAATTTTATTCTACTGCAGACACGCACTGTATTTACCCCCTCTCTAGAGGTGCTCAACGGCCCTAATTGGTATCCGAGCAGGTTATATTCATATATAACACTCTAGAGAATTTATATGACAGTAGTAAAATATATATTTACTAGTGAAGGGCAGTCCACAAATTGATCCCCACTATTTGATGGAACAAACTACACAGACTAGAAAACACGAATGAGTTTCTTCTTAAAATTACTTGACTTTGATCTTAGGTCTATAGTCATGGATGGTTATAAAAAACAACATAGAATAGTGATTGATAGAAATCTTGTAGACAAATCTCATGATAGATACATGGACCAAGAAAAGACACAAGCCAGTCTTGATACAAGAGTGATCAATATATTATTCTGTGTATTGACAAGACTGACTTCAAAAGAGTATCTACATATGTTACATCACACGATGTTTGGAAACTTCTTGAGGTAACTCATGAAGGTACTTTCCAAGTGAAGGAATCCACAATAAGTAGATTGACACAAGAGTATAAGGCTTTCAAGATGAAGCCAAATGAATCAATCGCTCAGTTGTTCACTCGTTATCTTGATATTACTAATCCTTTATCTTCCCTTAGCAACAAATACTCAAATCATGAAAAGATTAGCAAAGTACCCAGGGGACAAATAAAGAACTGGAATCCCAAGGCTATTGCAATAGAAGGAAACAATCTCACTACGATATCCCAGGAGACACTCATAGGCAAGCTGATGACTAATGAGGTAGACCTACAAGACTTTAAAGAAGCCACACCAAAGAAGAAATCTATCGCCTTAAAACACAGGCTAAAAGAGTCCCAAGCGGAATCACAGACGAAAAGACTAAGATGGTAAGGAACAAGCTCTTCTTGTAAAGAACTTTAAGAAATTCTTGAGGTTTGAGAAATCAAACCGAAAGAAGAAGATTACCAAGAAAGCAATAAAGAAGAAACTATATGCTATGTTTGCAAGAAGACATGGCACATCAAGAAAGATTGTCCAATGACCAAGAACAACTCATAATGAAAGATGAAGTAGAAAGCTATCATTTCGAAAGTATGCAAACACTAGTACCTGGCATGAAAGCGAGGCCAGTGAATCAGAAGAAGAGAAAAGACCCAATAATTCAGTAAATGTCTGTTTAATGATATTCGATCAGTTAACAACCAATCCTCTGTATGACGACTTTACATGCGATGCACTTTCTCATGCTTTACAAACTTGTTAGATGAACGCAAAAAAATATTGGATAAATATAACAGTCTCGAAAAGAGATAAAATCTTACACAACAGAAGTTAAAAGGTTGTCATCTCTATTGAAGGATATACGAGAAATGCCTTCCGCTAGTAACATAGATAAAGATATTAGTTCTTAAGCTTAGCTTGCATGATGCTCACCAAATGATTGAGGAAAGAGTTTATGACTATGCAAAGCTGAATGAATTATATATAACTTAAAGAAGAGGAAATATCTTGTAGCCACACAAAAGGTAGATGCTTTGTCTGCCAAGTATGATAAAGCAATTATAATCTCTAAAAAGTTAGGGATTAGGTTGGGAAAACATGTTATACCTGTTACTTAAACCAAGATATGTCCAGAAGCACATCACATGATCAAAAAAACACAAAAGCCTAATGTTTCTCATAATCATGCTTTTGTTTATAAGTATCCACGGGACACACAAGCATTATGTTGACAATATGACACCAAGCACTAGCTCTAAAATTACATATACATACTATTCTACATATGGACACATTTTACAGTTTTGTAGAGTTGGAAAACTTGTAGACATGAATATATATGATTAGATGCCAAAAACTAACATTTCTGGACCCTTAAGGAAATAGGTACCAAAGGTCACATCTACTCCTTTTGTAGGTGTGCCAATCCTCTCATGCTAGAAGCAAATAGATTTTCGTAGCGGATGTTTGTGGCACATGACTGATGATAAATCTCTATTCTCTATGCTGCTGATGAAGAAAGAAGGATAAGTCTCCTTCAGAAATAATTTGAGAGGTTATATAATAGGTAACAATATTATTAGTATGCCTCCTTACCCAGTCATAAAAGATGTTTGTCTGGTCATAGAGTTAAAGCATAACCTGCTAAGTATTATTAATCTTGCTGATAATAGTTATGGCATTAACTTTTTGAAAGATAAATGTTCTATATATGATATGTCTATTGGGGATTTAGGATAAAGGAATAAAGGAGAATAACATTTATGTTTTCTATCTATCAGAGTACTAACAATACAGGCAAGTGCCTTATAGAAAATAAAGATGAAAGCTGGCTATGACATATGAGACTAGGACATACAAATATGGACACCATATCAAGACTATCAATGAAGAAACTAGTATAGGGATTACCAAAAATTTCATTCGAAAGTGACATGGTATGTTCAGATTGCGAGAAAAATAAAGCAACTAGGTCATCATTTAAATCCACAAACGTCGTAATTACTTTAACATCCTTGCAATTATTATACATAGATTTGTTTGGACCATGTAGAGTCGCTAGTCTTGGCGGAAAACTCTATACTTTTGTTATTGTTGATGATTTTTCTCATTACACCTAGATTTTTTATCAAATAAAAGTGATACGATTTTTTAATTTAAAGTTTTCTACAAAAATGTTCAAAACAAAAAGGGCTTCATGATACTCGCATTCGAAGTGATCATGGAGATGAATTCAAAAATTCAGTTTTTGAAACGTTTTGTGATTTAAATCATTATTTTATGAATTTTTTTGTCCTAAAATTCCCCAATAAAATGGTTTTGTGGAGCTGAAGAATAGAACTCTCAGCGATATGGCTAGAGTTATGCTTAACCAATACAATCTTTCGAAATATTTTGGACTAAAGCTATAAGTACAACTTGTCATGTTTTAAATAGGGTTCTGATTTGACCTATATCGGAGAAGTCTCTGTATGAATTATGGTTTAATCGTATTCCTAATATTTTTTCTTTTAAAGTTTTTGGATGTCGTTGTTTTATTCTGAACACCATGGATAACTTAAGTAAGTGTTAGCCCAATGATTATATCATATTTTTGAGATTGTTAGCCCAATAATTGTATCATATTTTTTAATATGGCTAATCAATTAAGTTTAACATAATGATGTCACTAATATTCATATAACCCATATCATGTTGCTACTTAAACCTAGCATTGTCCTACTATTTATTAAATTTATTATACTGTTATACTATTTTGTTTGCCTCACATGTATTTGCAGACAAACAGTAAGCATGATAAACCAGGACATATGCAATGAAGAATTAATAATGGGCCAACGACAGTTTATATAAGTAGATTTTTCTGAACCGTCCAATGACCTATTCGGGACCTCCATTCGGGGGTTCCATTGTCCGGTCAGCAGACAAAGGTCGAGGGATAGCACCTCCCGTGGGTATTCGAGCGCGAAGTCCCCGAAAGGTATTCAGATTTCCATATTTGTTTATCTTTGGACAACCGCCGTCAAAGAAAAAGGCATCATCAACTGCTCTTATTTTTTTATATTTTATTCTGTATTTTATCTTTCTTTTAGGACAAAATGTGCATTGGGTCGTGTTCGCACTAGGAAGCTTAAACCCTAACCCAATCTATAAACCTGTCCACTCAAATCAGCCTGAATCTAGACCATAAATATTCTAGAAATGATGTGGCCGAACTCGGACCAAACTCTATCCCCCTGACCCAGTTTGATATTTTTTGTCATAGAGTCCAGGCTCTAATGTTCGAATTTACAAACGTTAGGGTACCGAGTTCGGTCCCCAGTAAACCTATGAGGAGCTATAGGTTTTCACCATTTTAACTCACTTATTCACTTTTATATCCTCTACCATATAACCTATAAACCTTTTCAATTCCCATGATCAGCTCCCAGCCTTCTAGTGCCAACATGGTTCCAATTTTAAAAGTCTGATTGAGTTATAAAGTATGGATTTCAAAGTGTTAACTCTACACTTGTTGTTGTGAAGTCGCGAGTCCTTGGTATTGAAGATCGTGGTTGAAGTCGTCGTGCCCTTTGGATAAAAGCACGTGGTTGTAAGAAGTCGGCATGCCCTTCAGATTAAAGCACGTAGTGTAACTGCTATTTCAAATAGTAGATTAAATATCGAGCTAGAGTACTCGAGACTGGACTAGTCCTCTTAGAGGAAAACTAGTATAAACCTCGGTGTCATGATTTACTTTTTTGATGCTCTTTTCTTTCCGCATTTAAATTTCATAGTTTGATATCATTTGCCCAATACTTTATACCTGTGATACTACTTAGAATATTTTTAATTAGTGATTATCTTTTTGCTGCACATACACACTCTATTCACCCCCTCTAAAAGTGCTCAACATTCCTACAATTGGTATCAGAGCATGTTATATAAATATAACACTCTAGAGAGTATATATGGAAGCTAAGAAATATATTCACAGGTGAAGGGCAATCCACAAATAGACTCCCACTATTTGATGGAACAAACTATACCTATTGGAAAATACGAATGAGCTTCTTTCTTAAATTGCTTGACTTTGATATCTGGTCAATTGTCATAGATGGTTATAAAAAGCCAGATAAAATATTGATTGATGGTATTCTTGTAGATAAGCCCTATGGTAGGTATACTGATCGAAAAAAATACAGTTTTGATGCTAGGGCTGTAAATGCTTTATTTTGTGCTTTAGATAGTACTGAGTTTGATAGAGTATCTACCTACAACACTTCACATGAGATATGGAAACATCTTGAGGTAACTCATGAATGTACCTCTAAGTGAAGGAGTCCAAGAATAGTAGGCTTATAAAAGAATAAGAGGCTTTCAGAATGCGATGAGACCATTAAACAAAATTTTACACGTTTTCTTGATATTATTAATCCTCTTGCTTCTCTTGGAAAGGAATATACAAATCGTGAAAATATTCTAAGATACTTTGGGGACTCACCAAGAACTGGAACCCCAATACGACTGTAATTATTGAAGGAAACGATCCACAATCATGTTTCTTGAAACACTGATGGAAAAATTGATGATGCACGAACTTGATCGCAATGACTTCGAGGAATCAACTACCAAGAAAAAGAACAAGGAACTCGGGTCATATCAAAAAAGAGCTTCTGACGATACATCTGAAGATGATGAAACAGACTGATGATCTAGCACAAATTTTGAAGAAATTAATGAAATTTCTAAAGTATGAAAAGTTATATCGCAAGATGAAGAAAGAACTTGAAGAAGAACCAATATGCTACAACTGCAGAAGACCAGGTCACATACAAAAGGATTGTCCTACGTAAAAAAGGAGAATCATTGTGAACGATCGAACAAAGAAAAGACATCGTCTCGCAAATACGCTAACACGAGCATATAGTGTGAAAGCATAGAATGTGACTCAAAGAAGAAAAGCCCTCGTCAATCTACAAATATATGCTTAATAGCTTTATCCAACTAGGTACATACTAATCCACTTTTTGAAAGAATGATTTACCTTATGATGAATTATCTGATGCTTTTCATGATTTATTTACTGATTATAAGAAGGTTTTAGATAAGTATAAGAAAGCAAGAATGGGTGTCCTATCATATAAGCTCGAGAATGGAAATCTTACTTGCTTATTGAATGATAATAGAGTTACTTCTACTTCTGATATATTTGTTGAAATCTCCACACTTGAGTTTAGAGGCACTGGAATGTA
>JANAVB010009145.1:0-47532 GCA_029216955.1 Iris pallida
ACATATAGTTTGATGACTTTAGAGACCATTGACTCTGGCACGCTTTTTGGTGTAAAGCGGGTCCAACGGCGGACACTATTGACCCAAAATTATCGTTTTATCCCTGTGTCCAGAATTGGACTTAAGGACAGGCTATCCTAGCTAATTTGACTAATCTGGAAATGTTGGTAACATCTATTACAGCTTTTGGAGGCAGTTGTGAGACTTGGACTTTCTGACTTGTTGATTGGCGATATATTGTTGGTTCTCCGTGCAACCCTCAGGCAAGTATACCTTGTCGAACATATGCAGTATTTATATTCTTTTCTTTCTATTGTACTTCTTTCATATGGTTACCTATTTCCCATATTGTGATTGGTTTGTCATCGACTGTTTTACTTGTTTCTAGATTTATGTGCACGTATAGGATATTCGACATTGTTTGATTATTGGTCTTTTCGTGTTACCTTGTCTCGTGATTGAGTTGTCAGTTTCTATATCTTGTTCTTGACTTGAACATTCTTGACTGGGAGTATCTTGTATTGTACTACAGTTGAGATATATATAGATTGGGAGTATCTTACATTGTACTACGACCTATAGCCGATTCTTTTATCTTGATATTGCTTGATTGACTTGACTTGAAATATACTATAGATTGGGAGTATCTTACTTTGTACTACGACCTATAGCATATATTGATTAATTGACTTGATTTGCGATACTATGAATTGGGAGTATCTTGCATTGTACTACGATTTATAGGAGTCTACTTGACCTTGTATCCTTTGGGATAGGAGATCGATACTAGAATTGGCTAATCTCGACTGAGAGTATCCTGCTTTGTACGTCAATTGAAACACTATAGATTGGGAGTATCTTGTATTGTACTACAAGCTATAGGAGTTATGATTGATAGTTAGCCAAGTCTAGTATTACATTTCCACACGACTCGTCGTCCTTAGATGTTCTTCTTACAGTGTTCTTATCCCCATACATGTTATTTACTGTCATATTAGTAGGCATGTTTTATGTACTTGTTAGTCCTTTGAGGACCTGATGATCTCTTCAGGTAGCTGATTGCACGGAGTTAGTTAGCTGAGCATGTGGTAGTTGACTTCATCTGCATAATTCAGGTATTTTGTTTGTTATTGATTTACTATCTTCCTCGTGCTTTTATGATATATCCTGCTTATTAGCTTAGCTTTATAGACTCATATTATTCTTGGAGTCTAATCGGACATATATGCTAGTGGGCTACAGACTACGACCCATACTTGTTCATTCTTGTCTTATATATCTTGTGGATTGAGATACACTGTAGATTACCATATTAGCCATGATACCATGATCTTGACATCTTATACGTATTCGAGTCTGACTGGAGTCCGCTTGATACATAGCTGGCTTGCTCACGCACTTGCATCCCGAAAAGCGGTGCGGGTCGTGACAAGTTTTTGTGGTGGCCCATGCAGGTCAGAGCATATTGTATTGGTTACGTAATTGTACTGATACGAGCCTGCGAATATGACTAAACCCTTAGAAATCTCAATCCACTCTGCCTTGAAAATTCTCTTAGAAATTTCTCTACCGCCTTTGAAACCTCGTATTCGTTCTCGATTATTCTCCCTTGCCCTCCCGTACCATTGATTCTCGTCCCTTCCTATTCCGGGGTGACGAATGATCGTGTTATCTAGAATTCATCAGAAATTCTTAAATTATAGTATAATATTGCATAATTATTGAGTTTTGTTGCTTATAGATATGAGGGATTATAGTTACCATATGCCTAGATATCTGTCGATAGAATTATTAGCAACTAGTTAGAAGATTATAAGATTTTAGTAGTGTGACCAAAGGTGGGTAGGAGTCCTAGAGGTTATGAAGTTACAAAATGATTAGGAGGAGGATATAAACTATTTTTGAGTAATTAAAATTTAAGGAGATTAAGGTAATAGTAGACTTTGAATTTTAAGGAATAGTTATGAATTAGAATTTCAAGGACGAAATTATTTTTAAGGTGGGTAGATTTGTAACTCCTCTTCTCAAAAAATTTTGAAATATTTTTTTATTATTTATTTGATTTAAATGGTGATTTTTAGAATTTTATAAATAATTATTTAGTTAATTATTACGGTAGATGACTTTAGTCATGGTAGAATTTTGAAGTACAAGGTGACTAGAAATTGTGGCACGGATAGTGTAGTGGTGTATTTTGATTAGTGTTTTGGCCATGGTAGGGAAGACCTAGCCATAATAGTGTCCTTACTAGAAAAATCAGGCCAAGTTGTAACTTAACCCCTATAGACGTTTTAATTAATTATTATTAAGATTATTGACTTTTTAGGAGATCCGGTCGTACCAATTTAGCCCAGACTGGACCCGAAACCGACCGAAGCCATGTGGACATATAGTGCATCCAAAGGGGTCCATGTTGATAAATATTTTGAGTGTATACTTCGTACTTTATTTTAATGATCTAATAAATAGTTCTAGATACTTGTTATATATATAATATAAGTATTGTTGGTAATAAATTGATATTTTATGGGACATCTATCGAAATTGTTTGTTTTACGTGGACCAGTGAAACATGGGAATATACATATATATATATATATTTATATATAAAGGCATATATAAATTAGGTTCTCAAATAAAGACTAGGTATGTTATGCTATATATATATATATATTTTTTTTATGTTATGCTATATATATATATATATATATATATATATATATATATATATATATATATATATATATAGGGTTTATTTATAAAAAAAATAAAAATATAGGGTTTATTTATATATTTTTGTAAATAGAATTTATGATTTTACTAGTTGGTTTTTATATATGTGTATAATTATTTTCTATAAAAAAATATATGTATAGATAAACATATATAGGTAGATATGTATAAAGATATATATACATAGATATATATATTTTTTTATTTTTTTATATATATACATAGATATATATATATTATATATATATATATATATATATATATATATATATATATATATATATATATATATATATATATAATTATATATATGTATATATATAAAAAATATATATATATATATATATATATTATATATATATATATATATATATATATATCTATATATATATATATATATATATATATATGTTAGAAGAGGAAAACCCATGCTGATGAACAGTACTATGTACTGTTCATCCATCCTCCCCCCGAGCCCAAACAGAGACGCAGCTCTGTAGAAAGAAACCTCGATTGGATGATTGCAAATCATTCAAATATAACACAAAATTGCACCAAACTTTTTTCATCTTAATCTAGAGTAGATTCTCTCAGTTTAAATCAAGTTCAAATCTTGATGATATCGAGTTTTGTCTAAAACCCAATCTCAAAACCGAGAATTATATACAAACCTTATTTTGGAAAGTTCCCTATCAAACCTACAGAAAATCTCTTGAGACCTCGACGAGGACAGGCGCGCATCCTACATCACCGTCGACCGACGCACGAGCCATCGGAGTCGGGCCCCCACGCCTAAATGGACGTCGCGGCTGTGCTGCTGCACAGTTGAGGACAGAATCGACCCCGACTTTGGCGACACTTTTCATTGTGGTTTAGCAATCGATTTCTCTGGTATGCACCTAACCTATACATCTTCAACTCCATCTGATTAATTCGAATTTAATCATGTAAGGATCGAGCTAAAAGTCAACCCAAACTTTGGCCAAAAACTGTTCTTAAACAGTTCGTAAACCATTCCTAAACCCTAGGTTTGAAGGCCTAATCTAGTCAATCCAGTGACAATTTTGGAAAACTATGTGAAGAAAGACCTAGACACCATATAGGGAATACAACCCTTCTCGTAGATTCTGATTTCATTAAGTAGATGAAAAGTTATTCGATTCTAAAGTTCAACAAAAACCTGTTTTTCAAAAATATAAAAAATAGGAAAAACTCCCGATACGACATGCGTCCCGCTCATTCGGGCTACGTGGTCGCAAACCGAAAGCATCGAAAGGTGCATATCGACTTCGCGGACGTGTGGGCTTTGACGAAATTCAAATTGGTCGCGTGTGCGCAACGAATTTGATGTGTATCCGTAAAAAAAAATCTAATTACTTTGTGCATGTTTGTCAAATCGAGACGAAACTTGCGCCAACTGGACCATATCATTTTTCTAGTCCTATATGCCAAGTTTGGTCCGATTCTGAGACAGTTGATCGGATCGCCATTTTACGGGCCCCACGATCCGATTCAACAGACGATTTTGTGCACGGCCTGCCGGAATCCAACTTTGGACATAGGTTAGGTTTGTATCATTAAAATAAATTCGTAGACATATAGTTTGACAACTTTAGAGACCATTGACTCTGGCACGCTTTTCGGTGCAAAGCGGGTCCAACGGCGGACACCGTTTTAACTCAAAATTACCGTTCTGCCCATGTATCCAGAATTGGACTTAAGGACAGGCTATTATAGCTAATTTGACTAATCTAGAAATGTTGGTAACATCTATTACAGCTTCTGGAGGCAGTTGTGAGACTTGGACTTTCTGACTTGTTGATTGACGATATATATTGGTTCTCCGTGAAACGCTCAGGCAAGTATACCTTGCCGAACATATACAGTATTTATATTATTTTCTTTCTATTGTACTTCTTTTATATGGTTACTTATTTCCCATATTGTGATTGGTTTGTCATCGACTGTTTTACTTGTTTCTAGATTTACATGTACGTATAGGATATTCGGCATTGCTTGATTATTGGTCTTTTCGTGTTACCTTGTCTCGTGATTGAGTTGTCAGTTTCTATATCTTGTTCTTGACTTAAACATTCTTGACTGGGAGTATCTTGTATTGTACTACAGTTGAGATATACTATAGATTGGAAGTATCTTACATTGTACTACGACTTATAGCCGATTCTTTTATCTTGATATTGCTTGATTGACTTGACTTGAAACATACTATAGATTTGGAGTATCTTACTTTGTACTACGACCTATAGCATATATTGATTAATTGACTTGATTTGCGATACTATGAATTGGGAGTATCTTGCATTGTACTACGATTTATAGGAGTCTACTTGACCTTGTATCCTTTGGGATAGGAGATCGATACTAGAATTGGCTAATCTCGACTGAGAGTATCCTGCTTTGTACGTCAATTGAAACACTATAGATTGGGAGTATCTTGCATTATACTACTAGCTATAGGAGTTCTGATTGATAGTTAGCCAAGTCTAGTATTACATTTCCATACGACTCGTCGTCCTTAGATGTTCTTCTTGCAGTATTCTTATCTCCATACATGTTATTTACTGTCATATTAGTAGGCATGTTTTATGTATCTTGCTAGTCCTCTGAGGACCAGATGATCTCTTCAGGTAGCTGATTGTACGGAGTTAGTTAATTGAGCATGTGGTAGTTGACTTCGTCTGCATGATTCAGGTATTTTGTTAGTGTTATTGATTTACTATCATCCTCGTGCTTTTATGATATATCTTGCTTATTGTGGACACACACAAAAAAGAAGAAGAAAATGCTTTCTTTTCTTTTATTGGCGTAAGGTACCACAAATCGAGTACGCCTGAGAGATCCTGCGCTGAGGATCCCCGAGTACAAAAAAGAATTCTGGGGAATGGGACGATGTAGATCGAGCGACAGTTGCTCCTTTACTCCGTTGACACTCTGATTACAAAAGTGGGAGAAAACTAAAGAAAATTGCTAACTGTCGGCTCACTGGCAAGAAGTGCAGCAATTTGGCTCTTGAAAATGCTCTTCGTTCTTTGTTTTGAAGAGGGATGAGGCCCCCTTTTTATATTCGTTCTTGGGATGGAATTATGTTATGCGCCCACATGAGGAAATACGCTGGTTTCTATGTGGGTGCATAGTCTTGCTTTGGGCACATAGGATATAGGTGCATACAGGCTGCGAGATCGTAGGTTGGTCGTGGCACTGACGTGGCCGCATGCTTCGGTGCACGACTGCTCGTGGAGACTTACTGGCCGTGCGCTTCGGTGCACGTTTTGATCATGGCTTTGACTGAGTCAGGCTTGGGCGCATAGCCAGGTCTCAAGCTATGCGCCCTTCTTTCGGGGGAGCTAGTCTTGGGTGCATGAAACTTCACTGGCTGGGCGCATGATGCTTCACTGACTGGCGCATGGAGCTTTATTGACTAGGCGCATGGAGCTTCACTGACTGGGTGCGTGGAGCTTCACTGACTGGGCGCATGGAGCTACACTGACTTGGACGCATGAGGCTTCATTTGCTAAAATTTTTTTATGCTTGTACAAGACCCCCTTCAAAGTTTTTGATACTTGAACAAGTTCGAAATACTTTGAAAGAAGCATGGATCGTCTTCTCACGACGCAATGGGCGCATAGCACGATTCTCTTCTTGGGTACATAGTATTTGGCCAGCCTGTCAGGGAGATACGACTGTTGAGATTTTTTTCGAAATTCGAACTGCCAGATTCATCAAAACAGAATTTGAAGCGGTCCATCCTTCATACGTCGTCCACGTCAGCAAGGGACAGTAGCATGGTATGCAGAAAGCTGATCCTTTACGTGGGCGCATAGGCTGTAGTGGCCGCATACAACATTATGGGCGCATACAGTAGGTGGGCGCATAGGAAGTGGCCCGTACCTATAAATAGACCTTGGAGGAGAGAAAAAGTTCATTATTCCTTCCTCTTTTGAATTTTTTAGAAAACTCTTCGTCTTCTTTCTTTGAGAACCATGTCTCCCAAGGTCGCCAAGAGATCCGCGAATGGCAAGGGGCTTCGCCGAGTGACTCTCCTCCTGCGACAGCGTCCTCGGCAGTCCAGGACCCGATTCTGAGTAAGGGCATGCTTCAAAAAACAAAGTTTCGAGCGTTAATTTGCGACGCTCAAACTTCTCTTCTGCCTGGGCGCTTGCGCCTAAGGCAACATGCTTCTGTGAGCATTACTATGCGTACACAGAAGTCATACGCCAACACTGTGGTGTGCTATGCGCCCACGTGTTGCCATGTTGTACGCCCTTTTAAGCTGTGGCATGTTATGTGCCCATGTACTGTCCGTATGTTATGCGCCCACATGTCTTGTTTTGGGCGCATATCCCTTTGGGCGTATAGCCTTTTGGGCGTATAGAAGCCCTTCAGAACATATTTTTTCTTGCGGTTTTCTAAGTCTGACTGTCTTTTTGTCCCTTGCTTTTTGCAGCATCCATACCGAAGGTTGAGACCTTTGTGAAGGAGAAGATGTCGTCTTCTTTCATCAAACAAGAGTCACCATTCATTAAGGAGGAGGTGATACCAAAAATTGAGGTAAAAGAAGAATTGGCGCTCATCGGGGAAGGAATTACTCCCAAGATTGAAGCTGTTGTAAAGGAGGAGCCCAAGTCTCAGGGTAGTAGCGCTGAGAGTTCTGACCCACCTGCCTCGGCCGAGGACTTTAATCAAATAGATCCTTCATATGCGAAATGGTTAAGGGAATGGTATATGCCTCGACACAGCTAGGAACCGCGGGTTCCATGAATGTCCGTATTTTGTCTTGGTATTTCTGTTTTACCTCTTTTTTGGACATCAATATGTAATCCTCTACTTCTTGCTCAGATGAAGAGATGGAGAACTTTTTGTTTTGCTCATGAGATGTAGTCCTGTGAATGTAACTGATTTTGAATAGACAGAGTACATTCGCTCCATTCTCTGCTTGTGGTATCTGTGGTGCTTTGTATTAGAGAGTCGAATACCGCATTTGTGTAAAGGGTATCCCGCTGGGGGATCCTCCTCTCTTTTTTTTTTGGACCTATTGCCCTTTTATGCATCCGAAAATGCGAGCAAATAGATTGGAATGATACTTTCGTGGGACCTATTATTACCCTTTGACGCCCAGCGGTACGGGTAATAGATTTAAAACAAAACCTAACAGAGGTAACGAGGTCGTGATAGGTTTTGTGATCTTGGCGTCGTGCCTTTCATCTCGGGTTGGGTACAGGCGTCAAGTTGGAAGACTATCAGTATCAGAGGTAATATGGACGTGACACGTGATAATTAAGAGTAGTTTTTGGTGGAATGGATTTTCTTGTCAAGTTTGGCTTTTTGTCAGTTATTTATCCCTGAAGTAGAGAAAAAGTTTCAAGCTTCTTCTCCGACGACTTCCACCGAAGACGACGAGATAGCCCAGGAAGTTGTCAGAGCTTTCTACTCGGTGCTGAAGGTGAAGCTTCCTAGAGTCTTGAATCGGAGCGCTGCCTTCGGCCCCGTGAAGGCTGTTGCCTAATGTCAGGTAGCGGCCCTCGAGAACATAGCCGGCTATGAGGAGCGGGCCGACACTCTGAGGAAAGTTCTGAACGACCTGGAGGGTCAAGTGGCCAGGTTCCGAGACATCAAGCAGCGGAGTCCGACGTCAATATTTCGTGCAGAGGATGACGCTTTGATGAAAGCTCTTGCGGAGGAGAAGGCTACCTGCCAGGCAAGGAATGACGCCCTTGTCCAGGAGATTGGTGAGCTGGCTGACCAGTATGACCAGTTCAACACTGTAAGTGAGGCACGTGCTGCCTCGAGGAACATGCTGGCTGTACAGATCACTAAGAAGCACAATCATATTGCGCAGATCAGGAACAAGATCGCCCAGCTGGAAGCCGACTTAAGGGCGGTGATATCTGAACAAGAGGATTATTTATCCCATGCTGCCATGACTGCCACTGCTTCTTCCCGTTTACAAGAATAGCTGGCACAGTTGGAGGGGGAGCATCAGGGTCTGATCCTCTTTGAAGATGATGCCGCTCTTCAAGAAGAGGTACGGCATCGAGCTGCTATGAAATCTGAAGCCGAGATTGTTGCTCTGAGGGACAACATAAACCGCCTGTGTATCCCGTAGATCTTTGTAACTCTATCTTTTTTGGCCGTCACAACTCTTTGTACCTTTTTTATAAAATAAAGACTCTTTCTAGAAGTGAATGTGGTTTTGTTGAAATATTTATGCTAGAGGTAATGTTGACGTAGCAAAGATATTTCTGGTGGATATTCTGCTAGAAAATTTTGATGTGGACCTATTATCTATTTTATATTCAAGCTATTCGAATATAGATAATAAGTTGAATGAAGCTGCTAGTAGAGGTAATATGGACGTAATAGCAGAGAATGTTCTATATCTGACCAGAGGTAATATGGACATGGAAAGATATGTAACACTAGGTGGGAGTGGATAGTTCAGAGGTAGTATGGACATGACTATCTTTGATGAATGCTTTGCTCAGAGGTTATGTGGACGTGGCAAAACATTTGATCATTCCGCTGGGAAAATAATTGTCGAAAAACAATTCAGAGGTAATAGGGACGTAATTTGTTTTCGTCAAACCGAGTTTGGACGGAGTAAAAAACGGAAATGATTCCACTAGGGAAATATTTAGAGGACCTATTATCCAGGGCGTATTCAAGACTCTTAAAATACGGATAATAGTTAGATAGTTTCTTTTTGGAATCATATAAACATCACACTGTACATTTACATGACTGAACATATGTGAACAAAAAAGGTCACACATAGTATTTCTTCAGGAACATGCCATTGATAGGCATCATGAGCAAGTCACCATCGGGCTTGGTTAGCCGGTATGCACCGTTAGAATAAACTAATTCTATGACGGAAGGACCTTCCCATTTAGGCTGGAATTTCCCTTTTGTTTTGTGTGTCATGACCATCGGTATTCTCACTGCTAGGACCAGATCACCGACTTAGAAGATCCTTTCCTTCACTTTTTTATTGAAGGCTCTGGAAAGGCATGCTTGGTACAGCTCAATGCGCTGCTGAGCTAACAAGCATTTTTCGTCTAGCACTTCGAGCTCTTGGAGTCGCAGACGGTAGCTCTCTTCAGTAGTCAGCTCGCTGGCTAGGGCTACCCGAAGAGAAGGAATCTGGATTTCTAGGGGAAGAACTGCTTCGCTCCCATAAACCAGAAAGAATGGCGTACTTCCTGTTGGAGTCTGAACCGCTACACGATAGGCCCATAGACATTCACCGAGCTTCTCGTTCCAATCGTGCTTATTTGAAGACACGAACTTCTTGAGAAGTTTTATGATGCTTTTGTTGAAGGCTTCTACTAGCCCGTTAGCCGCTGGATTGTAGGCAATAGAGGCTACATTCTGGATTCGATTCTTATCGCAGAACCGATAGAATGCATAGCTTGCAAACTGTGGACCATTATCATGGATGATCCTGCAAGGTAGGCCGTAGCGGTAGATGACGTGATGTTTGATGAAACTGATCACGTTTTACGTTTTCACTTCGGTGAGTGGTATAGCTTCCGCCTATTTGGAGAAGTAATCGGTTATAGCTAGGATGAACCGATGTCCTTTGGAGGATGGCGAGCTGATTGGTCCTATGACATCCATACCCCAGGCTTCAAATGGCCAAGATGCTGCCATCGGGTGTAGAAACTCCGAAGGTTGATGAATAAAGTCGGCGTGGAACTGGCAAGCTCTACACTTCTTTTCATATTCAACAACATCCGCTATCATTGTGCGCAGTAATAACCCATTCGTTTGAGGCAATCTTATAATTTGGGGCCTAATTGATGTGCCCCACAAACTCTATCGTGAGCCTCCCGGAGTGCATGGTTGGCTTTTGTGTCTAATAAGTATCGTAACAGTAGCCCGTCGTAAGAGCGTCGATACAACATCTTGGTAGCTGTGTCGTAGTAAAATATGAGGGATCGTCTTTGGATGGATACTGCTTCATTCGGGTCCTCAGGGAGGATTCCATAGACATCGTAGTCTATGAAGGGAAATCTCCAGTCTTTAGCATCGACGTTTGTTTTTGTTGCGTAACTGTGATGAATATGCAAGGCATCTTTCACACAGAATAGTTCTCGACCAGACAGTGATCGACTGCTGTGTATTGGTAGGAACGGTCAAGGAAGCAGCGAGACCGGCTAGAGCATCAACTTCTATATTATGTAGTCGAGGTACGTGCTCGATGAAGAATCCAATAAAAGTAGACGCCAGCTCGATTGTTGTTCTGTGGTAGGGGATGAGATCTTCGTGGCGAACTTCATAATCCCCTCGGACCTGACTAACTGTTAGCTTGGAATTGCCGTAAGCCTCTAGATAGTCAACTCCCAGTTGCTTTGCCAGTTGCATGCTGATTAATAAGGCATTATATTCGGCCACATTGTTGGTGCATGGTTCTACGAGAGAATATGCACGGTGTATAACCAGATGATCAGGTGACACGAGCACAGCATCTACTCCAGCCACGATATTTCTATTGGGTCCGGTTCCTGATGCACCATCAAAGAACATTTGCCAAATGGGGATTTCTTCAGTTGCAGTGTTAGATTATACCACTTCATCGGGTGTTTCGTCGTAGAGCTTGGACGACTCTGGCACCGGATGAGCTGTTAGAAAATCAGCTAATGCTTGTCCTTTTACTGCCTTCTGAGGAACGAAAATCATATCGTATGGAGTCAACAACATTGCCTATGTAGCTAAACGGGAATTAAGAGAGCCCGGTTTAGTCATGAGTATTCTGAGAGGGTTGACTTTAGATATAATGTTGATAGTATGCCCAGACACGTAGTGGCGTGTCTTCTGGATGGCAAATACTAGTACAAGGCATTATTTCTCCACCGATGTGTATCTGTGCTCGGCACCCACCATTGTGCGGCTGAGGTAGTAGATTGCCTGTTCATGGCCGCCTTCATTCTTCTTAGCTAAGAGGGCGCCAAGGGAATAATCCATATCGTGGCCATATAGTAAGAAGGGTTTCTCCATTATTGGAGCTACCAATACTAGAGGGCTTGTAAGATACGCCTTGATGTCGTCGAATGTGCATTGACATTGTTCAGTCCAGACAAAAGATACGCCTTTCTTCATGAGCTGAATGAATGGTTGACACCTTCCAGAGAGGTTCGAAATAAATCGTCTGATGTAGGCTAACCTTCCTTGTAGTCCGCGTAGCTCTTTGAGGTTTCTTGAAGGATGCATATCGAGAATAGCCTTCACTTTCTTCGGGTCCAGATGTATACCTTTTGAAGTGATGACGAAGCTAAGGAACTTGCCGCTGGAGACTCCCAGAAAAGACTTGGTTGGATTCATCTTAAGTTGGTGTGCACGTATTAGTTCGAACACCATTCTCAAGTCTTGGAGGTGGTTGCCTTTGAGACGACTTTTGACTACGATATCGTCCACGTAGCACTCCACGATTTTGCACAAATGATCGCAAAAAATTGTGTTCATGGCTCGTTGGTATGTTGCCCCTGCATTCTTCAATCCAAAGGGCATCACCATATAGCAGTATACCCCTAATGGTGTTCGAAAAGATGTGTGCTTCTCATCGTCGAAGAATATTTTAATCTGGTTGTAGCCTGAGAACCCATCCATGAAGGACATCCACTCGAAGTCGTAAGTGTTGTCAATCATTACGTCAGTGATCAGTAGAGGGAACTCATCTTTCGGGCATACAGAATTCAAATCACGGTAGTCGATACAGACTTGAACTTTACCATTCTTTTTCATGACTGGAACGATGTTGGCAACCCAGTCTGGGTGTTGTTCCTCGCGAATGAATCCACTGGCAATGAGCTTCTTGACTTCATTCTTGATGGCTTCCATGACGTCTGGACGGAATCGTCGTTGTTGCTGCTTCACTGGCTTAGCTTTAGACGAAATGTTTAGGCGATACATAGCGACTTTAGGGTCCAAGCCTGGCATGTCTTCCTAGCTCCATACGAAGACGTCGATGTATTCTATTATAAGCTATATAAGAGATTGGCGTTCATCGCCAGATAGGCTTTTGCTGATAAAAATTGGTTTAAAGGATGCTTCATCTCCTAGATTGACTTGGATGACTTCGTCTTTGGTAGTTGGTTCCCGTTGTTCGAAGCGCAGATCCCACCTGGTGTCCATTTTTTGATCCCATTGTTCGAGTTTGATTGATTGGACATCGTCTGTAATTTGGTCGGCGGAAACCATGTTGACGGACAGAGTTGCTTTGAACATATCGCCGATGTTGGAGTCTGAGTCCCAGAGGGAAGAATCATAAGAATGAGAACAACGATCTTCTTCATCATCTGATCTTTTAGGAGTAGTTGGAGGAGAGACACAGCCCAAACCAACATCACTTCATTGATAGTAGTTCTCGGGTTTGCCGGAGGGAGCAAAGTGTCGTATTGGCAACCGTCGTCCTCGGCCGTAATTTAGCCCTTTATCGCTTTTGATGTCGTATCCCATGTTCTGGATGATATTTTTGGCCTGCCAACTATACCGAAAAAGTTGTATTTTTCCAGAGTCATAGTCAGCTTCTGTGTTAGGCTTGGGAGAAGTAGAGTCTGGAACAAACTTTCTCTCGCCAATTATTCGACCGAAGATGATTAGCTCTTCATCTTTCTTTCTGTCTGGAACGATGAAGTAGAGGATATCGTCAGGGTAAACTTTTTTCCGCAAGTGAGGTGTTATGATCGGCATGTAGAGGTGTGGTCCTATACCGTTCTTTAGAGCGTATATTGTATCTATGTAGTAGTTTATAGATTGATAGACATTGGAGTAATTCAAAGATAAACCTTTACTAAGGAAATACGCAAGTTCTTCTTCAGGGATAACATCATCCGCTGAAGGTACATTACTATGAGTATTGATATACTAATTGAGAGGATCATCATCTGGAAGAGGAGCCACAGTCTTGGCCGAGTTCACCACGTAGGATAATTTTTCAGGATTGAGGGGACGGGCGTCAGTAGGTTCCATCTGGGGTATCTTGTTGAGAGTGATGGTCAGTGGCTTGACCTTGTCAGGCTTCTTCTTTTTCACCCAGATTGTGAGAGGCTTCAGAGTACTTTTTGGAGTAGTACATCCTTTGACTCGGATAATCAGGAGAGCATTGGAGGATAGACTTGCTTCAGCTTCATTGTCAGCTTCATTGCCTTCATCCTTGGGGGGTTGAGATTAGTAAAGTACCGAATCTCCATAGTAAGCTTTAATGCCCTTGAAAGGATCGACATCGGCAAACTCCGTCTTTACGACACCGTCGCTGTTGACGTACTTGAAGCACTGGTAAAGTATTGAAGGAACGATCATGTTCTCGTGTATCCATGGACGTCCAAATAAGGCGTTGTAGGATATATTGGCATCGATCACATAGCAGAAAACCTTCGTTCGAAGATCACCGATCTGGCATTTATGACAGATCTTGTCCAGCAGATGGCTTCGACCAGCATTGAAAGCCATGATAGTTGTGTTGGTTGCGGATAGCTTGTGCAGAGGGATTCCCAGAATTTGAAGCAAATTTCTAGGAATGATGCTGAGGGAGGATCCTGGATCGATGTGTATGCGGTCCACCTTGATCGCCCCGATATACCCTATATAGTACAGGGGTCTATCATAATGATTATTTTTGAGTAGCATGTCCTCTTGTGAGAAGATGATGTTGGGCAACACTTCCATAGTACTGTGACAGTGGGGACAGGAGACAGGATCTTCAGCGGGGGCTTTGACTTCAGCGAGGTAAGAGTTGGCGTGTAGTAATGCCTCACTTAGGGCCTTCTGCGTTTCTTTAGAGAGTCACAATAGATCGAATAGAGACAACCTAGCAGGTGCATTGGCTAGCTGAGCCAGTATGTCAAAGTTGTAGGGCCGATCCATGTCTTCAGGAGCTGGCGCCTTTAGAGATTTGTCAAACTACGTCTCCTTCTGCTTGGATTTGTTCGTGGTTTGAGGCTTGGACGGGCCGACTTCTGAGCTTGTGAGGGTAGCAGGAGCTTAAGGAGGTACTGCTTCTTTTTGTACGGGATCGTACGCCCGAAGATAAGTCTTTCCCGATCGCGTCTTGCCAGATAGAACCTCATAGATGGGAGAGGATACCATATGGCATGGCTTGAATTTCTTGCCCCTTCTTGCTTTGGGAGGTGCTACCCCCTGCGTTACTTCTTAGACAAGGTCCAGGTGGACCCACATGATCTCACTATGTTCAGTTGTGAGTGGAACCAAGGTCGAGTTGCGAGCTGGTGGTAGGTTGACAACTTCCATCATTGCCTTGGGGATCGGGACCACACCGTCTGGGACTTCTGTAGGAGAAAAGTCGCCAAACTGAAGAGAGATCATATTAGCAGATACGACCTTGTCTTCAGCTTCGAGGTTGATCACTTGGCTGTCGATAAGCTGTTGTATCTTCTTCCTCAGGACGATGCAGTCCTTGGTAGAGTGATGCACGTACTGATGATAGAGACAGTACTTGGGATCATTGAGTTGGCTCGCCTCTACAGGACTTCGTGGTGGAGGCAATGTCAACTTATTATCCTTCATCAATATGTGGAAGATGGTAATGACATCGTCTTTATCGAAGGAGAAGGTCTCCTTAGGCTTGTCGGAGGCGCCCTGAGAATTGGAAGCTCCTTTGGATGTGTTGACTTTCAGGACTTCTTTCCCTTTACCCCCACGAATAGGGATAGTTTGAGGATGCTTGCCCTTGTCTTCGAATTTGGGTGTCTTCATCCCTAGTAGTTCCAAGTTAGGAATGTCATTTTCAGCAGCATCAGCGGCCCCAATTAAAGCGGGCCATGTATCATACTTATGTATACCTAGACAAAACTTTACTGTAGAAAGGAAGTTATGTCGACAAGTATCCATAAGTTCTGATTCTGGTATGCCGAAGGACATCTTCAGTGCTAGCCGCCTGAAGCGTTCGATGAAGGCGATGACAGACTCAGTCCTCCTTTGCTTGGTCTCGATGAGGGTGGACATACTAACATGCATGCCGCTATCGTAAAACCTGTTGAGGAACAACCTCTCCAAGTCTTTGAATAAATTAATATACCCGTCAGGCAGACTGTAGAACCATTCGAAGGCTACCCCCTGCAAGGTGCTAATATACAGCTTCAACAGAAACGAATCATCTCTGGGCAAGTGCAGAGTCTGCGTGTTGAAGTACATCATGTGTTGACGAGGAGAAGTCAAACAGTCAAATGAGTTCAACGTCAGCGGCTTGTAGTTAGGAGGGAAAGTAGCATTCTCCCATTCAGGGGGATACGGTTGAGATATCCCCATCTTCTGAAGCTCGTCTTTGTGTGAGATGGTTTCGAGGCGAGCGACCAAGGAATCAATTACATCCTGTTGATTGAGCAGGTGTTGGGAAACGGCTGCTGAATGGTAGTCAGGCATTGTTGGCAAAGGATCACCCCCGATATTTGTAAGATTTGGAGGAGGTGCAACGAAATGATACTCCTTTTGTAGTGAAAGAGGATTGTTGCTGTGAGCCGGACTAACGTGGGCCGAGACGTTTTGTTGAGGTGGAGGAACAGCCCCCGTAGCTTGAACTGCCATGATACTGGTAAGCATATCAGTGATCTTGGCGAATGCTATTTCGAGACCCTCTAGCCGTTTGCTAGTCTGATAACTGGCTTCTTCAGATCTTTCTCCGTCCGCCATGTATGTAGATAGCATGCGAGGATGAACAAAGAAAGTAGTGCAACTGGTGCTGATACTGTCTGTCTCCGAGTGGATAAGTCCTTCATCTTCAGGTAGAGGAGGTAGATAGTCGCCATCAAATTCGGAGGGATCATCGTCCTCTGGAAGGCTACCCCCAGTGTGGGAGTCATTTCTTCAGATTCTGGGGGAATGTTACCCCCACCTTGGGAATCTTCGTCGTCCATACAGAATCTTGCCTTTGATCGAGTGCCCATATAGACTCCTTTGGATGTGACAGCCTGTTGGCCATCTGTTGGTAGACTTCTCCTTCTTCTTCTCGCAGAGCTAAGAGAGAAAGTTGGGTTTGTAGTCCACCGTCTTTGATTGGGGCTTCCGTAAGGGGGACCCCATAAAGCCATGCTGGATGAAACACATAGTGGCTTCTCGTCGTCAGAGAAGTGTAGCCGTCGAAACACAGACTTTCTCTGAGGCACTCTTGTTGCTTTGGAGAAACACCAGTTGATAACAATACTGGTGCACGGAAGCGCACTATGAATTGTTATGTTCTCCCTCGCTTTACGCTTATGATTTATCATGTCGTGCAAGTCAGCGGAAGGAAGTTTTGCCTTACAACCCATGTTGCATGCATCGCCGAGCTTTGTATGCGGGTTCGTAAGGAGAGTAGGCGCATCCAGACTTAGTTCATGTGCAGGGGCAACCCCCACACCTACGTTCTTTGATGTCCTTGAAGACAGCCCCGTGCTATACGCGTTGGGGCCTGTCTTTTTGTTGTGGGCGCATAGGCCTTGGAGACTGGCCTTGGACGCATGCTCCTTGACAGCATGTCTTAGCCTCCTTGATGTGGGCGCATAGTATGGATCCAGAGAGCCTGGGCACATGGCTCTGGATGTCCAGCCTGTTGAAGACAGAAGTGTTCTGGTTGGGGCTATGGGCCCAAATACCCCCTTGGGCGCTTGGCCTTGGACGCATGCCTGGTGGAGTAGCGCTGTTTTCTCTCAGTTTGGCCTCCTTCGTTTGTGAGCCTCGTCGGGTTCGGCCAGAGTGTCGCACATTCTGTCTTCTCTAAATATCGTCATATCATAAGGTCCGTAGTTCTTATTTATTTTTTATTAGCCATAAGTAATTGTTTCTCTAAAAGTCAAAATTTTCATCCATTGAGTTTGAGCCTAACATGATCCAATTATCCATATATTAAATTTGAGTTCATTTTGCTAAAATTCAAGATATATATGATTTATATTTCTCTTGTCTTTGATTGTTTTCTTCCTAATTAATCATTTTATTTTCAAAATTGATACTTTCACTTCAAGGACAGATACTTACATTTTTTCCTATCATGATCGACTTGTTTGAAATACTAGAATTTCCTTTGAAATTCTAGAATTTCTTTTGAAATTCTAGGAATATAGTTGGAATAATTTGCGATGACTTACAATGGCAAGGCAGATGCGCACTATCGTCATTTATTTGAATTATGGAGACCGCGGGCTCATTGCATCCAGCAGCGCACTAGTAAGACATGACCCTTAAGTTGAAGTAATTTCAGGTATGCAAAGGTCATCGAATATTATTAAAACTATGACCTAGTTATCTTATTTTGATCCTTGAGTTGTTATGTCAATATTGGATAGAGTTGATAGAATATTCAATGTCATATCCTTATTAGAGTCATGAAACCAAGAGTTTACTGCAGCCAGATGTACACTGGCGAGGCATGGCTTCTCGGTGAAACAACTTCAGATATGCATATGATTTTGAATACTATAAAGACAATATCCACTTGGCATATGACTATTGCTTTTCATGGTTTCATGCACTCTCACCTAAATTTGATTTAGTTCTTGTCATTTTATTTCTTGAACCAATCCTTTTTACCTTTCTATTTTTTTAAATCGTTGTTTGTCTTCCTAATAATCAGTTAAACCTATTTTGATTTCCTTACACTAGATCCATAATCATATCTAGATTTTTTTTATTCTATAATTGTGCCTAAATAATTTTGGTTAAATAAGTTAATCATACCAAAACGACTTCGATTTGATCATTCTTAAACGATTTTGTTCGAGACAGGACTATTTTGATTACATTTTGATCATACAAATTAGCGTCTTTCCTTAGATTTTGATTATATTCGATGATCAATTTTGATCGTTATCATATCATTTCTTGATCGTGTCTAATCGTATCCTTTAAAATTTTGAGGACAAAATTTTTCTAAGATGGATAGATTTGTAATCCCACTTCCCAATTTTTTTAATTTTTAATTTTATTTTATTTGATTGTGATTAATTTTATGATCATTAGGAGTCATACCGAAGCTTGTAGGTGAGATATGACGATATTAAGGACATATTACCTCTAGATGGCTTATATATGTATTATTTAGCTATTTTATATTTTTCTATAATTTTTGGATATATTTAGGTATTTAATATTTAAGAGTTTATTATTTTTAAGGACTTAGGATTTACTATAAGGTCATTCAGGGTTATTTTGGGACCAAATATTTTTATTTGGACCTAGATGGATGTAAATGTTTCTAGAATATTCTAGGATTTTTCTAGAATTTTTGGGAACTTTTAGATAATTAAAACCTATAGAATTTATTTTTATAGGCTATTGGAATCTACAGTGGGGTCATACTATGATATTTTGAGTTAAAATATTTTTATTTATGTTCTAAGCACTTAAAAATATTTTATAGAATTTTTTAGATTTTTTTTTGATTTTCTGCAATTTATTTGGAGTTAAAATGATTTTAAATAATTTTTTGAATTTGAATTAGAATTTACATAGTCAGCAGCCTAGTCAGCCACACCCTGGCCCACATGTCGGTGCCAAACCGCCTTTCTCTTCCTATATATATGTATATTCAATAAACCCTAGTTTGTTATTCTCAGCCTCCTTTGTGGTTTGATCGTAGAGATCCTCCAACTTCACAAGGCAATTACGATCAACCATGACGTCCGTTTCGAGTCACCTTTTTTTTGTTAGAAGCATATCGAGGTTAGCTTTCTAAAAATAGATTTTACTTTCAGTAATTAGTTACGTGAATTTCTTGAGATTTATTTGAGTGTCGGTTGTCCAAAAATTGATGCGTCGTACTGTTTTTGAGATTTGGGAGACCTTGAGCTCCGATTTGCGATCTGTTCGACATTTTAGAAAGCTGACACGAAGATTTACAACATATAAATTTTCTAGAAATTCAAAATTTTGTTTATTATTTTATTTATTTCGTTGAACTCAGATTTGACCGATAATTCATCGATTTGATCATGGTTAGCCATAACGGCGATAACTTTTAACCAAATCATGATTTCACGGCACGATCAATTCCTTGCACTCATGGTGCTAAAATCCACCAAAATGCACCCTCAAATGATCGAGTTCATGATGTTTGTCTAGTTAGTCAATGGTACGTCTCGATTTGCATGCCATGGATTCCAAAATTGGAACCGTAACTTTCTATAGCCAAAATTTTCTGTTTAGATTTTATTTCAGAATATAATTAGATTAAATTAGGATTTTAGATGGATTTATTCCAGAATCAAATAGAATTAATTAGGTTAACCTATTAGCCAGTTTTTATGACTTTTATAATAGGATTTTAGATCTAACTTATGGTTATTCATGAACGATTTCGTGGTACGATGGTATTGTATGGTTTGATAGCTTCTAGGCCAGAGTTTATCTTGTCATCAACTTGTGAAACCAGTTTGTTCAGGAATTCAGGCAAGTACACTATTGCTTTATGTGCTTATTATATTATTATGATATTCATCATTGTGTTTTATTAATATCTAGTTGAGACACGACTGTGACACGATAGGCTTGATTGTATCATTGCTTATTTATTGAATATTTAGAGTGGGGAGGGAAAATGCTAAGTAGACGTGTGAACAAATCCCAATGAATGTTTAATAAATGATAGCTAAGTCATATACTTCACATATGAGTTAGCCATACCAAAAATGTGTGATAGCCGTCGTATGATGTGCCATATTAGCCCAGTCGTTCATATATCGAAATGTAATTTCAAAGCACTGTTGTATTAGTTCTACTTTTTCATGTTTACTTTCCAATTGTCTTGTTCATGCATGTTCTTGCTAGTAGTTTCTTGTACATGTTGTCGCTCCAAGTTCATATACTAGTTCCTCTACTGTTACATTGCATCTTTATTATTTTGTAATATTTTGTATTAAGTTACATAAATGTCATAGGATTGTACTTTGCTCCTTTCTTGACTGAATCATTGTAGGTGACTTGGTATGCTTCATACTTTTGCGCTATTGACTATAAAAGGGGATAGAGATCTTAGAGGCCGACCTTAGATTCTGGATAGATTAGTTAGTTTCTTTTATTTAAATATTTAGCAGATTTATTTCCAAAATTATTTTTGTTGTATTATTAGATTTGTAAATAAAATAGTTATTATGAATGAGAAATTAGATATAATTTTATTGTATTTGAGATTGACATTGAGACCTAGACAACATACTACTGTCGATGCTGCAGCATAGGCTGGACTTGGCTATGTGCTCGTATTCTAAAAAGCGGGAGCGGGTCGTAACAAGTTTTTTGGTGGCCCATATAGGTCTATTTTCACAAAATTATGTGAACTCATGGTAGTACTTAATGTCGTACTATTGCGATCCTGCGACTAGGAAGTACTCATTCACAATTAGGATTGATTTAATTTTAGGAGAATGACTAGGACTATGAGTCCCTTATTAAATTTGACTGTTGGGTAGTTAAGGTTGCTACATAGGGTATGACATTTATTGAATTCTAAACCCTATTAGATAACTTGAAATTTTTTTATAGAGGAAATACTATTGTGTTTTGATACGATGATAGGATCAAAGGTGGATAGACTATTTGCCTGGTAGATTAGGAATTCATAGGATTCACTTTCTAATCTTGATCATTTATACAATTTTATCTTCTGTCTTCTCTAAACATCGTTATATCATAAGGTCCGTATTTCTTATTTATTTTTTATTGGCCATAAGTTATTGTTTCTCTAAGAGTCAATATTTCCATCCATTGAGTTTGGGCCTAACATGATCCAATTATCCATATATTAATTTTGAGTTCATTTTGCTGAAATTCAAGATATATATGATTTACATTTCTCTTAACTTTGATTATTTTTTTCCTAATCAATCGTTTTATTTTCTAAATTGATACTTTCACTTCAAGGACAGATACTTAAACTTTTTCTATCATGATCGACTTGTTTGAAATTCTAGAAGCTCCTTTGAAATTCTAGGGATATAGTTGGAATAATTTTCGATGACTTACAATGACAAGGCAGATGCGTACTGTCACCATTTATTTGAATTATGGATACCGCGGGTTTATTGCATCCAGTAGCGCACTAGCAAGGCATGACCCTAAGTTAAAGTAATTTCAGGTATGCGTAGGTTATCGAATATTATTAAAACTATATCCTAGTTATCTTATTTTGATCTTTGAGTTGCTATGTCAATATTGGATAGAGTAGATAGAATATTCGATGCCGTACCCTTATTTGAGTCATGAAACCAAGAGTTTACTGCAGCCAGATGTACACTGGCGAGGTATGGATTCTCGGTGAAATAACTTCATATATGCATATGATTTCGAATACTATAGAGACAATATCCATTTGGCATATGACTTGCTTTTCATGGTTTCATGCACTCTCACGTAAATTTAATTTAGTTCTTATCATTTTATTTCTTGAACCATTCCTTTTTATCTTTCTATTTTTTTGAATCGTTATTTGTCTTCCTAGTTATCTTTTAAACCTATTTTGATTTTCTTACACTAGATACATAATCATATCTAGATTTTTGATTCTATAATCGTGCCTAAATAATTTTAGTTAAATAAGTTGATCGTAAAAAAATGACTTCGATTTGATCATTCTTAAACGATTGTGTTCGAGCCAGGACTATTTTGATTATATTTCGATCGTACAAATTAGCATCTTTTCCTAGATTTTGATTCTATTTGCTGATCAATTTTGATCGTTATCATATCATTTCTTGATCGTGCCTAATCGTATCCTTTGAAATCTTGAGAATAAATTTTTTCTAAGGTGGGTAGATTTATAAGCTCACTTGCAGATTTTTTTTAATTTTTTATTTTATTCGATTGTGATTAGTTTTATAATTATTAGGAGTCATGCCGAAGCTTGTAGGTGAGCTATTACCATATTAAGCTCAAATGACTTCTAGATAGCTTATATATGTATTATTTAGCTATTTTATATTTTTTCTATAATTTTTGGATATATTTAAGTATTTAATATTTAAGGATTTTTTATTTTTAAGGACTTTTAGAATTTATTGTAAGGTCATTCAAGATTATTTTGGGACAAAATATTTTAATTTAGACACTAGATGGCTATAAATATTTTCTAGAATATTCTAGGATTTTTGTGAATTTTTCTATAATTTTTGGAAACTTTTAGATAATTAAAACCTATAGAATTTATTTCTATAGACTTTTGGATTTTACTATAGGGTCATACGATGATACTTTGAGTTAAAATATTTTTATTTAGGTTTTAAACACTTAGAAATATTTTCTAGAATTTTTAAGAATTTGTTTTGGATTTTTTTGCAATTTATTTGGATTTATTTGGAGTTAAAATATTTTTAAATATTTTTTGAATTTAAATTAGCATTTATACAGTCAGCACCCTAGTCAGCCACACCCAGGCCCACATGTCATCGACAAACCGCCTCTCTCTTCCTATATATATGTATATTCAATAAACCATAGTTTATTATTCTAGCCTCCTTTGTGGTTTAATCTTGGAGATCCACCAAATCATGAGGCAATTGCAATCAACCACGACGTCCATTTCAAGTGAGATTTTTTTATTAGAAGCCTATCGAGGTTTGCTTTCCAAATATATATTTTATTTTCAGTAATTAGTTATGTGAATTTCTTGAAATTTATTTGAGTGTCGGCTGCCCAAAAATCGATGCGTCGTACTGTTTTTGAGATTTTAGGAGATCCCGAACTCCGATTTGCGATCCGCTTGAAATTTTGGAAAGATGCCACAAAGATCTACAACATATAAATTTTACAGAAATTCAAAATTTTGCTTATTATTTTATTTATTTTGTTGAACTTAGATTTAACCGGTAATTTCATCGATTTGATCATGGTTAGCCATAACGGCGATAACTTTTGATCAAATCATGATTTTGCGGCACGATCTATTCCATTACACTCATGGCACTAAAATCTACCAAAATGCATCCTTAAATCATCAAGTTCATGATGTTTGTCTAGTTAGTCAATGGTACGTCTCGATTTGCATGTCATGGATTCCAAAATTGGAACCGTGACTTTCTATAGCCAAAATTATTTGTTTAGATTTTATTTCAGAATATAATTAGATTAAATTAGGATTTTAGATAGATTTATTCCAGAATTAAATAGAATTAATTAGGTTAACCTATTAGCCACTTTTTATGACTTTTAGAATGGGATTTTAGATCTGACTTGTGGTTATTCATGCACGATTTCGTGGTACGATGGTATTGTATGGTTTGATAGCTTCTAGGCCAGAGTTCATCTTGTTATCAAATTGTGAAATTAGTTCGTTCAGGAATTCAGGCAAGTACATGTTTTGCTTTATGTACTTATTATATTATAATGTTATTCATCATTGTCTTTTATTGATATCTAGTTGAGACACGATTGTGAGTTGATAGGCTTGATTGTATCATTTCTCTTTTATTGACTGTTTAGAGTCGGAAGGGGAAATGGTAAGTAGATGTGTTAACAAACCCCAATGAATGTTAATGAATGATAACTAAGTCATACACTTCACGCATGAGTTAGTCGTACCAAAAATGTGTGATAGCCATCGTATGATGTGTCGTATTAGCCCAACCGTTCACATGTTGAAATGTATTTTAAAGCACTGTTGGATTAGTTCTACTTATTCATGTTCATTTTCCAGTTGTCTTGTTCATATATGCTCCTGCTAGTAGTTTTTTTGTATGTTATTGTTCTAAGTTCATATACTAGTTCCTTTACTGTTATATTGCATCTCTATTGTTTATCTTTATTTTCTATTAAGTTACATAAATGCAATAGGGTTGTACTTTGCTCTTTTTTTGACTAGACCGTTGCAGGTGACTTGGCAAGCTTCCTACTTTTGCACTGTGGACCATAGAAGGGGGATAGAGATCTTGGAGGTCGACCTTAGATTCTGGATAGATTAGTTAGTTTCTTTTATTTAAATGTTTAGCAGATTTGTTCCCCAAAAATTATATTTGTGTATTATTGGATTTGTAAATAAAATATTTATTTGAATAAGAAATTAGATATGAATTTTTTATATTTGAGATTGACATTGAGACCTAGAAAGCGTACTACCGTCGATGCTGCGATATAGGCTGGACTTGGCTATGTACTCATATTCCAAAAAGCGGGAGTGGGTCATGACACCATATCCTCCAGACGACAGAAGAACAGAACTCGAGGCAAGATTTGATAAAATTTCAAGTGGATGACAACAAAAGCTTGCCAACCTTGCAAGTTCCAAAGGAGAGGTGTGCCCAGACGAAGTGACGTCGGGAATCCAAAGACTCCACTAAAGCCTCGACGGACCCTGAATAGCCCATGCTTATGTTCAAAGTTTTCCAAACTCTTTGCTAGGTTTGAAAATTTTGAAGAGGGTCTTATAGAAGCATGCAAAATTTCCAAGCTCAATCAAGGCCAAGCCACCTAAAACAAGGTGCACAAAGGCCAAGAAGACCCCCGATAGGATGCGAAGTCCCAACAGTACAGTACCCTAAGGTACACCGCTTTTGCAGAACCAGAGGCAACTCGACCACTCCATTCGACCAGCTCATATGTGGCCCAGACACTATACGACTTCCCCTCCAGAAGGCCCCCATGTGGCCTAGGATACATGCAGCTCAAATTATCCACTAGTCTCCACATCAAGATAGATGGCTCAAGTCCCAGGCTGAGCCACCTTCCTTCCCAAGACAACCGGTTCACACCCCGGAACAGATCAACAACAAACTGGTTTGCGCCCTAGATCGGATCAACAACAAACTAGTGCGTGCCTCAGACCGGATTAACAACAAACTGGTTCGTGCTCCAGATCGGATCACCACAAACTAGTTCGCGTCCCGAATCAGATCATCTCAAATTCCATCGGCAACAACTGGAAGATCAACACCACGTTTATGGTTTGTGCACCATAACCGCCTCCATTCAAACTGAAGATTCCCTCTAAAATTACGGTCGGCGATACGCATCAATCAAAGATCATGCCCTTTGATTTAAATCTCCCGTTTATGGCACACGCGTTACACAACCGCACCATTCAAACAATAAGTTATCTTAAACATTTGCGCGTGCTAGGTCACATGTGATCAAGCCATGTGGTTGGAAAGTCAAAACCACCGACAATTACACCCGAGGATATTTAAGTCCTCCTCGGGAGCTTCTGCAGCAACGGTCGTCCAATCAGTGCCTCAATTATACCGAGCAGTTAAACATTCTACCTAAATAGCTGTGACACCCCGATGGCATCTTCCACATAAGAGGTTGTCCCAATCATTATTACCTCTTTTATAGCTTGTCCGCTAAAATACAAATATGGATAGAGGATCATCAGAGCAGAGAGCGGATTGAGGATCAAATCATCGAGGGAAATCATCGAGAAGATAATTAAAGAGGGAGGAGATCAGATCATCAACTGATCGAATCCATCGAATCAACCTCATCAATAAGGATACCAGATACACATGAGAGAGTCATAGAGAGCACTTCAAGAAGCTACTAAGTATTGATCGTCAACGGAGTAAAGGGGTCAATTACAGTACCCGATCTCCATCGGCATACTTCTTCAGAATCTTTTGTATTAGCAAATTATTTCTGTCATAGTTTTGCTGTATTGTTCAAAATCGTATTATATATAGTAAAGGAAAGAAGTCTTGTTTCATACTCTCTATTCTTCCCTTATCCTCCTTGAAAGATACTTGTAATTTCAAGCACTATTTCTAACCACAATAATCCGATGGCATACACTGGGTAAGTTCTATCATAGTTTACATTGTTTACGCCTTATTATGTTTACATGAAATTTACTAGGATGGCTAGAAAGACCACAAAAAGTATTTCATGCTTCAACATAACTTCTTGAACTAAATGAGAGTGCGTAACATTAATTAGTCACTCACTAGTACTTGGCAATGTACTCATCCCCGCTCTCCACAAGTACTACAAACCAGTTGGAGCGTGTTATCTAACAAGGCAACACTCAGGTGTTTTTAGGCCTTGTTCGTGTGCTCGAAGGCTTAATCAACTCTTTTAAAGACTCTACAATAGTCCGGCAAGATATGCCTAAGCTCTCCTCCATCCAAGGTCCAAGTAATGTTTTAATTTTGCATAAGGGGATACAAATGTATGGAACAACTATCTCATCAGCGTTAATTTTGTATTTGTGACAAGCTGCAAGCCTACGCGACAATATTGTAATAGAGCATGTAAACGATGTTCATTGTCAACGAAGCAAAGTTTTCTTCTATTTCAAATATGTTATTCAATTTCTCTACGTACTCTCTGTCGTTGTATTTCGGATAACCTTATGACAATGCCTTGTACGAGTGCAACTTAGGCCCATACATATAACCCCTCTTCCCAAATTTTGAAAAAAAATATATTTTTATTATTTATTTGAATTAAATGGTGATTTTTGAATTTTATAAATAATTAATTAAATAGTTATTATGATATAAGGCTTTAGTCATGGTTAAGATTTGGAGTACAAGATGACTAGGAATTTTGCCACGGATCGTGTAGTCCTATGCTTTGACTAGTGTTTTAGCCAACGTAGGGAAGGCCAAGTAATACGTATATTCTAACTAGGAAAACCAGTCAAAATTGTGACTTGACCCCTTGAGTGATTTAATTAGTCATTTATTAAGATTATGATCTCTTTTTATCTAGTGAGTAATTTATGTAAATTGAATATTAAATATAATATATGCATTAATTGCTATTTTAATTTCTATTTACCCTAGAAAATATAATATATAACTTTTTTTAGATATATTGTGCATTTTGGGGTATTAGACTACATATATATATAGTCTATGTAGATGTATAAGATGTGTATATATTTTCTTTACTTACTGTTCCCAAGGGAACAATAAGCAGAGAAGCCCGTCCCTTATTCAGCTGAAGTGAGGTAGGGAATTAAAAAGATTTAAATTCAAATCTTTCGAATTACTGAACCAAATTGGTTCTAAATTGCTGCTGGAAAATCCTTGTGAGATTCTTTTCGATCCAAACCCGAATCCAGATCAAAAACCCTATCCAAAATCAAATGTAATTTGAATTGAAGATCGGGTACATATATACACATATGATAGGAAACTTCGAAAAAACCCAAGCAGACCCGAGCGGATCCTCGACCCACGCATATATGTAACGAGAGAAAGAGGAAGAAAAAAACCCTAACCCCCTAAACTAACATGTCACCCAGCACCATACCCTATTCCCTAGAGGTCGGCGACCCTTTCCCCTGTGTGAGCGTCGTCGCAGTGGCCGCCGGCCATGTGCAGCCACATGGGTAGCAGCAGCAACGTGCATCAGTGACAGCAGCAGTGGCAGCAATCAGGCTAATTCGAGGTAAGTTTTCTTCCACCTCGTTTAACTATTTTTTAATCTACAAGATCGTACGTGTAGACAACCTATATGGCTCTAATCCCCTTCAAGTAGAATAACACATACCCCAATTTATCGCTCGAAAAATCGATACAAAAATGACGAAAAACTGTTCGAAAATATAATAGTTTTGGGTCCAACACCATGTATTGGAAGCAGGATAACTGCCATGTTATAGGAGATTTCTAGAACCTACTTGAGCAGATTTGTAGCCTATATAACTGGATATAAAATCCATAAATTAGTTTTATACATTCTATAATTATTTTCTGATTAAAATAGTTCCAAAAACTGAGAAAAAACAGTTTTCAAAACCACCAATTTTAATAAACTTCTCCGATACAGGGTCCGTCCCGACAAACTTGACGACGTGGTCGTAATACATGAGCATTGAAAGATGCGTACAGGTGTTGCGGACGTGTGGGATTTAACGAAACTCGATTTCGCTGTGTGTGCGCGACGAAATCGAGGCGTATTTGTCGAGATATCCCGTATTGGCCCTTTTGCAAACTAGCCTATAACTTCGTGCATGTTCGTCATCTTGAGACAAAACTTGCGCCAACAGGAACGTATCATTTTTCTGGTCCTGTATGCCAAGTTTCGTCCGATTCTAAGAAGGTCGACCGGAACGCTGTTTTGGTGGGCCTGCGATCCGATCCAATATGCAAATTTGTGCATGGCCCATCGGAATCTAGCTTTAGATATAAGATTGGGTGCATATTCTCAAACTGGACCCATAGACATATAGTTTGATAACTTTAAAGACCATAGGCTCTGGCACGCTTTTTGGTGCAAAGTGGATCCAATGGAGGATATCGTTTTGAACTAAAATGACAGTTTTGTCCCTGTGTCCAGAATTGGACTTTTGAGTATACATTTTTAGACATTTCTTTTATACCGAACACATTGGTAATGTCTGTTTCAGTATCCGGAGACTGTTGTACAAGTTTGACTTTTATGGCTCACTGAGTGGTTGGGTATTATCGGTTTCACCAGTAAATGACCCCAGACAAGTACATATACTGATTACTTTCAATTCCTGATAGTTTTTCCATTTCATATTATATATATGCTCTTCCTGCCTTACTGACACGCTTGTTACACGGGTTAGTATCATGGATCCTATATATTATATTTCTTGTTTACCATCTACATGATTGTCGTGTTTGTGACTTGTTCGAATCCATGAGTACTAGTCGGGCAGAAAAATATCTTAGTAGACGTGTGAACTTTTCTTTCCATCTCCAGTATCTTTCGTGGATAATAGTAGTCGCACACGACATGTACGGGGTGCCAGATTTACCCCTTAGCCTTTCACACCTCGAACACAATATTTCAACACACATGGATAGATATTGCTTCACTTGTTAATCCTATTTCACCATGTTTCCTTCTAGTTGCTATATTTTGTTATAAAGTTGCATGTTCACTTTCCTACTAAACATGATGCATGTTACTTTCTACATTGAATTCTCATATGTTATTTTTTATGTCTTACAAATTCTATCATGTCTTGAATAGATTGTCATATGTGTGCTTGTTCTATTCCTGACTGGAAACCAACATTTTTTAGGTTAGTTGTGGCTTCTCTTAGCATTGGAAGATATGGGTGTACTTGCAGGCCAAAACCTAGAGATTAGTTAGATAGAGGTGTTGTTATCATTTTCAATATTTGTAAGAACACTATACTTTTCTTTAAATATAAAACTTGTAAAAATTATAAATTGGTTAGTTTGTGAATGAGCAATAAAGTTATTATTTATGTGACTTTGAGCATTATGGCTAGACAGTATTCTACCGTCGATACTGCGGCGTAGGCTGGCTTGCGCACGCACTCGCATCCCGAAAAGCGGGTATGGGACGTAACAAGTTTTTGTGGTGGCCCATGCAGGTCAGTTTTTGTAAATTGTGCGAACTCGTGGTAGTACTTAAGTTAGTCGTACTATCGTGAGCCTGCGACTAGGAAATGCTCATTCATAATTAGTATTGGTTTAATTTTAGGAGGAGGACTAGGAGTAGGAGTCCTTTATTCAATTTGACTGTTGGGTAGTGAAGGTTGCTACATAGGCCGTGTGTTTTAGCCAATGATTTATTGAATCCTAAAACCCTATTAGTTAACTTAGGGAATTTTCATAGAGTGATATACCATTGTATTTGATATGATGGTATGATCAAGGGTGAGTAGACAATTCGCCTAGTAAATTAGAATTTCTTAGGATTCAACACTTAACCTTGATCAATTGTACCATTTTATTTTCTTCCCTCTAATCATCATCGTCATATCGTGAAATTTGTATTGCATATTTCTCTTTGGCCATAAGAAAATGAAAATTTATAATTTCTGATTCAAATATCCATCTCAAGTCTTTGATTTTAAAGCATATAAGTTTTTCCTCAATCATTGTATGTTCGTGCAATTGGGATTAAAAGATTTATCCTTAATTTTGGCTTTGATCATTATCCTTCCAGTAACTCATTTTATTTTTCAAGAATTGATACTTGAAAGATAGATACTTACACTTCTCCTATCTCGATCACCTTGGAATTTGTTTGAATTAACTCTCCTGCCTAGGCCTTATTACTTATTTATTTTCATGATTAATTATTTTCTCAAAATCAACATTCTATTTTATTTATTGACTTTTGAGCCTAACATGATCCAATTATCCATATATTTATCCTGAGTTAATTTTGTTGAAATTCAAGATATATATGTTTTTCCTCGATACTTGAACATTAGAGAAATAGAATTGGAAATTTTACTTCTTTTGTGCTAAATTATTTTTCTAATTGATTATTTGATTTTTAAAATTTATACCTAATCGATCGTTTTATGTACAAAAAATTGATAATTTCACTTCAAGGACGGATACTTGCACTTTTCTATCTTGATCAACTTGTATGAATTTTTGAAACTCCTTTAAAATTCTCGAGGATATAGTTGGAATAATTTTGATGACTTACGATGGCAATATAGCAGCGCACTGTCGTCACTTATTTAAATTATCGAGACTACGAATTCACTTCAGCCAGTAGCGCACTGGCCTGACATGATCCCTAAGTTGAAGTAATTTGAAGAAAGTGTAAGTTATCGAATGTTATTAAAACTATGTCCTAGTTGCCCTATTTTGACTTTTGAGTTGTATGTTAATATTGATAGAGCTAATAGAATTTTCGATACAATATCATATTTGAATCATGAAACCAAAGGTTTACTGCAGCCAGATGTACATTGGCAAGGCATGGATTCTCGGTGAAACGACTTCAGATATGCATACGGTTTTCGAATACCATAGAGGTTATATCCTATATTGACATGTGATTGTCGATTTTTCATGATCCGTAAAATCTTGAACTCTCACTCCAAACTAATTTGATATCATATTTCTCATTATGGTATTATAAACAAAGCTTGTAGTGCTTCCCTTTTTATCTTATTTTCTTATCATTCATTCGTCAAGTCATCATTTAGTTCTTCCTGATTTAAAAACATGTTGCAAAATTTTAATTCATTCTACTAGATGCGTAATTGCTCCTAGATTATGATTCTATGATCATGCTTACATAATTGATCATGCTTACATAATTGATCATGCTAAAACAATTTTGATTTGAATCATCCTTCGACTTTTGATCATGACTAGACTATTTTGATTTATTTCGATCGTGTCAATTCACATATCTTTCTAGACTCGTGCCTAAATAAATTTTGCGTAAATAATTAATCGAGTTAATCGTGCCAAACAAACTTGAATTTTTATCGTTCCTAAAAGACTTGGATTGTGACTAAACTATTTCACCATAATCATAATCGTGCCTATACTTCAACTCAATTAACACTAACGTCTAAACTTTTTATTCCACTATGATCATGACTATTTTGATCATGTTCATACTTGTGTCCATTTTTTGAATTTTGATCATGCTTGGATGACTTGCATGATTAACCTTGATCGTGACTGCATCTTAGCTATATCTTAGTGACTTTAACCATGTTTAGACTTTGTTAAAAATTTGATCGTTGACAATGCCTACATAATTTTAAATTAGTGGTTAATTGTGCCTAATGATCTTTTGCTAACTCTATTTCGGTTCTATCCTCAAGCATGTTTAGATTTTGACCTTGATTAGATCCTTGATCATATAATTTGGTCATATTTTGATCGTGCCTAAAATAATCAATTGTGCTAAACTAAATTATTTGATCATGCTTAAATAAAATTTAATTGCGACTCAAACATTTTGAATATTTCGAAAGTGCATCCTTTCCTATTTGATTCTACCCGTGGTTACGCTTATCAAAATTTGGATCGTATTACTTTCTTGATTATTAGTGCCTAGTCCTATCCTTTGAAAATTTGAAGACAAAATTTTTCTAAGGTGGGTAGAATTGCAAAACCTATTTCTTTTTTTTAAATTCTTATTTATTTTAGTTTAAATTATTTTTTTTAGTTAGAAAACTTTAATTATTTTAATTATTATATAGATATTTTTCGTATTGGAAAAAAAATTCATGGTTGAGAAAGTAAAGGTATATATATTTTTGGAATGGCAAAAATGTTTATTAATTTATTTATTAGAATGTACTTCTAGGATTATTTGGTTTAATAGTATCATTTATTTTACGATTTGAATTTACAAAATTTATTAATTTATTTATTACAATGTACTTCTAGGATTATTTGGTTTAATAGTATCATTTGTTTTACGATTTGAATTTACAAAAATATATTTTAAATATTATTTAACGCTGAGCATTATTTCAAGGTACTATTTTATTTACAAAAGTATTAAATTTAGACCTAGTTAAATATATCTTAAATATTATTAATAATATCTAGTATCATTATGGAATGATTTTAATTAATCTAGAATTTGTTGGATTCAATATATATTTGAGTTAATTTTTATTTCTATTTTATTAATTATCGTCTTAGCTACTAGAATCTATAGATATATTATTAAGATGAGACTATATTTATGAAAACCTAATTTTACAGTATTTGTTGGTAATAAAATTATCTTAAATTATTATTGTTATGAAATATATATAGATTAAATTAATTATGTTTAAGATATTTTATTCGAATTGACTTATAGAAAGATTTGATCTAGAATTATTCTAATCATATTCCTTTCCTAATTAGGGAATCTCCAATCCCTATATAAAGAGGGGCAGTTCCCTTTTATTGTCCGCAAATTTCCAATTACCACAATCTACAAACCCCTCCCCCAAAAAAAAACCCTAACCCTAAATCCCTATCCCCGAATTTTCAGAATTTTATTTATTTATTCATTTACTTTATTTATCGTGGTTGAAGGTAAAATTTTTCGTCGATATATTGTTTTATGATTTTTTTTTAATCAAAACTTGTTTTAAATTAAATATTTTGAGAGCATTTTAGGGCCTTAGAGTTTCAAGACTTTTTCTTCCGATTTATTTGATCAATATTTTCTTATCATAAATTCTTACTAACTTTCACCAGTCTACCATATCCGCCTATCCTAGTGGTCCTTAAATTCGAGGATGAATTTATTTTTAAGGTGGATAGATTTGTAACCCATATTCTCAAAATTTTAAAAAAATATATTTTTATTATTTATTTGAATTAAATGGTGATTTTTGAAATTTTATAAATAATTAATTAAATAGTTATTATGATATAAGGCTTTAGTCATGGTTAAGATTTGGAGTACAAGATGACTAGGAATTTTGGTATGGATAGTGTAGTCGTGAGCTTTGACTAGTGTTTTAGCCAACGTAGGGAAGGCCAAGCCATATGTGTATTCTAACTAGAAAAACCAGTAAACTTGTGACTTGACCCCTTGAGTGATTTAATTAGTCATTTATTAAGATTATGATTTTTAGGAGACCCGGTTGTACCAATTTAGTCCGGACTTGACCCGAACCAAACCCAAGTTCACGTAGTCATGTAGTGCGACCAACGACGTCCATGTAGATGTATAAGATGTGTATATATTTGTAGCTCTTTTTATCTAGTGAGTAATTTCTGTAAATTGAAATATAATATATGCATTAATTGCTATTTTAATTTATATGGAAAATATAATGTAATTTTTCTTAGATATCCTTGTACATTTTGGGGTATTAGACTAATATATATATATATATATATATATATATATATATATATATATATATATATATATATATATATATATATATATATTGGCAAAAGATCCCCTATTTTATTCCATGAAAAGAAAGCAGAAGCTATACAAGTATACCCAAAAAGGCGCAAAATGAAGAAGCCTATACATGTATACTAAAAAAGGAGAGGACTGGGGACCGGAGCCTAAGCCCTAGACAGAAGAGAGGTCCAAATGGCCGACTGGCCATGGTTGCAGTAAGATCTCCGCTTGTTGCATTGTCTGATGATCTCCGCAATCAGCTGGTCCGTGGTGAACTGGTGGCCCTCATATCTAGCCTTGTTGCGATTCTTTCACAGCACCCAGATGGTGGCGGCTGCAATGATTTGGTGACCGTGCGACGCAGTACCCCAATCTGTAGCCTGGTCGATGATACACCGATACCCCTGGCTCATTCTGCAGATCTGGGAGATGACATTCCAGACACCAACCGGGATGTCGCCCCAGCAGAAGATGTGATCGACCGATTCCGGATGTCGTTCCTTGCAGCAGGTGCAACCGGATGCGAGAGTGAACCCGATAGTGTTGAGAGTATCGTCAGTGGGGAGGATCTTTCTCAGGGCCCTCCAAATGATGAAGGACCACTTCTTTGGGATACATGGCTGGCAAAATGGAGCGATGATGGGGGAGTTGAGTGTGTGAGTTACGGTGCCATGAACCACACGCCTGGCCGATTTGACCGAGAAGGTTCCCAAAATGTCTGGCGCCTAGCGCATCTCGTCTGCGTCGGTGCCGATCGTTACTCCGTATTGACGGATGCGGTCAACTGTCTCCTAGCCCGCCCGCTCAAGGATCGCATCCCATCGCCAGGTGTTGCCAGTGTGGTCCCACATGTCCATAATCTGACATTGCTCATGGCTCTCTAAAATAATGGGGATCAGGGTATCGCCGAGCCATCGTTCCTGGAATGCTGAGGATACCCCGTTGCCCACGTGAAGGTGCATCTCGGGTTCGGTAAGATTTTGACCGATCAGCATGCGCCTCCAAGCTGCGGAGGATCTGCTATTGGAGGTGGCCAAAGACTGGTGGGTGAATTTGAAGTATCTAGCCTTCATGAACCTGGTCCATAGGTTCTGGGTAGTGCGAAGCTTCCACCACAATTTCATCAAAAATGTGTGGACGATGTTGGATAGCTTGGTGAACCCTAGGCCTCCTTCGTCGGTGGGCTGCGCCATGGTATCCCAACTAGCCCAATGGTGTTTAACGTTGCCTTCGTTGTGTCCCCAAAAAAGTTGCTAAAGATGCTTTCGATCGATTTCAGCACTTTCTTAGGGGGAGAGCAAGCGGCGAGGGTATAAATGGGTATAGATGTGAGGACGTGGTTGATGAGGATCATTTTATCGCCTGGAGAGAGGGTAGCATTATGCCAGCCATGGAGCTTCTTCCTGATGCGGTGGATGAGGTTCGCGAATATGCCAGCATTAGATCTCCCGTATACGAGAGGGCAGCCCAGGTAGTGAAAAGGAGGGTGATTGATGGGGTAGGAGGTGATGTTGGTAAGAGCCCCCGCTTGCTCTCTCTTGATGTTGTGGTAGGCGTAGATGACGCTTTTGTCCGGGTTGACCTTCTGACCCGAGCACTCGACATATCTCTGGAGGGTGTGGTGGATAATATCTACTGACCCCACATCACCTGATGAGAAGATCATGATGTCGTCGGCGAATGCAAGATGGGTAATGATCGGGCAGCCGCTGGCTGTATGATAGTGATAGAAGTTGGGATTGTGCACCAGCATGTTGAGGTTTCTGCTTAATGCATCCGCTGTAATGATGAATATGGTGGAAGAGAGAGGGTCTCCTTGCCTAATCTCGCGGCTCGATGTGAAGAACCCGTCGGCTTGGCCGTTGATCACGGTAGAAAACCATGAGTTGCTGATCGATCTCCAGATTGTGTTGGTCATATATATATATATAATTTTTTTAACAAAAATTTATTGAAATCAAAGGTGAGCTCTTGAAGAGCAGTACAGGTACAGCAGGGCTGGAACACACAAAAGAAGCCCTAAATAACAAGAAATTAAAACCTACATGAAGAACTACTAAATAAAAGATGATTCGGTTTTTGGAGGAACCCAAAATCCGATAAGCCAACTTTTCAAAATTTTCGAAAGTTTAAAAATCAAAATTTCAAAACATT
The DNA here is from genome assembly GCA_029216955.1 of Iris pallida. Lineage (NCBI taxonomy): Eukaryota > Viridiplantae > Streptophyta > Magnoliopsida > Asparagales > Iridaceae > Iris > Iris pallida. The sequence continues at coordinate 36,403 of JANAVB010009145.1, forward strand.
GAAAAGTAAGACAGACGTTGCGTGGAGTGGGGGTGGGGGCTCTCAGCCCTGGATTGGGTGGTTTTTTTTTTATGGAAAAGAAAGGAAAATGAATTTTGAAAGCATTCAAAATTCAAACGGTGGCATCCCCCAAACGTGCGAGACTCGAGGGCGGGCTAACCCCGCACACGAGAACCGAGGGAACAGACCCGCGTGGGTAAGGGCCCACTGCACGAAGGGTCATGTCCGACGCTCTGCCCGAGGGCACGAGGCCCAAGGACGCGCCGCTCGGTGGCTCAACCGAATAGCCGCCCAGCGCGGCGGAGACCGGCGAGAGCGGACGAGATGGGGGGGAGGAGGGCGGGGCGACGACGAGGGACCCGGGAAACCCGCGGCGACCAGAGGAGAGAAGCAGCCGCCGGCGATCGGGAGGGGGATGAGGAAGGGTAGGCCGAGGGGCGGGGGAGGGAGACGGGGAGGAGGAAGCTCCGTCGAAGGGGGTGGCCGAGGGACGGGGGAGACGGCCAGGGAGGCCGAAGGGGGCAGGGCCGGACGATACGCCGCCGCAGGAAAGGTGGAGAGGCGAGCCGAGGCTCGAGCCGGGAGGGCGCAGGGCAGGAGGAGACGTCGGGGAGGGGAAAGGAACATGGGAGCGGGGAGGGAGGGTGGGAGGCGGGGGGGGGGGGGGGGGGGGGGGGGGGGGGGGAGGGAGCGGTGAGTGTAAGCCCTTGACCTGAAAATCCCCATTTGTTTTTATTATTATTTTACTGAATTATTAAATTATGCTTATTATATAATTGAGTAAATAAATCAATATACACATGTACCTTTTTTTCTTTATAAATAATAAGAGATAGAGGGACTTTTCTTGAAAATTTCTCACAGGAAAGGACTAACACCTAATTCATAGTTGAGAGGGGGGAGATTGCATATTTTTCCTATTCAAATTTCTCCAAACGATCAGATGGATAGGAGTCGACCTCAGTTCAAATTGCCCAGTTCGAAATTGATTAGGATTGCAGCTGATCTCCTCAAACCCTGAAAGATTCAGCTAGATCCCCAGACTCGGGTATATAATCAAGGCAGCCGACCCTGCCCCTCCTTTCAAACCCTAGAAATCTCAATCCTCCTCCTGCCGCAAGCTTTCAAGAGAGGCCCGAGTACAACACCCCAACTTGGCATTCGAAAATACCAGGTAATTCCTGTCATAATTTGAAATTCCTATTATGTACAAGACATGTTTGAATTTATGCTTAGAAGGACCTCATAGGAGTAACAATCGTAGTAGACAGGGTAAGTACAGAGGCCAATGGCAGTATATGCTATGTAGGTGACTACTGTGAGGTGGCAGCCTGATTGTTGAGCAAATAGAGATAGGCAATAATGGATATAGAGAGGGAATAGGAGGAACTTATGGATGACAGGAACTTGTGTGTAACAGGGACCTGTGTATAATAGGAACAGGGATGGTTTTGATTTTGATGTACACTTGGTATAAACTTGCCTGGCACCAAGGCATGGGCTTGGCTGCATGATCTTCCTGTAGGCTATGGGGTGTGCATCAGAAATGCAGCACCCCACTACATGGCATATGACCTGCCTACTTCCCATTGTAACTATCCTGCTTCATGGAACAAGGCATTCACCACACCCTTTTCTGATTCAGCAGGATATCAGACCCTTATCCTACAGGTCTAGTTCTGATTTCACCAATGGTTGAACTCTTCAGTTATCTGCACATGTCTACATCAAACCATCACCCACATAGGAAGGGATAACCTAATATGATCTGACTTGCATTCCCAGGAGCAGCCAACACACCATGTTGCAGTCCAGTTCACACATGAACTAATAACCAGATTGATAGGGCAATAGAGGGTTATGGCAGTAGAGTGCAGGTCCATATTAGTTGTAGCTTATGAGTTTGAGTGTAATAATATACATGATGTTTCAGTAGGTGCCCTCAATACACTGGTTGCATCTCAGGCCTATTTTGGCCTCTAAATGTGCTACACCTAGACGTATGCTAAGTACACCGGATGTGACAGAGTACACAGTAACACCTTCAGCCTTTCATGGTTGGCTAGTTAGCACAGGGATAGGACATGACCCCTAGACACAGGACATATGCAAGACTATAACCAGAAGTGATATAAACCTATGAGACAAAACCATGCTTTGTTAGAATAGCCTAGGTGCTAGGTTGACAACACCCAGGTAAAGGAAAATATACTGGTTGGGATTGATCCTTTTCAACAATTCATTCCCTATATCAAGAAGTGATATTAAGGAAAATATCCTGCTTTGTTAGAATAGACAGCTCTAAAATAACTTGGAGAGAATTAGGCCATATAAAAGGAGGTCACTCAGTTTCTTAAAACATATCCTGCATTTTCAGACAATTACTAAAGAGTATAGAAGAGTATCCCAATGGATACTTAGTGTCAGCTTACTAAACTGAGATTTTTATACCTACGAACAGTGATAAATCCGTCCACCATTGTGTGGTTTTGGGGTAGGAGGTTCATGGCTGTGTGAGGGGATTTGATAGATGATAAGTAGAATATCAGTTGAGTGACTAATATGAGTGGTTCTGGGAAATCAAGTCAGGGGAGGGAGAAACTAGGACACAGGTTCCTGTTGACTTTGGGTAGCAGGTTGTGTATACATCAAGGATGCATTGATTTAAAGTCTGAAATCAGAGAAGGCTCCAGATTAAACCTAAAGCCTTGAAGGCCTGGGCACTAACATTAGTAATTAATGTGTGCATTTGTGAAAGATTGATGTGTCAAATGTTTGGGGCATTATCAGATTTGGGGGTGTCACTACTAAAAAAGGGTAGGTCAAGTCTGAACATTACAGTGTGGAAAACCAACAAGTATGAAAACCCAGTCTACAGCACACCCTTGTATGAACCAGTGGGTAATCATATTGGACTGTACATTGGTTAGTTTTATAGACTACATTTTACTTCAGTCAATAGGTTAAAGAAGCAGCAGTCCTAGTATGAACTCTAGGATAAATACTAACTTCTGAAGTACATGCCAACCCTATACTTCAATGTGGTATCAACCAGTGTTTGTTTAGTTCAGTGCATTCTGAATTTGGATAAGGCCATACAACATGAGTCAACTGCTGCCATTTGAGGTCTTTTACATGAAGATAATAGGTTAAATGCATAGAGGAATGGTGGGTCATTACAAGAAAACCATATGACTAAGGCAAGTGCAGTATGTTGGAGTATTAGTTAACCTAAAGAATAGTATAATAGTAAATAAATGAGTAGGCATCAATATAGAATAAGTAAACTAATGGTAGATGATAATGTATTGATATGGAAATTCATATTATAGGTTGTTGAACTCTGACTCAGCACTCGATCGTTACTCGCAGCTCGGGACGACAGGCAAGTACACTTTCTGTTCTACTTCCAATTTTGATTTTTTGTGCAGTACATGGTCATATGTTCTTTACTTGATGACACGATGGACACACGAGTGAGAGTCATGAACCCTGTTTATTATACTCTTGTTTAGCTCCTTTTTTGTGACTTATTTAGGTTCATGAGTACTGGTTGGAAGGGGAAATATCCTAGTAGACGTGTGAACTACCCATTCTATCCCAATATGTCTAATCTTGAATGCTAGCAACTGCACACGACACGTGCAGTATGCCTTATTTTACCCCTTAGTCGTTCATATGTCGAAAAGGGTATTTCAAATTCACTTTAGATAGATTGTCTTTCATTATTTTACCACTTGACATGTCACTATGCTTTCATACTCGTTCCAGTTGACATATTACTCTACGATTCATACTTTATTCTAGATATACTATGCCATCACATTACTGTTCAGCTTTCTTTTACATATGATATATTCACGTACTGTCGATCCTATTATGTTACGGATAGTTTTTCAGCTTGTGTGCTTGTTCCAATCCTGACTGGATAACCAATATTTTAGGTGATGAGTTAGAGGAGTTCTGTACTACATTTTATGAGCAGACGGAAGACCCTGACTTGATCATACAGGAGGACTTGGATGCGGGACTACCCTCCGCAGGAGATTATTAGCTAGATAGCATTTATAGAGCATGTGTTGCTCACAAAAACTCTTGATTGTATTTTATTTTTATTATGGATTTTGAGAGTTGAGTAGTGGATTCTCTTTTATACATTTTATACATTGAGATCATTTCTTCTATCATATTTGGTCTCTATACTTGGTGACCTTATTCAGTTATCAGTTTGTTCCTTTTACCATAGTTATTGTATTTACAAATTTCCTTGAGAATTGATATGTAAATTTATGAACTGCGTGGTGTATTTGTAAACTGTGGAGATGACTAGATAGCGTTCTACCGCCGATACCGCGGCGTAGGCTGGACGTACCCACGGCTCATGCCCAATTACTGGGTGCGGGTCGTGACACGTTTTTATGGTGGCCCATGCAGGTCCGATTTTGCAAAAACAGCAAAACTTGTGGTAGTACTCAACTTAGATGTACTACTACAGGCCTGCGAGTAGGAGTAAACTTTAAGGACCATCTCCACATGTTTAACATCATTATTGAATTCTATATTTGATCTCAATTATTCCTTGATCTGCATCCTGTTTGAATCTTCATACCAACTAACGATTTTACTTTGTGGCAGTTAGATGGATCAAGGCAGGAACCCCGCTCACCCGAACACTCCAGCAAACGTTGGTGGGTCCTCCACGAATGGAACCCCACCGACTCACGGAGGTCACTTCACCTACCTAGGTGAGACTCCTCAGCCGCAGGCTACGAGATTTCGCCGTGATGATATTCCTCCACCACCTCAGTTCACTTCGTCGATCCTACCACCAGCACCTTTCCACCAGCCTGTACCTTACCACCAGCCAGTACCCCTACAGCATCAAGCACCGGTTCTGCCTCCACCACCTGCGCTGGACAACGCCACGCTTCTTGGGGTCATCCAGCAGCTCATGACTTCCCAGACGTGGCAGGCTGACATCTTCCGTGATACACTAAGGAAGGCTCTTCAGGCTAGGGAGGCTCCCCCGCAGCATCCCGGCACCTCCAAACATTTTACAGACCTCAGGCCCTGGGAGTTCAAGGGTGCGGAGGGAATTCTCTACGCTGACGACTGGTTGGAGAATGTGGACCGCAATCTCCGGAGGGCCCGAATCCCTGAAGACCAGAAGGTTGATAATGCTAACATGCAGCTCTACGACATTGCCTGCACATGGTACAGGGATGAGCCCCGATTCACTGAGCCAGACGTGACTTGGGAGGAATTCAAAGAGCTATTTAAGACGAAGTTTTATCCTGAAGCAGCCCACGAAGAGTTGGAGAACGAGTTCGAGAGCCTCGAACAAGGCAACCTCTCCATCGACGAGTATTCTGCCGAGTTCTCCCGCCTCAGTCGATTTGCAGATGCCCTTGACTCCTGCAGCCAAGGCCAAGAAGTTCAGGAAGGGGCTATCACATGAGATCCGCATAGCCATAGCCACCAGCCAAGCCACAACATACGAGAGTGTCTTGAAAGTTGCACAAGATGTAGAGAAGGAGATGAAGCGCAAGCAGAAGAGGGACCGAGATGCCTATGGAGGAGGCAAAAGCCAGTCCGGATCGGCAAAACGATCCAATACTCTGGGAAAGACCGCAACGCAGCAGCATCAGCCACAACCCCGTTACCAACAGCAGCAAAATCAGCCTCCAGCTAGAGGCACCACCACCCAGCAGAACCAGCAGAGCCAGCCTAGACAGACGACTCCCACCTACGGCTACTGCCGGAAGTCAGGCCATACGTGGGAGGTATGCAGAAAATGACTTGGAGTATGCCTATTCTGCGGTTCGAGTTCACACCAGATGAAGGATTGTCCCACGACGCAGGTTCATACAGCACAAAGAGCAGCTCCTGCCATGGAAGAACCGACGAAGCCCACGATACCCCAGCAGCAGAGGGGACCCCTGCCCATACAACAGCAGCATTTCGGCCAGAACCAGCAGCAGGGCAGAGCTTATGCCATGGCGGTCGATTGAGACACTGGTATCTTCTAATATGATAGCAGGTTATGTTCTCCTTGAGTCTTTTCAACTATTGCCTTATTTGATTCTGGAGCCAATCACAGCTTCATATCTGCAGCCTTTATCTTTAGACATAGCATCGTATTTAAGCCCTTAGATAGCACCTATAAAGTCTCAAATGGCGGAGGCATCATCTTGGTGAAGGATGTTTGCGTCAGTCACCGCGTGACCATAGGAAGCCGAGAAATGCTGCACTAGTTTACTCATAATGCCACTTCCGAGCCTTGACATAGTGCTCAGCATGGACTGGTTGAGTAAACTACTTTGCCAGCATTGATTGTCACCACGGATGTGGTATTCAGTCTGTCGGGGGAGACCGTGTTCGAGTTCACTAGAGGAGAAGTAGAGCCACATAGCGGACCCCAGTCACCTGCTAGACCACTCGGAGATTGAGGTGGGACCGAGCCTTAGTTATCAGGAGCAGCCTGTAGAGATCTTAGACCGTAGGGAGAAGGTGCTACGCAACCAGACCATTCCCTTGGTGCGTGTCGCGTGGAGGCACCATTCGCCAGGCGAGTCCACATGGGAGAGAGAAGACGAGATGCGAAAGCGCTATCCTCATCTTTTCGAGGCATAAGGTATAAATTCTTGCACATGTGTCTATCCTTAAATTTTCGAGGACGAAATTATTTTAAGGTGGGTAGATTTGTAAGCCCTTGACCTAAAAATCCCTATTTGTTTTTATTATTATTTTGCTGAATTATTAAATTATGCTTATTATATAATTGAGTAAATAAATCAATATACACATGTACCTTTTTTCCTTTATAAATAATAAGAGATAGAGGGACTTTTCTTGAAAATTTCTCACAGGAAAGGACTAACACCTAATTCATAGTTGAGAGGGAGGAGATTGCATATTTTGCCTATTCAAATTTCTCCAAACGATCAGATGGATAGGAGTCGATCCTCAGTTCAAATTGCCCAGTTCGAAATTGATTAGGATTGCAGCTGATCTCCTCAAACCCTGAAAGATTCAGCTAGATCCCCAGACTCGGGTATATAATCAAGGCAGCCGACCCTGCCCCTCCTTTCAAACCCTAGAAATCTCAATCCTCCTCCTGCCGCAAGCTTTCAAGAGAGGCCCGAGTACAACACGCCAACTTGGCATTCGAAAATACCAGGTAATTCCTATCATAATTTGAAATTCCTATTATGTACAAGGCATGTTTGAATTTATGCTTAAAAGGACCTCATAGGAGTAACAATCATACTAGACAGGGTAAGTACAGAGACCAATGGCAGTATAGGCTATGTAGGTGACTACTGTGAGGTGGCAGTCTGATTGTTGAGCAAATAGAGATGGGCAATAATGGATATAGAGAGGGAATAGGAGGAACTTATGGATGACAGGAACTTGTGTGTAACAGGGACCTGTGTATAATAGGAACAGGGATGGTTTTGATTTTGATGTACACTTGGTATAAACTTGCCTGGCACCAAGGCATAGGCTTGGCTGCATGATCTTCCTGTAGGCTATGGGGTGTGCATCAGAAATAGCAGCACCCCACTACATGGCATATGACCTGCCTACTCCCCATTGTAACTATCCTGCTTCATTGAACAAGGCATTCACCACACCCTTTTCTGATTCAGCAGGATATCAGACCCTTACCCTACAGGTCTAGTTCTGATTTCACCAATGGTTGAACTCTTCAGTTATCTGTACATGTCTACATCAGACCATCACCCACATAGGAAGGGACAGCCTAATATGATCTGACTAGCATTCCCAGGAGCAGCCAACACACCATATTGCAGTCCAGTTCACACATGAACTAATAACCAGATTGATAGGGCAATAGAGGGTTATGGCAGTAGAGTGCAGGTCCATATTAGTTGTAGCTTATGAGTTTGAGTGTAATAATATACATGATGTTTCAGTAGGTGCCCTCAATACACTGGTTGCATCTCAGGCCTATTTTGGCCTCTAAATGTGCTACACCTGGATGTATGCTAAGTACACCAGATGTGACAGAGTACACAGTAACACCTTCAGCCTTTCATGGTTGGCTAGTTAGCACAGGGATAGGACATGACCCCTAGACACAGGACATATGCAAGACTATAACCAGAAGTAATATAAACATATGAGACAAAACCATGCTTTGTTAGAATAGCCTAGGTGCTAGGTTGACAACACCCAGGTAAAGGAAAATATACTGGTTGGGATTGATCCTTTTCAACAATTATTCCCTATATCAAGAAGTGATATTAAGGAAAATATCCTGCTTTGTTAGAATAGACAGCTCTAAAATAACTTGGAGAGAATTAGGCCATATAAAAGGAGGTCACTCAGTTTCTTAAAACATATCCTGCATTTTCAGACAATTACTAAAGAGTATAGAAGAGTATCCCAATGGATACTTAGTGTCAGCTTACTAAACTGAGATTTTTACACCTACGGACAGTGATAAATCCGTCCACCATTGTGTGGTTTTGGGGTAGGAAGTTCATGGCTGTGTGAGGGGATTTGATAGATGATAAGTAGAATATCAGTTGAGGGACTGATATGAGTGGTTCTGGGAAATCAAGTCAGGGGAGGGAGAAACTAGGACACAGGTTCCTGTTGACTTTGGGTAGCAGGTTGTGTATACATCAAGGATGCATTGATTTAAAGTCTGAAATCAGAGAAGGCTCCAGATTAAACCCAAAGCCTTGAAGGCCTGGGCACTAACATTAGTAGTTAATGTGTGCATTTGTGAAAGATTGATGTGTCAAATGTTTGGGGCATTATCAGATTTGGGGGTGTCATTACTAAAAAAGGGTAGGTCAAGTCTGAACATTACAGTATGGAAAACCAACAAGTATGAAACCCAGTCTACAACACACCCTTGTATGAACCAGTGGGTAATCATATTGGACTGTACATTGGTTAGTTTCATAGACTACATTTTACTTCATTCAATAGGTTAAAGAAGCAGCAGTCCTAGTATGAACTCTAGGATAAATACTAACTTCTGAAGTACATGCCAACCCTATACTTCAATATGGTATCAACTAGTGTTTGTTTAGTTCAGTGCATTCTGAATTTGGATAAGGCCATACAACAGGAGTCAACTGCTACCATTTGAGGTCTTTTATATGAAGATAATAGGTTAAATGCATAGAGGAATGGTGGGTCATTACAAGGAAATCATATGACTAAGGCAAGTGTAGTATGTTGGAGTATTAGTGAACCTAAAGAATAGTATAATAGTAAATAAATGAGTAGGCATCAATATAGAATAAGTAAACTAATAATAGATGATAATGTATTGATATGGAAATTCATATTATAGGTTTATTGAACTCTGACTCAGCACTCGATCGTTACTCGCAGCTCGGGACGACAGGCAAGTACACTTTCTGTTCTACTTCCAATTTTGATGTTTTGTGCAGTACATGGTCATATGTTCTTTACTTGATGACACGATGGACACACGAGTGAGAGTCATGAACCCTGTTTATTATACTCTTGTTTAGCTCCTTTTTTGTGACTTATTTAGGTTCATGAGTACTGGTTGGAAGGGAAATATCCTAGTAGACGTGTGAACTACCCATTCTATTCCAATATGTCTAATCTTGAATGCTAGCAACTGCACACGACTCGTGCAGTATGCCTTATTTTACCCCTTATCCGTTCACATGTCGAAAGGGTATTTCAATTCACTTTAGATAGTCTTTCATTATTTTACCACTTGACATGTCACTATGCTTTCATACTCATTCCAGTTGACATATTACTCTACGATTCATACTTTATTCTAGATATACTATGCCATCACATTACTGTTTAGCTTTCTTTTGCATATGATATATTCACGTACTGTCGATCCTATTATGTTGCGGATAGCTTTTCAGCTTGTGTGCTTGTTCCAATCCTGACTGGATAACCAACATTTTAGGTGATGAGTTAGAGGAGTTCTGTACTACCTTTTTGAGCAGACGGAAGACCCTGACTTGATCATACAGGAGGACTTGGATGCGGGACTACCCTCCGCAGAAGATTATTAGCTAGACAGCATTTATAGAGCATGTGTTGCTACAAAAACTCTTGATTGTATTTCATTTTTATTATGGATTTTGAGAGTTGAGTAGTGGATTCTCTTTTATACATTTTATACATTGAGATCATTTCTTCTATCATATTTGGTCTCTATACTTGGTGACCTTATTCAGTTATCAGTTTGTTCCTTTTACCATAGTTATTGTATTTACAAATTTCCTTGAGAATTGACATGTAAATTTATGAACTGCATGGTTGTATTTGTAAACTGTAGATGACTAGACAGCGTTCTACACCACCGATACCGCGGCATAGGCTGGACGTACCCACGGCTCATGTCCAATTAATGGGTGCGGGTCTGACAGTGAGCTCGACCTCCGCGGAGCGCTGCTCAAACGGAGGGGACCGCCCGATAGAGGCGGGAAGAACGCCGGATGCCGGAGAGGTGGGTGGCGTCTCGAAGAGGGGAGACGGGGGAGACAAACCCGCCGGACGCCCGCTCTGCGTCGGAAGGGGAATCCGACCCGCGCGTGGCCACCAGGGCCCACGATGGAGGGAAACTGGAGCCAGGAAGAGTACACCCGCCAGGTGGGGGGAGGCTTGGGAGGGGGAGGGACTCGGCTCAGGAGGTGGCCGGGAAGCTCAGCGGGGGGCTGAGGAGGAGGAGCGGAGTTGGGCCACCGCAGGGGGCGGGTGGCCTGGGGAGGAGGGGGGCTGCGCCGCGGGGAAACGAGGTGGGTTGGGAGGTTACCGCGACGGGGCCTGCGGGGACCTCGAGACGGGGCGGAGAAGGAGGAGGAGATCGCGCCGCGGCGTCGGGACGGCGGCGGCGCCTAGGGCTCGAGAGGGGGGAGCACAGCGGGGGGATGCGCGCCTATCGAGGGCTCGCACGGCTCCAACGGGGGATTTTGATAATAATTGCTAAAAGTATTTTTGGATTTTGGTATTAGTACTGGCTGGATATATTTATATATATATTATATATATATATATATAATATTATATTATCTCTTAATTATTATTATTATTAATATATATATATAGATATATTATATATATATATAATAATTATATATATATATATAT
>JANAVB010009146.1:0-47294 GCA_029216955.1 Iris pallida
TACCTACGAGGGAGACACTCCCTAAAAGATGCTATCATCCGTTTTTTGTCAATTATCAAAATGGGGAATTGTTGACACATTTATTTTGATAACATTAACAGCATATTTGTGGTTCAGTTTTTTCTATATTTCAGCAAACAGATATTCAATAAATCCTTCCAAAGCTTGCTAAGAGATCCTTTTATTCAAGCTGCTCTTCAAATGGAGATGAAGTCTCCTAAAAATTAAGACTGAAGAAAATACCAATGTACACTCAAAGACTGCTCACAAATGTTCCAAGATTTCGAGTCTGTATAAGGTCTAGGATCTTCCATGTAACACCTAAGGTAGATGACAAAACGTAAGCCTCCCTTCTGTCTTTTCACTCAAAAATCAATGTCTACAAAAATGGCATACCGACGGTATACCGCAATACCGACGGCATACCATTTTTGAGCAAAAAATATGTTCTGTGACAAAATTTGGCACACCGACGGTATACCTTAGTGTACCGACGGTATACCGTTTCTGAGCAAGAAATATGTTCTGTGACAAAATTCGGCATGCCGATGGTATACCGCAGTGTACCGACGGTATATCTTTTCTGAGCAAGACATATGTTCTGTGACGAAACTCAGCATACCGATGGCAGGCTATAGTATACCGACGGTATACCTTTTTGTGAGCCAGAAATGTTCTGTGATGAAAGTCGGCGTACCTACGGTATACCGCAGCATACCGCGGTATTCTGATCTCGACATTTTGAGTTTTTAATAGATAAGATGCTAGCATTAATAGCTCCCAACGGCTAGATTTAATATCGTTACTGTTCAGAACGGCATGCCGACGTAATGCGGTCCATACCGACGGTATTCCGTCAGCAGCACTAAGTTTTGGAGCATTAAATGCTTTGTTCTCTTGGTTCTCTATAAAAAGTGATTGTGTCTTCTCCTTAAAGACTAACCACTTGAGCCATAAATTTTTCAATAACCAAGCCCTCACCATTACTACTCTACCAAAGCTTTCATTTGTCATCCATCCTAAAAGTGCTGGAGTATATTAAAGAGTTGTAATTTTCGATCTTCAAGTGTTGTAGAAGATCAAAAGCCTCATTTCTCTTTGTGTTGAAGTTGACGACCCTTCATAAGAAAACTCGGGTGTAGAAGTTGGCGAGTTCTTCGGATTAAAGCTCGTATTGAAGTTGGCGATTTCTTCGGATCCAAACTCGTATAGAAGTTGACGAGTCTTCAGATCTGAACTCGTGTGTAACTATTTACTCAAATAGGGATTTAAGCCGGAGAGAGTTCCGGGACTAGATTGCCGCTAGGGAGGAGACCAGGATACATCGAGTGTTTGATTTTCTCTCTCTTTTACTCTCAGAAAATAGCTTTAAATTGTCAGTAATTATTTTATTACCCTATTCACCCCTCTAGGATCTATATATGTGTGTGTGTCGTGTCTGTTTTCGTGTCATATTTGCGTTCGTGTGTGTGTGTGTCCGATTATGGTTAGGGTTTACCTATGAGGGGCATGGCCGAAGAGGAGGGGCGTGGCCGGAGACAAGGGGTGGCCGGAGGGGAGCAGCAGCTGGTGGGGGAGGGGTCGATCGATGGGTGTGGCCGGAGACGAGGGGGCCGGAGGGAAGGGCGTGGTCGGAGATGAGGGTGGTCGGAGGGTAGCAGCGGGGAGGGAGGGAGCAGCGGTCGGGGTCCACAGCGGAGAGGGAAGAGCAGTGGTCATGGGGAGGGAGGGGAAATTTTAGGAAATTTCTTGACTTTGGTGAAGAGCTGCTAGTGTATATTAAATAATTAGTGCCGTCTGAATTAGGACGTCGCTAAACGATGCTAATTTTAATAAAATTGGACTCATGTTGTGTCGCTAAATGTCGCCAATATTTAAACATATTGGACTCAGTAGGCGTCACAGAGATGTCGCTAAATAGCATCGTTTAGCGACGCCAGCGGTATTTTTTTACAAATAAAAATTGTTGTCGCTAGTCGTCGCAAATGGCGACGTCTTTGTGACATTTTTTATGACGTCGCTAATTACATATTATTTAGCGACATTTTCCTCAAGAGTCTAATATCGTCACTAACATGTATTTTTGGTAGTGCAAATCCTCCAGCACTTACGTAATGAATGGTCGACAGTAATGACGTGGTATGTATTGCTTGTTTTATTACACTAAGAAAGGATTCTTATGTATGACTCCTTGAGCCAGTACGGATCCTTACTTTGGGTACTCATACATTGTATGACATCTAGGGAATTAGCATGTGACCACGACGTGTAAACTCTGAGAATAACTTAGGGATTAACTAGGAAATTAATTTGATTGATACTTAGACGAGAAGAATCTCAAGATCGTGCCATGCCAGACACCCCAGGTCCCGTCCTGACTGTCGGGTTGGCTGCCACGGATATGGTTTCATCCACCTATGGTGGATGACTATATTCGGCTCCTATGTGCTATGTGTTATATGTTTCAGCACGGTAGCCTTACGGGGGCCCGGTGCATAATCAATGTGCTATGCGTTATGTATATATAATGGATTGGCTGGCCCTATTGGAACGACACGATCTGAGGATTCCTATAATTAGCATTGCGGGGATAACTCCTCCAAATATAGAAAGTCGCAGGAATGAATGGCCGCTTGAAAAATGACTTGACTACGCCTTGTACTTCCGTTAGTAACCGAGGGACATGGACTATCATGGTGCGTGGTCCAACCCATGTCCTTGTTATGTTGTTGGGTTGGACTATCGTGCTGCGACAGGCTATGGACCGAGGTTACGACCGAAGCTTTTATTATTATTGTTATTATTTTTTATGCGTGGGTTTTATCTCACTCTTTTGTGCTCCTTTGTGGTACTTGCTATTCGGGGCCTGACCCCTGGTTTTGTTTGGCCAAATCTCGTAGCAGCGCCGAGGATCCAGCCTTCTACCCGAATAATGGTGCACACCAGGAGCATGGACGCAAGGGACCATGAGTGGGTTCATTCCTCACCGCTCTGATATCTTCTATTTTGCACTTGGCATTTAGCCACTGGCACTTGTTTAGCCGACTGTTCTAGTCATTAGTTTCCTTTTACATAATTATATTTAAATCAGACTGCAGCTGACTATGGTTATGTACTATTTAATCTCGGTACTAGCTAATCATTTTGTACAGCTAGGCTCATATTATTTTGATTAAGCGTCAGGGACGCATTACTACTTTGTCTTACATGATCATTATTTACAGCTTCTTGTTTTGATTGATTGAGACATAGATGCTCTATGAGACCATAGGACTTGATTGTAGCATGCACCCCTTGTCTTTTGACAGCTACGATCGTATGACGTTTGCAAACCTCATATGTAGCTGGCCTAGTTACCCTCAGTATTCTGGGACTAGGACGTGATAAGGTTTTATTGGTCGCCCATTCAGGTCTATTTTTCAGACTTGTGGGGTGTTGCGATTATAGGAGTCTCAATCAAAATATGTTCCCCTTGATCTCTTAATTCGTCTTCTCTTTCTTCCACCATGATTGCTAACTTGATTATCATACCCGATTCATTCCCATCCTGTCTTTTGATACCTTGCATCCTTTTCTTTAGGGGCACATCGTTCTCGACTATTGGAGGAGCGACATGGAAGAGAATCCAGTAGAGCAGGGACCAGCCGGAGATCAGCAAGGGGTAGCCCCTCTACCTGGACAGATTCACATCGAGAACGTTATCGAGCATGAGCCAGTAGAGCCACAGAGGCCAAAGGTTCTTGTACCTCCAGTGATGCCGGTAGCACCAGTAGTACTAGGCGCACCAGCACTATTGCAGATTATCAGAGGTTATTAGAGACCCAGCAATACCAGACGACAGCCCAACAGCAACAACAGACCCAATAGCAAGAGTAGAATGTATTACTGAATCAGGGGGCTACAGTTAGCTCTTGAGAGAAGTGTCAGAATGACTCGGGAGCATCGAGGAGGTTTTGCCGACTTAACCCGAGGTACTTTGATGCAACAGAGAATGCCACTACAGCTGATGCTTGGTTCAGGATATTGTTGCCATTTTAGTAGCAGCAAAGGTTCCAACAGAAGAGAAGGTTGACCAGGTCAGACTGTTACATCAGGATCTCGCCCGCGACTGGTGGGCATCAGAAGGTTGGAATGAGACATCATGTTCCTCGGGATAGCTTCAGTACCAAGTTCAAGGCTAATTACTTTGGCATGGTAGCTCGGTATGAGCTTCGACAAGATTTATCATCCTCAAGCGGGCTGGTAGGATGGTGGATGGTTAGGCAGCGAGTTCTACAGGTTAAGTAGGTTTGCTCAGACGATGCTGGCGACAGAGCCAGAGAGGGCAATGAGGTTCCAGCAGGAACTTCACTTAAAGATTATGCAGCGGTCGAGGGGCACGACTACCAGACATTTATGCAGTATTGATGGCGGCTCAGAGGCACGAGCTTACTATTCAAAGGATATCAACAAGGACTGGAGGCCAAAAGAGGTCTCATACGCAAAGTACGGGTAGAGAGGAGTAGTACCTCAGACGTCAGCACCAGCGCCTGGCATCTATATTCGTGATACAGTACCGGTCACGATAGTTGTGGTAGTGTTCGATAGTAGCAACCGAGGCACCAATAACGTCAGGCGGCACCATTAGGTTGCTTTTATTGTGGTAAGGAAGGGCACACTCGAGAAGTGTGTCGGTCATGAATGGTCAGTTCTTGAGATATGGAGGTTCAGACCTTCATATAGCTACGTGCCCACAGATACAGAGGCCAGGAGGCCCAGCTCAACAGTTTCCCATTGCCAGCTCCAGAGGTAGCACCATATCAAGGGCCAGCACTAGCAGAAAGGCCATTAGCCCTGCGTCCAATACACGCATACTCAGATGTACCGACAAGTCAACATCAGGCAGGGGCACAGAGGCCGCAGCAGCAGGCCTATGGAAGGCAGCAGGGGGTTCAGTAGAGATCAGCAGGTAGATTTTGGAGTATTTGAGCAGAGGTTGGCAGAAGGCGGTCATATTGTGGGTAAGTTTTGAGTATTATTCATTATAATTCCTTAAGTTCTATATTCGAAGAGTGAAGGCGACTTTCTTGTCTCACTCATCTGCTCTCGTATCACATGAACGTGATATTCATCATGTGTCCTGACTACGAGAGTACGTCCTGGGCAGAGTCTCATTCTTGATTAAGTCATTGGTACTGACTTATCTCAAGCATTGACCTTGTCCACTTTGGAGTCAGCGTAGACCGCGAGGACGAATTCCTACTCAAATGACTCGGAGGCTATTTTATTCGTATGTCTCCGATCACTTTCTTCTAGGTATGATTATTGCTTATGCTTTTAATTAATTGTTCTTTTTTTAGTAATCTGTTTATGTGCTATGTGTTGTTTGATAATTTTGCTTGCTAGATGTCCTTAGTGTATTTCGTGATTGGAAAGTGCGCTCGACTAGACTTATCAAAATTTTGAGGACAAAATTTTTCTAAGGAGGGCAGAGATGTCACTTCCCGTTCCCAGAATACACAAATTTTTTGCTTTTCCTGTATATAGTATTTGCACCTGTATCTTACTTGCATGTTTCATGTATTTATAACTGGCCATGGAATATAACAGTATTCGTCGCGGATTTGTGTGCCACCCCTTATCCTTGTCTGGTTGTAGGCGTGGCTCACTGCTTCATGATAAGATTTTGAACCGTATTTTGGTTAGGATTTTATTTAACTAATTTAATTAGTCATATCATGCACCATTTAACATGTCATTAGTCGTATGGTTAGGTCATGTCAGAGATTAGGGTTTGGTGGAGCCAACCTTACCACTATAAATAATCTCGTTCACACTCTCTTTCCTCTTTCACTCTCTCATTCATTTCCCTCAACCACCAACCCACTTAGGCAAGTACATCTTGCACAAATAGAGACCACTTGCATTTTTCATTTCTTGTTATTTCTTTGATATTATTAGTCTAGATTGTTTATCTCTTCATTCTCTACAAGTTTAGTTCTTGGTGTTTTTGATTTTAATGGCTAAATTTGTGTAGATCAAAGTTTCTAAAAATAGAGTTTAATGAATTTGTGTGGTTTTGATCTATCAAACTTGGTTATTTTCTAAAACTAATTGTTCTATGTTGTGGAGAATTTAATTTCATGCAGTTTTGGCTTTTATTTTGCTTGATTTCGAGTTTGGATGAGGAACTTATGGCCATAGTAAGTTTTTGGAACTTTCATGGCTGACATGCTGTTTGGGACGACGACACCCATGCGCTGGGATTGTCCATGCACCAAAATTTTTATGCGCCCGCGAGGCCATGCACCGTGAAGTCCCGACGACGCATCCTTTGACTCCGTGCGTGTCATGTGCATAGGTTCCCTATGCGCATGAACTGAAGATGCAATGTGAGTTTTTTCTATGCTGGAATTCTCATGCGCTGGAATTCTTATGTGCTGAAATTTTCATACGTAGGAATTCTCATGCGCTGAAATTTTCATGCGCTGGAATTTTCGTGCGCTGGAAATTTTCATGCGCTGGTATTCTCATGCGCTGGAATTCTTTCATGTGCTGAATTCTCATGCGCTGGAATTTATGTACAGGAATTCTCGTGTGCTAGAATTCTCGTTCGCCAGAATTCTCGTGCGCCAGATTTACTATTTTTGCCTGTTTGAGCTATTTTGTAGCTAGAATCTTATAAAACTCAAAACATGAAAGTTGTAGATCTTTGTCTTGGCTTCAAGAATCTTCTATCTTGCTCAAACGGAGTTTATATGCGATTGATAGTTTCAATCCCCTATAGATGTTCTTAATCTTTCTTGTATATTTTTCTGTACTTGACCTTCATTCCCAACCTGACTACCTATGCATGTGCTGGTAAATCCTACGTGTGTACTGAGGTATAATCTATGTGAGCACCGAAGTGCTATCGTATGTGGTAAGTGTTCCTACGTGATATATGCAGTTCCTACGCGAACGAATGGCCGCTTGAAAAATGACTTGACTACGCCTTGTACCTTCCGTTAGTAGCCGAGGGACAAGACTGTCATGGTGCGTGGTCCAGCCCATGTCTTTATTTTGTTGTTGGGTTGGCTATCGTGCTGCGACAGGCTATGGACCGAGGTTACGACCGAAAGCTTTTATTATTATTGTTATTATTTTTTATGATTGGGTTTTATCTCACTCTTTTGTGCTTCCTTATAGTACTTGCTATTCGGGGCCTGACCCCGCTGGTTTTGTTTGGCCAGATCTCGTAGCAGCACCTAAGGATCCAGCCTTCTACCCGAACAATAGCGCACACCAGAGCATGGACGCCAGTGACCATGAGTGGGTTTCTTCCTCACCGCTCTGATATCTTCTATTTTATACTTGGCATCTAGCCACCGGCACCTGTTTAGCCGACTATTCGGGACATTAGTTTCTTTTTACATAATTGTAACTAAATCAGACTGCAGCTGACTATGGTTATGTACTATTAACTCTCGGCACTAGTTTATCATTTTGTATAGATAGGCCCAAGATTCATTTTGATGAAGCATCGGGGACGCCTTACTGCTTTGTCTTATATGATCATTATTTATTGCTCCTTTTTTGATTGATTGAGACATAGATGCTCTGTGAGACCATAGGAGACCTGATTGTAGCATGCGCCCCCTTGTCTCTTGACAACCACGATCGGCGTATTACGTTTATACCTCATATGGTGTAGCTGGCCTAGTTACCCTCAGTATTCTGGTACTGGGGCATGACAATTTGATTCCAATATGTCTATAGTTTCGACTTGTGTGTCACTTAATATTAAATAGCATATGGGAACCCAATTGAGTGGCTCACCATTGGCATATACATAGTAGGCTCGAAATGGGTCAAAACTATATTGGGTCAAATAATTTGGATCAGAGTTGGGCCTTAATTGTTATTTGGAAAGCTAGTCAAATTTTACGTTAGAGACTAAAATGACTATTTTACCCTAAAGTTGTACATGAAAAATGTATCATAAGAGAATATGTTTGGATGCGAATTTTGCGGATGGAAAATCGATCGAAAAAGTACTAGCGGCATATGTCAATTCCTTGGAAAGTCTTTGGTATCCTGGTTTAGCAAGAAACAAAACTCTGTTGCTCTTTCCACCACTGAGGCTGAATATATAGCGACTGGTTGTTGTTGTGCACAAATTCTTTGGATGTCACAAACACTTGTAGATTATGGTATTTCTTCTACTTGTACTTCCATTAAGTGTGATAACACTAGCTCTATCAATCTCACAAAAAATCTAATTTGTTATTCACACACGAAGCACATTGAGATTAGACACCATTTTCTTCGTGACTATCAACAAAATGGGGATATTCATCTTATTTTATTGACACTACTTATCAATTAGCTGAGTTAAGAAGCGGCTGACGACAGCTCCGATTCTGACGTTGCTTCAGGATCAGGTGGTTTCACTATTTATAGTGATGCTTCAGGGAAGGGGCTGGGTTGTGTGTGCAGCAGCACGGGAAGGTAATTACCTATACTTCCAGACAGTTACGTCCCATGAGAAGAACTACCCTACCCATTACCTGGAGCTGGCAGCAGTATTTTTGCTTTGAAGCTGTGGAAGCATTATCTGTATGGTGAGAGGGTGGAGATCTTCACAGATCACAAGAGCTTAAAGTATGTGTTCACTCAGAAGGAGTTGAACATGAGACAGCACAGATGGCTAGAGTTGATGAAAGATTTTGACATCCTACTTCAGTATCATCCAGGGAAGGCCAACGTGGTTGCCGATGCCTTGAGCAGGTATCCGACAGCCATGTGTTTGACCATGGATCGGTATTTGCTTGCGACTTGGAGAGCCTTAGGATTGAGGTGATCGTGCCCGGAGTGCAGATGCAGCTATGGGGGATGCAGATTCAGTCAGACTTGGTGGAAGATCAAGGCGGCCCAGTTCGAGGATGTGGCCCTACATGTATCAGAGAGCATCGGTATAGGAGTAGGGGATGCTGAGTTTTCACTTGCAGAGGACGGTGCCCTGAGGCACGGTGCCAGTTATGTGTGCCCAGCGGAGAGCTCAGGGAGTAGGTTATACAGGAGGCCCACAGATCGCAGTACTCTATACACCCGGGTGCCAACAAGATGTACCGAGATCTGCGGGGGCATGTTTTGGTCAGAATGAAGCGGAGGTGTCCCACTTCGTAGCTAGGTGTTTGGTCTGCCAGCAGGTCAAGGCAGAGAGACAAAGGCCCGGTGGATTGTTGCAGCCGCTGCCCATTCCCGAGTGAAATGGGAGCATATCACGATGGACTTCGTTTCAGGATTGCCGCGTACTCCAGGAGGGAAAGACGCGATTTGGGTCATCGTGGATATGTTGACCAAATCGGCCCACTTCTTGCATTCAAGGTGGATACGTCTACAGAGAGGCTGGCGGAGTTGTATATGCGACAGATAGTCAGGATCCACGGAGTTCGGTCAACATCATCTCAGATCGGGATAGCCGTTTTACTTCCCATTTCTGGAGGAGTCTGCAGACCAGCTTGGGCACTCAGCTCAAGTTTAGTACTGCATACTACCCCCAGACGGACGGACAGTCAGAGCGGACTATTCAGACTCTTGAGGATATGCTGCGGACGTGCGTCCTGGACTTTGGAGGTTCCTGGAGGATCATCTTCATTTGGTGGAGTTTACCTACAATAATAGTTTCCAGGCCAGCATTGAGATGTCACCGTTTGAGGCTCTGTACGGGCGTAGGTGCCGTACGCCTTTATCTTGGATGATATTGGTGAGCGAGCGTTACTGGGGCCAGAGATGATTGTGGATGCGGCCGAGAAGGTGAAGCTCATCAGGGACAGACTTTGCGTGGCGCAGGACAGACATCGGCACTGGGCCGATAGCCACCGGAGGCCCTTGGAGTTTGAGGTACAGATTAGAGTAGGATTAGACTTAGGTTGTTATTTATGATTTTGATCATGTTTGTTATTTATATTAATTGAGACCTTGCTTGTGATTAGGTCGAAACCAGGTTTTCTTGAGGATATCTCCGACTCGTGGTACGATACGTTTTGGTGGAGACGAAAAGCTTAGCCCGCGCTTCATCGGCCCTTTCGTTATCAGCGGGAGAGTCGGTGACGTGGCTTACAGGCTAGACTTGCCGCCTGCACTTGTGGGGGTCCACAACGTATTCCATGTATCACAGTTGAGACGGTACGTGGCTGACCCTAGCCATGTGCTCGATCATTCAGAGAAAGGTTGGGCCTTCTCTCAGCTATCCAGAGCAGCCAGGAGATTCTGGATCGACGGGAGAAGGTTCTGAGGAACCAGGTGATACCTTTGGTACGCGTCGCATGGAGGCATCATTCTCCAGGAGAGTCTACTGGGAGCGGGAGGATGAGATGCGCGAGCGCTACCCTTATTTTTTGCACCGTGAGGTATGCTTTCTATCCTTCTTATCAGTTGTATTTCGCCTTTCAATTTCGAGGACGAAATTCTTTTAAGGAAGGTAGATTTTCACTACCACATTTCTAGTGTGAGGGTATTTTTCATTTTGGGTATTTTAAATTTATTAGAATTAATTAGAATTTGGGAATTTTTAGGAATTAATGGAATTGTTTGGACTAGTTTGATTTTTGACTAGTGTTGACCCTTGTAGACCAACCTAGGAACTAACCCTAGTTAGTTGGACTTGGTTAGGTCAAGTGACTCTATCTAACCTAGTATGACTTAAGTTAGTAGTTATTGATTCATTAGAATTTGAATTAGGAATTTAGGAATCAAGAGATTTGGTAAATGGCTTGTGGTTTCACAAGTCATTTTGTGACTAAACTCAATAGGACTAGTTAACCTAGCTCAAACCCTACCCTAACCCAACATGGCCGGTCACTTAGGGATAACCTAGGGATTCCCCCACTATAAAGTCCCTCCTAGATTTTAGGGCTAGCCTCTTTTAGGGTTTATCCAAAGTTCTAAGAAAAGGTGAGTTCCATCTTCCAAAATTCATTAAAAATCAATTTAAGCCCTTTCTTCCCCAAACCAATTTCATTAGGACCTAAAATCAATGCTCTTGCTGCTGGTATTGGTTGTTTGCAGGGAACAATTTGTGAGATTTTGGGTGGCTTGAGGATTCTTTCCATTGGGTTTTTGTGAGGGCTTGTTCATCAAGAGGTAACTCTCTCAAATCTCCATGGATTTTCAATTAGTCTTCATGAATAAGAAGCCCTAAGAGTCACCCTAAGGTCTGGATAGTTTTTGTGTCGGGTATCGGAGGTTTCGTGTCCATTCTGGACACGTAACAGAGCTAGGACTAGGTGTTCGACGAAATGCCTCAAAGGGCATTTCGATCGTGTTTGTTCAATATTTTAAATAGGAAATATAGTTTTGATCTGGCCTATTGATTTCTGTTCTTGTATGTTAGTGTCAGTGTCTTTTTGTGTCGTTTTATGGTGTGGACACGCGTGCGCACGCTCGCGCACGTGCTACAGGGATCCCCTGCTACTCGGGCCCTGTAGCGGACACGACACACATTTGTTTGACACGAAACTCGACACGAGCCATGGGGCACTGGCTGACACGCCATGTGTCATGTCCCACGTGTCCCCGTGTCGTGTCGAGAGAGAAATCTCGTGTGCACAGGGAAGGGTCTGTGTGTTCTGTGCACTGGTTTTTGGTTTCTGTTTCATTCGATTCCTATTGGTTTAATTCCTGTTTTAACTTGTAAATTAGATCCTAATATGTTGTATAGTGTATGTAGATTTAGGTTTCATGTTTAAGTTAGGATTTATGGGGAATATTGGATTGATTTGGTGTTGTACTGTTTACGATACTGGACTGATACACTGTGGCTCCTTAATGATTTCCTAACTTGTTCAATTCCCTGTTTTGCTATGTTTTCAGTTAATTTTGCTTCCCACATATCATAATACATGTTAGCTTAGTCTTTACATTCGAAAATAAGCAGTGGGTTGTGAGTATGAGATTTTGGGTGATGAGTTGGTTTCAAATTCAATGTTAACTGTTATTGAAATTCCTGTCAAAGCTTCCAGTTTTCTTAATTTAGTTTTGCCTGAATAAATTAACCTATCAATTACTGTTAATGCATTTTTATGAACTCTAATCTATACTCCTATATGTTGTCTAGTTATGAGTCAATTGTGGGTGGATTACATTGAGGATTAAATGACAAATGGACTGAACTGAACTGGACTGAACCTTGTTCAGGAAATACCTGGGTTGATATTCTGAGTATTGAACTAAGTTATAAACTGAGATTGAAGGGAAGGGGGACAATGAATTGATTTCCTTTTTCCTTTTTCTTCTTAACTGAGAATAGTCACTCTTACTGTCATGTTCATACACATTGCATTGCCTACACACTGTGTACTGTCAAGTGAACTCATTTTCTGAGAATATGTGCACATTTTACTAATTCCATGTTATACTGTTTTTGAATTCCTGAGACCATTGATATATTATATTACACTAATTTTGACACCCAACCTATCTATAGGTTCTATAAACACAAATCACATTTCCTGAAACACATGGGACACAATAAACTGAATACAATGCAGTATGTACACACAACTATCCACTGTTTTTCTGTCATATTACACCCACAATTCACTTGACACATATCCTATTACACTACCCTACTTTCTGTCACTTTGACACACCACATCATGTATCACACACACAAGCACCCTCTCTCCCTTTTTCTCTACATTCCTAGTCTTTAATGTGTAGGTTTAAATGTCTAATATGTAGGCATGTATTATATATATTCTATATGTAATGGGTATATGCATAGGTGTAATGAATACTTGGATGATGTGTAATGTAGAAATTAGCTAATGTGACCAAGGTAATTTAATGTGTGGGTGTTGTTTGGCTTGTATAGCCTTGGAATATTTGTGTGTTGTCTAGTATAGACCTGTTAGAGCCTAGCAAGACTTGTTAGACCTAGATAGTTGAGTTTAGACTTGTTTAGACTTGGTTGACCTAGTTTGACTTCTAGGGTTGACTAGAGTTGACCAAGAGTTGACTTGGGCCTAGATTGACCTAGAATCATGTAGAATGCATAGTAGGACTCTATTTTACTATTCTGGACTTGTTGTGACTTGTGCTATTCTGATTAGTAGCCAGACACCACTCTTGGACAGTACGTTTCATATTGGACACTCAGATACAGGCGAGTACATTCTCTGATCATTTCATATCCTGCTTAGAATTATTTCCTGCAGTAGATTACTTTACTTACTGTCACGATGGTCACACGGATTGGTACTATATGGATCCTTTCTTGAGATGTTATCCTTAGGGAGCATCGGGTACTACGTGTTCTGTACGTTTCACTTACATGGCGTATCACTATGCTTCTTGGTTCATTTGATTACTTGTGACATGTACCCTCATGATCACAGAGTCTCTTGAATCTTACACAGTTGGGTAACCCCCAGACTCTCCATTTATGGGACATCCATGTATCACCCTTCGGGGGCCGTGCATGGAATCATATAACATAACCTGGTGGATCCTTGTGTATTGATTGGGGGTACGGGGGAGTAGAAGTGGACATGTGAATAATACACCAGTAGTATCTTCATTGAATCATTCCGTAGTGTCTTCACAGAATCATCCCAGGCCATTTACATGTTCATGTTGTACTCTGACTCACTAGTCACTGCTAGTTCTCTATGTATAGTAGATATTTCTATTACAGTTCTCTCTCTGTTTTTATACTGCACTTCTTTCAGTACCTGTATCTTACTTTGCTGCATGTTTATATTTTCTAACCTGCTATGAATTGTTGAGATGTACTGTGCTCGCTCCTGTCCTGACTGGACCTGTTGAAAATATTACAGAGGACAGGAGGAGGCCTGCCTGGACACCTACTACGGGGCAGCCCTAGATGACACCTGTGAGCTGGACTCCCAGGAGGACCCAGCTACAGCTGAGGACATTCCTCCGACTGCCTAGACTAGATTAGTTAGGCTGATTATCTTTATGTAGTTTGGAGGCATGTTTAGTTAGACTTTATTTGGAGTTCAGTGTTGTATATATTCTTTCATCTGAGACCTTGTACTGTTGGATATTGTGGGATTATCTTAGACTGCTTTTATCTATTTTATTCCTTGAGTTCTACTTCATATCGTGCTATCTCTTCCTTAGTTGTGATTGAGTTTACTATTGCCATGTCACCCCCATTCGGGGAGTATAAACTGTTTAGAGATATGTTGTTAGATGTTGTGACCTAGACAGCGTTCTACACACCGACACTGCGGCGTAGGCTGGACGTACCCATCTCGTGCCCTTACTCTAGGGTGCGGGTCGTGACAAAATTGTCAGTAATTATTTTATTACCCTAATCACCCCACAGGGTTCTACATATGTGTGTGTCATGTCTGTTTTCGTGTGTCATGTCTGCGTTCGTGTGTGTGTGTCCGATTAGGGTTAGGGTTTACTTGATGAGGGGCATGGCCGAAGAGGAGGGCGTGGCCGAAGAGGAGGGCGTGGCCGGAGATGAGGGGAGGCCGGAGGGGAGCAACGGCTGGTGGGGAGGGGAGCAGCCGCTGGTAGGAGAGGGGTCGACCGATGGGTGTGGCCAGAGACGAGGGGTGGCCGGAAGGAAGGGCGTGGTCGAACACGAGGGGTGGTCGGAGGGGAGCAGCGGGGGAAGGAGGGAGCAGCGATTGGGGTCCGCAGCGGGAGAGGGAGGGAGCAGTGGTCAGGGAGAGGAGGGGAATTTTTTTGATTTTGGTGAAGAGCTGCTAGTGTATATTAAATAATTAGTGACGTCTGACTTAGGACATCGCTAAACGATGCTAATTTTAATAAAATTGACGACTCATGTTGTGTCGCTAAACATCGAAAATATTTAAACATATTGGAAACTCAATAGACGTCAGAGAGACGTCGCTAAAAAGCTTCGTTTAGCGACGTCCATTGGTGTTTTTTTACAAATAAAAATTGGTGTCGCTAGTGGTCGCAAAATCGCAAATAGCGACGTCTTTATGACGTTTCTTTATGACGTCGCTAATTACATATTATTTAGCGACGTTTTCCTTAAGAGTCGCTAATATCGTCGTTAATATGTATTAGTTTGGTAGTGCAAAGCCTCTAGCACTTACATAATGAATGGTCGGTAGTAATGACATGGTATGTATTGTTTGTTGCATTACACTAAGAAGGGATTCTTACGTATGACTCCTTGAGCCAGTACGGATCCTTACTTGGGGTACTCGTACAATGTACGACATATAGGGGAATTAGCATGTGACCATGACATGAAAACTCCGAGAATAACTTAGGGATTAACTAGGCAACTAATTTGATAGATGCATTGGACGAGAAGAATCTCGAGATCGTGCCATACCAGCCACCCCAGGTCCCATCCTGACATATCGGGTTTGCTGCCACGGATACGGTTTCATCTGCCTATGGTGGATGACTATATTCGACTCCTATGTGCTATGTGTTATATGTTTCAGCACGGTAGCCTTAGGGGGACCGGTGCATAATCAATGTGCTACGCGTATATATATATATATAATGGATTGGCTAGCCCTGTTGGAATGACACGATCTAGGATTCCTATAATTAGCATTGCGGGGATAACTCCTCCAAATATAGAAAGTCGTAGGAATGAATGGCCGCTTAAAAAATGACTTGACTGCGCCTTGTACCTCCGTTAGTAACCGAGGGATATGAACTGTCATGGTGCGCGGTCCAACCCATGTCCTTGTTTGGTTGTTGGGTTGGGCTATCATGCTGCGATAGTCTATGGACCGAGGTTACGACTGAAAGCTTTTATTATTATTGTTATTATTTTTTATGCTTGGGTTTTACCTTACTCTTTTGTGATCCTTTGTGGTACTTACTATTCGGGGCCTGACCCCACTAGTTTTGTTTGGCCAGATCTCGTAGCAGCACCTGAGGATCCAGCCTTCTACCCGAATAATGGCGTACACCAGAGCATGGGTGCCGAGACCATGAGTGGATTTATTCCTCACGCTCTGATATCTTCTATTTTGCACTTGGCATTTAGCTACTGGCACCTGTTTAGCCGGCTGTTCTGGACATTAGTTTCCTTTTACATAATTGTAATTAAATCAGACTGCAGCTAACTATGGTTATGTACTATTTACTCTAGCACTAGCTTATCATTTTGTATAGCTAGGCTCATGATTCATTTTGATGAAGCGTCGGGGATGCCTTACTACTTTGTCTTATATGATCATTATTTACTGCTTCTTGTTTTGATTGATTAAGACATAGATGCTCTATGAGACCATAGGAGACTTGATTGTAGCATGCACCACCTTGTCTCTTGACAGCCACGATCGTCGTATGACGTTTGCATACCTCATATGGTATAGTGGCCTAGTTACCTCAGTATTCCGGTACTGGGACGTGACAAAGTTTTATTGGTGGCCCATAGGTCTATTTTTTAGACTTGTGGGGTGTTGCGATTATAGGAGTCTCAATCAAACATGTTCCCCTTGATCTCTTGATTCGTCTTCTCTTTCTCCACCTTGATTGCTAACTTGATTATCATCCCCGATTCCTTCCCGTCCTGTCTTTTGATACCTTGTATCCTTTCCTTTGGGGGCACATCATTCTCGACTATTGGAGAAGCCGACATGGAAGAGAATCCAGTAGAGCAGGGACCAGTTGGATCAGCAAGGGTAGCTCCTCTACCTGGATAGATTCACATCGAGAACGTTACCGAGCATGAGCCAGTAGAGCCGCAGAGGCAAAGGTTCTCGTACCTCCAGTGACTCCGTGATGCCGGTAGTACCAGTAGCACTAGATGCACCGGCACTATTGTAGATTTCATAGTATTATTGGAGACCCAGCAACACCAGACACAGCCCAACAACAACAACAGACCCAGCAGCAAGAGAAGAATTATTACTGAATCAGGGGCTACAGTTAGCTCTTGAGAGAAGTGTCAGGAATGACTCGGGAGCGTCAGGAAGGTTTCGTCGACTTAACCGAGGTACTTGATGCAAACGAGGATGCCATTACAGCGGATACTTGGCTTCAGGATATTGACGCCATTTTGGTAGCAGCAAAGGTTCCAGCAGAAGAGAAGGTTGACCAGGTCAGACTTTACTTCAGGATCTCGCCCGCGACTGGGGGCATCAGAAGAGGTTGGAATAAGGCATCATTTCCTTGGGATAGCTTCAGTACCAGGTTCAAGGCCAAGTACTTTGGCATGGTAGCTCGGTACGAGCTTCAGCAAAGATTTATCAGCCTCAAGCAGGCTGGTAGGACGGTGAATGGTAATGCAGTGGAGCTCTGCAGGTTAAGTAGGTTTTCTCATACGATGGTAGCGACAGAGCCAGAAGAGCAATGAGGTTCCAGCAGGGACTTCACTTAGAGATTATACAGCTAGTAGAGGGTAATGACTACCAGACATTCGATGTAGTATTAATGGCAGTTCGGAGGTACGAGATTACTATTCAAAGGTTATCAACAAGGACTGAGGCCAAAAGAGGTCTCATACATAGAGTACGAAAGGAGGAGGAGCATACCTAAGACGTCAGTACCAGCGCCTGGCGTACATATTCGTGATACAGCACCGGTCATGACAGTTGTGACAGCACCAATTCGACAGCAGCAACCGAGGCAACCAATGATCAGGAGGCACCAGTAGGTTACATTTATTATGGAATGAAGGGTACACTCCGGAAGTGTGTCGGTCAGCAAATGGACACTGCTTAAGATGTGGAGGTTCAAACCATCGTATAGCTACGTGTCCACAGATACAGAGGCCAGGAGGGCCAGCTCAACAGTTTTGACATTGCCACCTCCAGAGGTAGCACCGTATCAAGGGCCAGCAATAACAGTAAGGCCATTAGCCCAACGTCCATTACTGACGTAGGCTCAGATGTACCAAAAAGTACAGCATCAGGCAGGGCCACAGAGGCCGCAGTAGCAGGCCCATGGAAGACAGCAGCAGTAGGTTCAGTAGGATCAGAGGCAGGTAGAATTTGGAGTATTTGAGCAGAGGTTGGCCGAAGGCGGTCAGATTGTAGGTAAGTTTTGAGTATTATTCATTATAATTCCTTGAGTTCTATATTCGAAGAGTGAAGGCGACTTTCTTGTCTCACTCATCTGCTCTCGTATCACATGATACGTGATATTCATCATGTGTCCTGACTACGAGAGTACGTCCTGGGCAGAGTCTCGTTCTTGATTAAGTCATTGGTACTGACTTATCTCAAGCATTGATCCTTGTCCACTTTAGGAGTCAGCGTAGGACCGCGAGGATGAATTCCTACTCAAATGACTCGGGAGGCTATTTTATTCGTATGTCTCCGATCACTTTTCTTCTAGGGTGTGATTATTGCTTATGCTTTTACTTAATTGTTCTTTATTTCATAATCTGTTCATGTGTTATGTGTTGTTTGATAATTGTGCTTGCTATATGTCCTTAGTGTATTTCGTGATTGGAAAGTGCGCTCGACTAGACTTATCAAATTTTGAGGACAAATTTTTCTAAGGAGGGCAGAGATGTCACTCCCCGTTCCCAAAATACGCAAAATTTTTGCTTTTTCTATATATGGTATCTGGCACCTGTATCTTAATTACATGTATCATGTATTGATAACTGGCCATGGCACAACAGTATCCGTCGAGGATTAGTGCCCCCCTTGTCCTTGTATGGTTGTAGGCGTGGCTCACTGCTTCGATGATAAGATTTCTGAACCGTATTTTGGTTAGGATTTTATTTAATTAATTTAATTAGTTCTAACATGCACTATTTAACATGTCATTAGTCATATGGTTAGTTCATGTTAGAGATTAGGGTTTGGTGGAGCCAACCCTCACCACTATAAATAATCTCTTCCACACTTTTTTTCCTCATTCACTCTCTCATTCATTTCCCTCAACCACCAACCCACTTAGGCAAGTACATCTTGCACAAATAAGAGACCACTTGCATTTTTTATTTATTGTTATTTCTTTGATATTATTAGTCTAGATTGTTCATCTCTTCATTCACTACAAGTTTAGTTCTTAGTATTTTTGATTTTAATGGCTACTTTTGTGTAGATCTAAGTTTCTAAAAATAGGGTTTAATAGATTTTTGTGGTTTTGATCTATCAAACTTGGTTGTTTTCTAAAACTAATTATTTTATGTTGTAGAGAATTTGATTTCATGCAGTTTTGGCTTTTATTTCGCTTGATTTCGAGTTTGGATGAGGAACTTATAGCTATGGCAAGTTTTTGGAACTTTCATGGCTGAACTTGCTGTTTGGGGACGACGACCCCCATGCGTCAGGATTGTCCATGCGCCAAAATTTTCATGCGCCCGAGAAGCCATACGCCGTGAAGTCTCGGCAACGCATCCTTTTGACTCCGTACGTGTCATGCGCATATGTTCCTTATGCGCATGAACTGAAGACGCAACGTGAGTTTTTCTATGCGCTGGAATTCTCATGCGCTGAAATTTTCATGCACAGGTATTCTCATGCACTGAAATTCTCATGTGCTGGAATTTTCGTACGCTGGATTTCTCATGTGCTGGAATTCTCGTGCGCTGGAATTCTTTCATGCAGTGGAATTCTCATGTGCTGGAATTTTCTTACGCTGGAATTCTCGTACGCTGGAATTATCGTGCGCCAGAATTCTCATGCGCCGAATTTACTGTTTTTGCCTGTTTGAGCTATTTTGTAGCTATAATCTTATAAAACTCAAAACGTGAAAGTTATAGATCTTTGTCTTGGCTTCAAAAATCTTCTTGTCTTGCTCTAACGGGAGTTTATATGCGATTGATAGTTTCAATCCCCTATGGATGTTCTTGATATTTTTTGTATATTTTTCTGTACTTGACCTTCATTTCCGACGTGACTACCTATGCATGTGCCGGTAAATCCTACATGTGTACTGAGGTATAATCTATGTGAGCACCGAAGTGTTATCTCATGTGCTAAGTGTTCCGATGTGATATATGCCAGTTCCTATGCGAACGAATGGCCGCTTGAAAAATGACTTGACTGCGCCTTGTACCTTCCCTATGTGCATGAACTTAAGACGCAACGTGAGTTTTTTCTATGCGCTGGAATTCTCATGCGCTAAAATTTTTATGCGCAGGAATTCTCATGTGCTGAAATTCTTACTGGAATTTTCGTGTGCTGGAAATTTTCATGCGCTGGAATTCTCATGCACTGGAATACTTTCATGCGCTGGAATTCTCATGCGCTGGAATTTTCATGCGCTGGAATTCTCGTACGCCGGAATTCTCATGCGCCGGATTTACTGTTTTTGCCTGTTTGAGCTATTGTGTAGCTATATTCTTATAAAACTCAAAACATAAAAGTTGTAGATCTGTGCCTTGGCTTCAAGAATCTTCCTGTCTTGCTCTAACAGGAGTTTATATGCGATTGGTAGTTTCAATCCCCTATGGATGTCCTTGATCTTTCTTTTTGTACTTGACCTTCATTTCCGACCTGACTACCAATGCATGTGCTAGTAAATCCTATGTGTTTGCTGAGGTACAATCTATGTGAGCACTGAAGTGCTATCTCATATGCTAAGTGTTCCTACGCAATATATGTCAGTTACTACGCGAACGAATAGCCGCTTGAAAAATGACTTGACTGCATCTTGTACCTTTCGTTAGTAGCCGAGGGACATGGACTGTCATGGTGCATGGTCCAACCCATGTCTTTATTTGGTTGTTGGGTTGGGCTATCATGCTGCAACAGGCTGTGGACCGAGGTTACGACCGGAAGCTTTTATTATTATTGTTATTATTTTTTATGCTTGGGTTTTATCTCACTCTTTTGTGCTCCCTTGTGGTACTTGCTATTCAGGGCCTGACTCCGCTGGTTTTGTTTGGCCAGATCTCATAGCAGCGTCTGAGGATCCATCCTTCTACCCGAACAATGGCGTACACCAGGAGCATGGACGCCAGGGACCATGAGTGGGTTTCTTCCTCACCGCTCTGATATCTTCTATTTTGTACTTGGCATTTAGCCACCGGCACCTGTTTAGCCGACTATTCTGGACATTAGTTTCCTTTTACATAACTGTAATTAAATCAGACTGCAGCTGACTATGGTTATGTACTATTGACTCTCGGCACTAGCTTATCATTTTGTATAGCTAGGCTCATGATTCATTTTGATGAAGCATCGGGGACGCCTTACTGCTTTGTCTTATATGATCATTATTTACTGTTTCTTGTTTTGATTGATTGAGACATAGATGCTCTGAGACCATAGGAGACTTGATTGTAGCATGCACCCCCTTGTCTCTTGACAACCATGATCGCCGTATGACGTTTACATACCTCATATGGTCTAGCTGGCCTAGTTACCCTCAGTATTCTGGTACTGGGGCGTGATAATTTGATTCCAATATGTCTATAGTTTTGACTTGTGTGTCACTTAAGATTAAATAGCATATGGGTACCCAATTGAGTGGCTCACCATTGGCATATACATAGTAGGCTCAAAATGGGTCAAAACTATATATTGGGTCAAATAATTTGGATCAGAGTTGGGCCTTAATTGTTATTTGGAAAGCTAGTCAAATTTTACGGTAGTGACTAAAATGACTATTTTACCCCTAAAGTTGTACATGAAAAATGTATCATAAGAGAATATGTTTGGATGGAACATGATATATCAAATTGAAGGTAGACTTGTCTACTTCAAAACTCATGAAGGACGTATCGAAAGATTGGTGCTTCTTGTGCTCCAAAAATTAAAGTTACGGAAAAGTGCATCTATAGTCATAATTAAATATAAAAAATCTAATTTAATAACTAGAAATCATATAAAATAAATAAAAACTCAGGGTCCTTACATGTCAAGGGAATATGGCATAGGATTGGGCAACGATAAATCTCAAGACGCATGAGCACGAAAAGATAACGTAGCAAGTAAAGATAGAAAATAGAAGCAATCTACGTGCATGTATAATGTAAAAATAACAATGACATGAATCAGAAGAAATAGGTAATCAAGTAAGACAAAAAAAGAAACAATAATATAGAAATGCATGTAAATATTATAAAGTTCGGCAAGGTATATTTGCTTGTAGTCTCCAAAGATGCGTACAACGGTCCAACTCTAGTATCCTCGATCACACCACCACAAACTCCTAGAATAAATCAATCTACCAAATAAATGACACGTCGATGTCATACTCACACTATTTATATAACTTTACCCTATATAGCCTTAACTCAATATATTGTAACTAAACTAGCACTTAACCATATTTATAGACCAATAATATATATATATATATATATATATATATATATATATATACTATACTATACTATACTAGTCATATTAACTACCCGACTCAAACTAACATATATAGCATTAAATCTTCCACTAAAGTAATATTTTACATAACATAAAAGTATCATATTTAATTCTAGAAAAATAGTTAGAAATATTTTATAATAATATATAGTTTATTCTATTTATAGAAAAATAGCTACCAATGTCTCATGTTGATCTGTCATCAATATTCATTGACTTGGTTTATAGTTTTATTCCCAAAACAATAATTTCTTAAAATATTTTAATTCTAAAAAATACTGATAAATAGGTAAAAAAAATACGTTTTCTTATCAAAACATGCACAACTATTAATTTGGAGATGGTATACGAAGTTTCAAATCAATTGGACACATAGAACTCATGGATTTCGGTGTTTTGATATTACGATAAAACATTCAAATTTTTAATAAATAACAAACGAAACCAAAATGCTGTAAAAGTATATGCGTTAGAATGCTTAGGAATTCTAGTTTCTTACCAAAAATATATAGAAGGTCAAAGTGGCCCAAAAGTGGATGGAAATTGGCTTGCAACAGAACTGGTATGTACTGGATACCTTTCCGTAGAATGGATGCCCCAGACAAACCGTTTAGAACTGTATGGGTGACCAATTGGATATGAAAATAGAAATATAGATCTTTCCACTAGTTTATATTTCATGAGAAGATGATGTTGAGAAGTAAATTAAACCCTAGATGCAAAACTTCGTATCTGCTGGAACAAATTCAGACTTGGATCCCAAAATTTGATTAATTTGTAGGGCTATTTTAGGGTATTAGAAGGAATTGTGAACGTATGAGGGGTTGTTAGAATTTTAGATGGTCGCATTAGCTTCACAACAAATATTCATGGAGCATAACTGCTGCTGCGGCTGAAAGTGGTCGGCGGGTGTATAGGCTGAAATAATTTCGAAATTATGAGGATAAAGGGGGATTGGTGGCCACATTATATGCATCTATATGTAAAATTTGATGGGTTAAAAAGTTAGAGTTCAGGTAGAGAAGGTTTTAGGAAAGTTTGGTTTGATTTGGTTGCTCCAATAAAAAGATTTGCAAGATTGAATCTATAGGTGAATATTGAGTTTCCTAATTTGGGAAGTCATTGGTGGGTTGGTTTAAACTATTGTTTGGCTATATAAAATCTCTAAAAATCAATCTAAATTCACCCTAACAAGTTACGGTAGCCTATTATAGGCTTACTAATCTAGTTGAACTAATTCTAGGCCTATAGGGTTTATAGAATTAAAATCGACTCTGAAAAGATATTTTATGGGTCTTGTGTGCCATTTGAAAATAAATCGCACATGAGAACTCAATTGAGTGGGATACCATTGGTATATGTGTAGTAGGCTCAAATAGGTCGCAACCATATATTTGGTCGGGTGGTTTGGATCGGGATCGAGTCTCGAATCGAAATTGGTAAAGGTGATAATTGAATTTTTGACCCAAAATTGTACACAAAAGAGATATTTTATGGGTCTTGTGTGCCATTTGAAAATAAATAGCACATAGGAACTCAATTGAATGGGATACCATTGATATATGTGTAGTAGGCTCAAATAGGTCAAAATCATATATTTGGTCGAATGGTTTGGATTGGGATCAAGTCTTAAATCGAAATTGGAAAACAAGTTAAATGTTATGATAAAGGTGATAGTTGAAATTTTGATCCAAAATTGTACATAAAAAATATATTACAAGAGAACATATTTGAATGGGACATGATATATTAACTGAAGGTGGACTTGTCTATAATTCAAATGTGGATTTAGATTTGAGAAATCGATAGTTGTTGTGCTTCGAAAACCAAAGCTACGAAAATGTACATATATAGTTATAACTAAAAATAAAATATAATTTAATAAATAAAAATTATATAAAATAAATAAAATATAATTTTCAAAAATCAGGATGCTTACAAATGCTATCGTGACCCATGCCGATGGGACTCCACCACCACCTGGGCCCAGCTTACTCAGCAGAGCGGACAGTCACCGAACTCACAAATGGATGGACAGACGTCGCAGAAGGCACCGATGCCACAACAAGGAACTCATTTACCTCCACCACCTCCTGTAACCACCACTTTCCTAGAATAGAGATATTTTCTACTTTTCCTAATTCTTGAATTTATTGTGATTTCAAATTATATTTTGAATAATAAATTATTTTACAAAATTAGAACTTATATTTTGTTTAATTATCTATAATATTTAAATAGTGCATATGTGTTATTTTTTACTATGACTAGTTTTAGCCTTTAGCTAGAATAGTGGTTTGTGATCCTAGAAGACCCAAAACAACTTGACATGACCATCAAACTAGATGATTAGGACTAGCCTAAATGAACTTTAGTTAGTCTCTAGCTAGATTAGAAGAATTAGTTAGAAACTTGATTAAACAACTAATTAGGAAGGAAGGTATATTCCCTAATCTTGTCATGACTAGAGAAGGGCTTAGTAGACATTCCTCCTTATCCAAAACCCTAAGCTAGACCTTCTATGGCATCCCAATCTCCATATATAGCCTCATTTCATCTTCCTCCTCCTCATTTCACTCCAAACCCTAACCCTAATTAGGAGCTTCTCCCCCAATTGTTCCTACCACCAAATTTCCACCAAATTCCCTCAAATTGCTCTTATTCTCTTTTCCTTGGAGAGGAGAAGGCTCTAGTAGAGGGATTGGAGCACTTGGAGCTTGAATGACTTTTGAATCTTGGATCCATTTTCATTGGGAATCCATCTTCCAATTGGTATGAGCATTCTAACCCTCTAATTTCTATTAAATTAGCGTAGATGCATTCATTAGGGACCCCCATGCATTAGGTTTGCCATGGAGAGGAGTTTTAACTCTTCCTTCTCACTTTTGGAGATTTCCTCCTCTATATTTTAACCCAATTTGGGAGAAATCCGAGAATGAGATTTCTAGGATTTGTGAATAGGTTTGTTAGGCTCTAATTGTGGTTTAAAACATGTAGGTGAGCCTTGAGTCAAGTTTGGATCTATTTGGAGTGCGTGTCATGCACGTGTCACAACGTGTCTCGATACGCACACCAAGTGTTTGTCAAAATGACTCAAAGTGCACCAATGCTCTAAATTCCAATTTTAATCTTTGGTTTAGGAGTGCTTTGCTATAGATATAACATTTGTGTGATTATCTAGCATATAGGAGTATATTAGGAGAAGTTTTATTAATTTATAGGTTTGGAGTTATGTGTGGACTGTCTTGATAGGCAAGAGTTTAGGGACTGTTGTTACTACTATGTGTATGTGAGTATGGGGACTGGCAATTGACGTAATCTGCTTAGACTAACCAATATGAGAGTGTATCTCTAATGTTTTGTGGTTCCCTAGTTAACTATTAGTCATTCTATGGTGATGTGTTCAGTCCTATAAATCCTGTCCCTGTATCTTAATCAGTCCTATACTATGTACCTGTCCTAGCCCTTAGGATGAACTATAATGTTTCAGTCCACCTTGTATCAGTTATAATTCCTTGGTTCAGTCAATCCCTAACTTAGTTCAGTCTTTATTACCTGCATGACTCAGTCCATATAGATAGGTTGAGTACTCAGTTCCTTTTACCTGTTCCACATGACCAGTCCCTACTCCTCTAAATCCTAATCCTCAGTTGTAGACATTGGTCAGTTCCATTTCATTATTGTTCACTCTCTGAAACTAATATGGTATCAATTGGAGGTATATGCATGTTCAGTCCATACTGAACATTAGGGAATTACCTTCATATACTCTGTTCAGTCTTTGTATGATGTCCATACACCTACAACTTAGTAGCAATCACAGTATGTATCATAGATGCAATTCACATTCCCTTTAGGCTCGTATCAGTCCATACATTCAATGGCTTATACCTATATCAGTCTATAGAGTCGAGCATGTGAAGAGGTTGAGTGGTTTGTGTGTGTTATTAAGAATGTGAGGTAGGGGGTTAGCAGTTAGCTCATACATTCAGTTCCTATTAGGCACTTAGCTCAGTCCCAACTATTTTATCTAGAATCATTCAGTTATTGTTCAGGTACCTCATTAGTTCAGTCCTTAATTTCCTATAGTTCAGTCCTCATTTCACCCTTGTATCAGTCATATAGGTGCTATTGCATCAGTGATATGTCCACCTTGCTTAGTCCAAGGATATTCCTTAATGTATCAGTTAATGTGATAAGGAGTTCGGTTACATATGGGATAAGTCCTATATAGAAGCGGTCTATGATGTAACAGTTATAGATAGGTGTGCATTTCATTGAATGATCATATATATATGAGGGGGCAAGGGGTTTTGTCAAAGATAACTTGGTAGTAAGCTAAGGAAGAGCTCGAGTTTAGGACTATACAAGTGTAATTGGTTCAATCCCCTTTTACCTTAAATATGTACCAGTTCACTATTGGTTAGTTCAGTTCATTCCTTTATATTCATTTCTATTTTCTCTCTTTAGTTCAGTCTTTGGACAGTAGGTTCAGTCCTACTCAATTTTCCTGAACTCAAAAGTTCAGTCCCTTTTGAACTTTGAATGGCAGTCCTTTTGGACTTGTGTTCAGTGAGGAAATAAGGTAAAAGGCTCGGGTTTGAGAGTAGGCTTATGTTCAGTTCCTACTTCCTTAATCATTTAGTCCACTAGTCTATTAGTTTCCTAGGTGTTCAGTCCATGCATTACAGGTTCAGTCCTTGCTCACATTAACATGTTCAGTTCATATTATAATATTCAGTCCCCTCTTGGTTGAGTGCACTACTGAGCTATGCATGTGTGTATGCACTGGTATGTGTGTGGGAGTGATGGCAGTGGCTAATTGTGTGAGGATACTATACTTCATATAAAGGTATTTCATTAATGTGTATGCTTCGGCAGCCTAGTGTGTGATAAGAGTGTGTTAGTGAGTGTGTGGTCAAGTGTCAGTACTAGGCAGATTTGGAGGTCGGGTTGGCAGCAGGCCAATTGGCCAGGCAATCCTCTTACACTGCCTTGGCAGCAGGGTAAGGCTTGCAGTACCTTGGCAGTAGGTAAGGCAATACCTTGTCTTGCATATGGAAACATGAGAGAGAGGAGGTTGGGGCAGGTTGTGAGTCCCTGCAGGCAGGAGATACTGCCTAGGAGTAGTGAGGTGAAGCAAGGCATGTAGGCCAGTGCCTAGTGTGTATAGTGAGTCTGTGTGGTACCATGTGTGTGCATAGTGCTCAAGTATGTATGTATTTGGAGTATGTCCATAATTGTGGATGTGTGTGTAAGGTAAAAGGTAATATGTGGTACATTGGGGTGTGATATGGAGGGGTAATATGTGTATAGGGAAGTAGGGTTGAGAAACATGGTTGTACAATGGTAACAGATCAAGTTATCATGATATGGTGTAACATAGCATATGATATAGTATGTTAGGGTAGGGAATGTCAAGATATTAGAATGTTGTGTATCTTGGTATAAGGATAGAATGATAGGTAAGTGTGCCAATGCCTAGAATCATGAGTATGTTGTAAATATAGATATTGGAAGTATGCATAAGATAGGGGTATGGATAAAGATAGGTAAGGTATTAGGTTTTACCTTTGTATTAAGATATAGGTGAGATACATGGGCCTCTATATGCATAATTATAAACTAGATACAGAGAGTATTAGCTAGAGGAACTTGTTTGGCAAGGATTTGACTTAGACTTAACCTAGAAAACTAGTTTGACTAGATTTGACTAGCTTTAACTTCCATGACCTAGAAAAGGCCTAGAAGCATGTAATTAGTGCATTTAAATATACTGTTTACTCTAGAACACCAAATAACTTTATATATCTCATATATAGGTTTGTGTGACTCCATTTTGGACATCGATCCTCATTTACTGCTCATGACCATAGGCGAGTACATTTTCTGATAGTTTTTATTATTTGATGATTATTATGATTCAGCTTCTAGTATAGTATTATTTGGATCTCTGTCATGACACGGACTGGTATTTCTGGATTCATTCACTTGCGACACATGTATTATAGATTTTCTAGAATCACTCACTGGAACTACCTACTGGAAACACCTACTGGCATCACATACATTCTGGCTAGATTTGTACTTGATTTACGTGTCAAGATATGGATTCACTGCTACTTGTCGGGCGGAGAAATACTCGAGTAGATATGTAAACATTCCCAATCATGCTGGAACCACCCCTACTGGTCTAATCCGAAAAGATAGCCGTCGCCGCTAGGCCAAGCGTGCGATGTGTCGTACTTACTACTGGTCTAATCTAAAAAGATAGTCGTCACACACTTGCCAAGTGTGCTATGTGCCATATTTACTCCCTATCTGTTTACATGTCGAAAGCGGTATTTCAAAACACACTGGTTTAGTGTCTATTACTAGATTCACATTTGACTCTTATTATACTGGCTAGACTCACATCACACTTGTTCTGGCCTAGTTATCTTTATTTACAGTCTATATTACCATGTTCTTCTGATTCACCATATTTACCTTCCATGTACTAAAGTTAATTGTTGTTCTATTTCATTTCTTTACTCATTCTACTATGTTCATCAAGTATTACTTGTTATAACTGCTTTATAGTTTTGTCATTTATTTAGAACTGCTAGAGGAGATGTGCTCATTCATCCTGACTGGATATATTTTTTAGATGATTGCTCAGGGGATTTGTGTCCCACATACTACGGATCCGAGGAGGGGATAGCAACTATGGGTCCGATTTCTCGGGAGTGACTATCGAGAGACTTATTTACTAGTATTAGCTTGTGTTAGATTCTCTGTTAGAACTTGGCATGTAAATATAATGAAGGTTTTGTTCTTGTATTTGAGACTTGGATGTTTATATTGTAGTAGAGTTGTTGTTGTTTGAGACTTTGTAGTTATATAGACTTCTTTGATATCTTACCATGCTTTAGCTTTGTAATTGAGTATTTACCATTATCATTGTACTTCTCCTCCATTCAGAGTTGAGATCTATGGCAGGTACATTATATTTATGTGAGATAGATAGATAGTGTTATAGACAGCATTCTACCACCGATGCTGCGATGTAGACTGGGCATTATCACGCACTCGAACCACTATACCGGGTGCGGATCGTGACACCTCCCATGCCTCGGATGCCGTTCATGCCCTTTCCACCGGGTCAACAGATGGACAGACATCAACCATTCCAAATGTTCTACGCAATGATGCAAGCCCAGCAGCTAATTCAACAACAGACCCAACAGTAGCAGGCCGAAGCGTTGAGAGAGAGCATAGTGACAACCTTGGCACAAGTGACACCACCAGCCTATCAACCGAAGACTGGATCGATTTTTGAATTTAGGAAGATGATACCCAAAGTGTTCTCTGGAAATGAGGACCCTACCGAAGTTCATGCGTAGCTCAACAACATCGAGCATCAATTGGTAGCCGCTGAACTTCCTAAAGTGAAATGGATGGCAGTCGTCAGAATGCTACTGACGGGCAATGCCTATCATTGGTAGGAAGTCGAAGAGGAGGGCTTGGGCCTTGACGGAGTCACATGGGAAGAGTTCTCAAAACTCTTAAAGGAATTATAGACAAGTCCACCTTCAGTTGATATATCATGTCCCATTCAAATATGTTCCCTTGTAATATATTTTTTATGTACAATTTTGGGTCAAAAATTCAACTATCACCTTTACCATAACATTTAACTTGTTTTCCAATTTCGATTTGAGACTCGATCTCGATCCAAATCATTCGACCAAATATATAATTTTGACCTATTTGAGCCTACTACACATATACCAATGGTATCCTACTCAATATTGAGTTCCTATATACTATTTATTTTCAAATGGCACACAAAATCCATAAAATATCTCTTTTATGTACAATTTTGGGTCAAAAATTCAACTATCACCTTTACCAATTTCGATTCGAGACTCGATCCTGATCCAAACCACCCGACCAAATATATGGTTTTGACCTATTTGAGCCTACTACACATATACCAATGGTATCCCACTCAATTGAGTTCTCATGTGCGACAGCCTTGAGAGAGAGCATAGTGACAGCCTTGGCACAAGCCTTGGCACAAGCGACACCACCAGCCTATCAACGGAAGACTGGATCAATTTTTGAATTTAGGAAAATGATACCCAAATTGTTCTCTCGAAATGAGGACCCTATCGAAGTTCATGCGTAGCTCACAAACATCGAGCATCAATTGGTAGCCGTTGAACTTCCTAAAGTGAAATGGATGGCAGCCGTCAGAATACCGCTGGCGGGCAATACCCATCATTGATGGGAAGCCGAAGAGGAGCGGTTGGGCCCTGACGGAGTCACATGGGAAGAGGGAATGTACATTTCCGTTACAGCACGGGCGGAGCTTTGAGGCCGATTCATCTACCTTATACATGGTAGCAATGCCCATCATTGTTGTTGTTTGAGACTTTGTAGTTATATAGATTTCTTTGATATCTTATCATGCTTTAGCTTTGTGATTGAGTATTTACCATTATCATTGTACTTGTCCTCCATTCGGAGTTGAGATCTATGGCAGGTACATTATATTTGTGTGAGATAGATAGATAGTGTTATAGACAGCATTCTACCGCCGATGCTACGACGTAAACTGGGCACTGTCACGCACTCATTCCCCTATACCGGGTGTAAATCGTGAAATCTCCCATGCCTCCGATGCCGTTCATGCCCTTCCCACCGGGTCAACATATGGATAGACATCAACCTTCCAAATGTTCTACGCAATGATGTAAGCCCAGCAGCTAATTCAACAACAAACCCAACAGCAGCAAGTCGAAGCGTTAAGAGAGAGCATAGTGACAGCCTTGGCACAAGCGACACCACCAGCCTATAAACCAAAGATTGGGTCGATTTCCAAATTTAGGAAGATGATACCCAAACTGTTCTCCGGAAATGAGGACCTAACGAAGTTCATGCGTAGCTCACTAACATCGAGCATAAATTGGTAGCCGCTAAACTTTCTAAAGTGAAATGGATGGCAGCCGTCAGAATGCCACTGACGGGCAATATCCATCATTGGTGGGAAGCCGAAGAGGAGCGTTTGGGCCCTGACCGAGTCACATGGGAAGAGTTCTCAAAACTCTTAAAGGAAATGTACATTTCCATTACAGCACGGGCGAAGCTTCGAGACTGATTCATCTACCTTATACAAGGCAGCATGACAGTAGAAGAGTACAATGCGGAGTTCTTACGCTTGAACCATTTTGTCTCGTACCTAATACAGACTGAAGAGTAGAAGGCGGAGAAGTTCTACGATGGACTCAGCTTCGAGATACAGAGGCTCGGGATTAGTAGCGTCTACTTCCTACTCAGTCGTTCTTACCGTAGCTCGACACCAGGAGCTTATCAACAAAAGGGAGAATAGCCAAAAGTGTCTCCAGAAGTCATCAGCTCGAGTAATACAAGGAGGACCCAAGAGATGACCCGTAACACATCACAAGCAATAGAAGGCAGCGCCATACCAAAATCAAGATAACGACATACCAGTTTTGTAATAGAAGTGGGCATACTCAGCAAAACTGTCACCGTAGACTAGGACAAGTTTTATGGAGACACGATTGGACGCAACAAACTCGCAAGGAGAAGGAGAAACTTGCACCCAAATGGCAACTTCATCCCGGGGAGTATCAGATTACGTTTGATCCAGTCTATCGAATCCGAACCCCTGGGGACCATGCACAATCGTAGCTAGAGCATCAAAAAGTCGGCCAATATGGCCTTATCAGACATAGGTTACTCGACCTAATGGAAATAAGTTAGGTCTTCCACCGACCGACTACTTCGTTTATCCCCAGCCATTGACTTCTCCGTACTCCAGATTAGAGTCTTAACCTGTAGGTGAGTCTGCAGCTTCCTCACATGGACTCGCTGTGAACCTGAAGAAGAAGGAAAATATGAGCCATCTACGCAGTAATCAGAGGAGCAGCCCCTCTGTCTTCTTATCTCCCTTTCCAACGACCGCAATTCAGGGTCCTCCCTTTCCAACGACCGTAATTCTTTATTTGAAGG
Source organism: Iris pallida (assembly GCA_029216955.1). NCBI lineage: Eukaryota > Viridiplantae > Streptophyta > Magnoliopsida > Asparagales > Iridaceae > Iris > Iris pallida. The sequence continues at coordinate 32,253 of JANAVB010009146.1, forward strand.
AGTATACTCCTCGTAAGGCTCTTCGCCCCAAGGCAATACGAACACTTTATACATCTCAATGAGGGCCAACCCCATTTCAACACCTGGCATGAAAAACGTATCAGTGCAACAATTGTACAACTCCACAATGCAATGAAGGCACCAGCATTGGTTCCAGTCCCCGCTAAGTGGCTCTAATCGTAAAAAATAGGTTAGTTGCCCTTAACTCTGCCTCATACTTTGCTAGAATCCACCATGACAGAGCCTCCCACACAGTTCTATGGTGGGCCCAACCAACAAACCGAAGCCGTCCCGGGGGGTAAGTGTCACGCCCATATGAAGCGATGCTGTCTGACAAAGTCCTGCCGCTAAGGTATAAAAGGCCAAGCGTGCTCATAAAGCTTGGGTCCCAAAGTCACTTTCTGCTCTTCCCAATACTGCTGATGGGAATGGGAAGGCTGTGGACAATGCTAGCCAAAACAATAACTCGGAGGCGCATGAATCAGTGTCAGCCACTACTGCTTCTAAGGAAGTTTCTACTGCAGAAGCACATAAGGCTTATTATGCGTCTAAGAAGGACTCTATCAGCAAGCCATCTGCTAAATCCTGTGATTCCCACAAGAAAAAAAATATTGGGAAGATGTTGTTTGCAAAAACAAAAGTTATTTGATTACAAACTGAGAAGAGTGTGTACAAGAGTACAAGTTGATTTCTCGGGAAGTACAACTGCAGGAATTTGATCAGAAGATAATCATTTTTTCCCTTAGACGATACGATGCCGAAGAAGAAAGCCTTTGGAGAGTGCTACAGCAAGTGCTCAGGAGATTATGATCATTAGTGATCCTTGTGAAGTGATTTGAAACTCTATTTATAGAGTAGAGATAACAGTTAAGTAGTTATCCTGAATGGCGCACACTGCAATTAGCACGCCATTCACCCAGTCGCACGAACGGTTGGTTTAACTGCTTGGACGTATGGCATTCTGTCATGGTCATGGGCAGTATCACGTATGAGTTCTTCGAGATTAGTGGCATGCGCACCACGTCATCTAACTGCTTCTGAATGATTTGATCGAATAACGCAAACTGTTGGGTGGCGCCAGGCGCTAATTGCTATTTTAGTGTCTTTCTAAATGATTATCTAGCGCCAACTACAAATGGCGCGAGATAGCTGTTTGATCATTATGATAAATCTGACATATCTGACATAATCTTTTCGAGCGTCGTGCATTCAAGATTCGAACGAATTTTTCTCGACTAAAGTATTGTCGATCATGATGAAAATTTATCAGCTTTTTGAGAAAGCTTGCCACATGTCAGCCATCGCCATTTGAAGTCCAGTACCAATTGATGTCATGCGCCATCTTCTATCTGACGCCATTTGATTATTTTTGCTGGCGCCAATTATGAGTAGCGCATGATGATGTTCATACTTTTTGAGCTTCTATAAGACCCCCTTTAAAGTTTTTAAATTTAAAAACTTTAAAATTTGGAATACTTTGAATAAGAAGCGTTTCTATGTCTTTAGCCATGGCAGAATCGTAACAGTCCCCGAGTTTTTGGCGCGGATCGTACGACTGTTATAAATAGCATTAGGCTACAAATAGGCGACTGGAGAGAGAAAACACTTTTACTTAAATTTTTTCTTCTCGAGCTCTTTAAATTCTTCAATTTTCGAAGCTTCCGATCAATAGAAATGGCCCCAAAGAGAACCGCAACTGAGAAAGGAAAGAAAGTGGCCGGATCCACTTCGTGTGCGTCATCGTTGATGGTGCCACAACACGTCATGCCGCCGGCTTGAGCTGAAGAGGCGAACCCCGCTCTTGAAGGTGAGAAAAAACTGATCAAAGAAGATCCAAATGCTCGCGCCATTCATGCATAGCACGATCAAAGGCCAACATTGACCACCTCTTTCAGAGTGTTGGTCAATACTTTGCGCCATCTGCATCATGCGCCACCTATTTCAGAGTGTTAGTCGATGCTTTGTGCATATGATGGCCCACGCTACCTCTTTAACTCAATCACAAATAATAACACCGTACGCCATTTGCCATGTCTTGAGCATGATGCGCCATCTGCTGTTATGCACAAATCTTGTGTTGACTTACTGATGCGCCATCTGTCTTGAGAACTGTCACTCTGCTTGCGCCAATTAAGGTTTTTTTTTTCATATCCAGCGCCATTTATGATTGGTGCAGAGTATTTCTTTTAAGAAAACAAGTTTTTTCAAGATTTTAACTTTGAGTTTTCTTTGCAATTGATCTGAGGGAGGACCCTTTTGCTGAGGAATTAGCTTCTGCCTTCCAGGTGTCAGAGTATCAGGAAAACCTATCTCATGTTGACTTTCCACAATATGATGAGCCAACTCCCAGGCGGACTACGCTAGAGAATCAGGACTATAAAACTCTGATGTGTCTGATAAATGGCACTCCTTTTCTGTCTGAGGACATAAAACCTTATAAGAAACCAATGTTTCTCTTTGGAGAGGCTATAGCTAAAGACTCTCAGCCTAAGTCGAAGAAAGACCGTCGACCCTTCGTAAGAGGAAACACATTGGTATACCTGCCTGAGATGATAAGAAATCTGTTTCTATCTCGTTATGCCCATACCAGCTATCCAAGAAAGATGTCATGGGATCTGACTCCTGCCCAAGAAGCTAGAGTTAGAAGAGTATGTCACAGGCGTGGGGACCACAATAGAGACATTTTTTTTGTAATTCTGATCAGTATAGCACCCACTTATGGGGTCTGAGACCAAGTTGCATACGTCTGATGACACAGCCGTGATGCTACCCGTAAGAATACCATTTTTGTAAATATATATATATATTGCCTCTGAGGGAGAATGTCCTCGTAATGCTACCACGAGACTAACTGGCTTAATGCATCCGAAGATTGTTCGTTGGAACCGTCTTTCCATGTGGGCTTTAAATAACTTTCGTGAGAGATTACAGGAACTGGGACTCTACAAAGCCGTTCTGACTACCTCTTACGGAATCCAAAATAACTCCAACATATTTCTGGCTTTAGCAGAAAGGTATAACATTAGAACTGGTACCTTTGCCACTCCTCATGGAGAATTAAGCTTTTCTCTCCATGAAATGCAATTTCTTTCTCGTCTGCCAATGGGAGATAACCCTATGAAGAGTACATACCAACGGAGGACGAGCTAGATGCCTCGGCCAAAGTAAACCTCGGATGGTGGCAGTTCTCGATGAGTTGATGTGTCACTTTACAACCTGCATGCATCTGTATAAAAGCGGTACTACATGCTATATATCTAAATGGTTGCATGACATGGACCCTAAAGTGCAAGATCAGTCTGAATGTACACCTCATTTTTTTTGAGCCGCTTGATGCTCAACCTATTTCTCAGCTAATAGAAGAGACTGGCCCTACTGACACAGAGTTAGCCAAACCTTGGAATGGTTATGGTGTCAATAATCCTCTAGAGAGTTACATATGGCAGAGTGGCCTCGATTTATCCCCAGAATCAACTTTGGCAGGCTTTCTTTCTCTATGGTGACGATGATTTGTCCTACCAGGCACTAGTGTCATTGATCGAATTTATCGCGGTGTGCTGTTTGCAGTAGTACGTTTGGTATTTGGCTACAAGATGGTCGTATTGTCTACGGTGACCAGTCGACTGAATGCAAGACTTCGGAGTTGCACCGATGGTTTGATGGAAAAATCCAAGAATCGGAAGAAATATCCTCGTACAGAGATGCCATACACATATCTGTTTGGCTGGTTGTTATTGCATTACCCTTCATTGATGGATCTTGACCTTGGAGTCGGAGGAGCGTTGGCAGCCAATTTTATCGGAAGATTTGCTAAGGCTAAATGGAAGGTTATGTCTTTATCTGACTGCAGAAAGGCACTAAATAGAGGAGTAGACTGGAAGTTTTTCTGCACCCCTCCTCCACTTGGATATGAAAACTTTTCGACCCCTATCCAAGATTTAGAGCCCATTAGTTCTCGTCCTTCTCTTGAGGCCTGTAATTGGTTGAAATCAATCAGGCCTTCACACCTGGTATATAGAATTGAAAATGATTGCTATCTGGAGCCTTTTTTGTCCAGTCGCTTTACTCGTCAATTCGGTTATGACCAACTACACGTCGGGAATGCGACGATATGTCTTAAAGCATTCGGGCACTTGATTGACCGAGCCCGCGGATGAAGATATTATAATACGAGAGGTACACGGGCTCTATTCACCATACCTTCTACCAATATTGAAAATGGCCTGCGTATATTGAGTTCATATGCGCGTTTTTATACTTCAGCCAACACCTTTTTTGAAGGTTATTCGCTAAATGATAGCTTCATCGGAACACAAAAAACATTCAATGGGGACGTGGCTACCATAAACTTAATTGAAGCTAAGGAGAATGTCCCTGCCGAGGAACCTCTAGAAATTACGAATACGGGTCATGTTGACGAAGTTCAAGATCCATTGAGCGGCCTTCTCAGGAAACATAAAGAGAAGTCTCCTGCCAAGAAGGTTGCGAAGAAGCAAAGTTTGAAGCCCCTACACAGTCAGCCCAAGATAATCCTGCTTCTCCTGCTATAGTGAAGAAAAAGACAAAAAGGACCACTGTCATTGAGAAGCCCGGAGTCAGAACTAGACTTTAGATACGGCAAATGGAGTCTGGATCATCACCCGACTTAACTACATTAATCAGGTGATCAACTCCATCCCCGTTTGGAAGAAAGAGTATCGGGGCTGTAGAGGAGACAAGCAAAGAACAACCTGCACCTGAAGAAATACAGCCTCAACCGTCTGTTCTCACTGAAATGGTTGTGACGTCTCCTCAGCCACCATTTAAGCATTCGGTCAAGAGCAAGCTAGTGGCCTCCAAAGCCTGGTGTAGGAAGACTGAATTTTTATGCATCTTCTTTCCGAGAACAATATCCTGGCCAAGGGAAATTACCAATGTCGCCTGGAGGCGTTTCTTCTTCACAAGGTGATGTCTTTACTCTTTTTGTCTAGCAAAATTACTTGATGTTGATCCTGTGGCAATTTGTATTGATATATCTTCATCTCCAGAACCTCCAATTAACAGTGCTCCAGCTCCAGCTATTGCAGCAGACACTCCTGGTGTTATGGTTTTAGAACCGTCGATTGTCGGATTCACCATTCCTTTGTCTACAGCGACATTGGCGGCATTTGCTACAACAGGTTTGACATCGCCCTCAACTAGCGAGCCAACTCCAGTTATTTCTGTGGATGTTCCCTTTGTGACTGATACAGAGCCATTAATTCATCCAACTCTGAGAACCACCACCCCCAAGGAGTAATTCTTCCATTCGGAATAACCTCGATTCGTAGTTAGAAGGAGGGTAGTGTCTCATGAGATTCTAGCATCTTCTGTACTTCAGACTCCTGCAGCTCCTATCTAGAGTGAAGGACCTTCTCAAGACGAGAGGATGATAGAAGCGCTGCTAGATTATGATCTTAGCGTCGATCCAATCGAGGAGGATCCGATTGACACCACTTCTGATCTTGGCCAGAATGAAACTTCTACTCAAGTATTAGCCCAGGATTTGGTAGCCAAGGAGGATCAAGTAGTTGTTGAGGGTGGCGGACACCAGGATGATAGTGATCAAAGCCCTAGTGATGCTAATCAGAGCTTCGAGGAATTGCCAAGCGGTGAAGACTCTGATATTGAAGTCGAAGGCGATGAAGGACCAGGAAATAATGAAGGCGAAGATAAAGATGTTGACATCGAAGGAGACATCAACATCGAGGGCGATGAGATCCCTAGTGATGACAGGGAGGAGGATGTTGATATCGAGGGTGATGAAAACCCTAAAGAAGTTAAGGCTCAGACCCCAACTGAACGTATCTTTGAAACAGAGGGGGCAGAGGTGGCAGCCCCAGGTGACCAGGCCGAATTCATGTCAGGTGGTTCTGAAGCTAGGAGTAGCCACGCGGCTGTTTCTGAAAACACCATGACGAGGCTTATTACGGAGCGAGACATTACGCTTCGTGGGACTCCATATGTGCTACCAAACTTAGGTAACTTCTGACTTTATTCACCATTGTTCCTTTGATATTGTTTGACATAATATATAATGATTGTGCTTTTTGATCGCAGAGGGTCACGTGGGGACCATTGTTGTAGCCCTGTTGGCGTCTACGGCTTTCAGCTTCATCTCCTGTAATGCCCCAGTCCCAAAATACGTAGGACCAAGTAAGTAGACATGCCAGCTGCATACATATGAAGCATATTCCAATATACGGAAACTTGTATGTATACATAAGCTATAAAATACAGTAACCATGAAACTAATCTCATCTACAAATAAATGTATATATTAAAATCAACTTATAAATGTCATTTGTACAAAACGTTGGGCGGAGACAAATCGACTGCCAACAAAAAGAGAGATACATAGCAACGATGAAGAGTCGAGCGAAGTGAAAGATGATTCAAAAGCTATCATCGCAAAGGTAGATTGTAAACTATGTCCTTGGCTAGAGCACCTGCGAAAATTTCCAACACACATGGAGAGATCACCAGGTCCTCAGAGGACTAGCAAGACACATAATATATATGCCTACTTTAACAGTTTTAACATACAAGAAGGATAGGAAATAGTACAAGAAATAAAGACTGTAGAGTAGTACAAGAATAAAATACAAGGAAATGGCATGCCATCGAGAATCGTACAGATAAACATGACTAAAATAAATTGGAGTAAACCGCAGCTCAGTGGAGACTCACGGTCCTATAGATCACAGCACAGTGGGGGATCACAACCTATAGTAAGTCTCTATCGCAGCTCAGTGGGGGCTCACAACAGAGAGTAGTCAAGTATAGTCATCATCTATCACAAGGTCCTCGCCTAGAACTACGAGTCAAGTCAAGTCAAGATGTCAACAAGTCATTCATTATGTCAAAGGGACACGACAGAGGCTAAGCAATACTATTACTAGACATGAACACGATAGAAAAATGGCTAGTAACCTGAGAAAAGAAAGAATAATAATCTACGTGTACGTAAAACTAGAAATGACCATGACATGAAGCAGATGAACATGTAATCAAATGACATAAAAGAATATCAATAAAGAAAATGCATGTAAATATGTAAAGTTTGGCAATGCGTACTTACCTGATGTTCGAGTGAGGTAAGATGATGTCCTGGGGATGAATCAACAACAGCGCACAAAGAGGAAGGTGTAGGAACAACTTCGGATGCTGAAAATAGTCTATTATCTAATTATAATTAATACTGCACCTATTACATTTATTTAGTAAATTTTTAAGTTAGGAATGGTATAGAATTTTGTATCATCTTTCCGAAAAACTAAACTGAACGCATTTTCATTTTCGAATCTCCCGAAATCGTAAAAATACCGAAACACGTTTATTTTTGGACACTAGATACTCAAACAGTTTTGCAAAAATTATAGAATGAATTTTGTCTATTAAAATATATTTTTGGAAACCTTACCTCGATACACTTCTTTAAAAAAAACTGAGGCGAAACGGAGTTCGGAACTAGGAGATATCGTCGTTCCAAGTTGCTCTTACTGCTAAAATGCGGGGCTGAATTCTAATGACAATTTTAGAGTTTCTATTGGACTAAAATAATTTCGAATGTATCGCTGATAGAAGGGGGATGTATTGGGTTTATACAGGTATTTATTTCATATTTATCTCCTAAATTAGATAGGATTTGATTTAAATTGATAGAATTTACTTTGTTATGATATAATATAGATAGGGATGCTTTCCTTTTAGACTTAGGATTATGATTAACTTAGAATATAGTTCATATTTATCTAAATTATCTGTAACATTATTTAAAATTACTATAGATAATAAATAGAGTTAATATTTATTTAATCAACATTGATTTAATTTCATTTATACAAGCTGAAATATTTAATACTAATTTGACATTTATTCTATATTATGTAAATAGTGTACAATATAAGTAACATGTAAAAAGTAATAAAAGTTATAAAATAAATCCTAAAATTTTGAGAAAAATTGTATAATATAGTTTAGATCCTTAATGTACTAGAAAAATAGCTTTGTATATTTTTATACTAAATTCACTAATGAGCACTATACTAAATATATGTAAAATATTATATTAGAATGACACCCGGGGTCGGACCCGAGGCCGTCACGGCTGACACGAGGAAGCGGATACCGACACGATGCACTCTCTTGTGGTGGAAAAATATTTATGATGAATAATTGTGGAGGAAAACAATATGGAGGCTTCCCCTATATATAGGGGGGTGGAAACTCCTAGCGGGATAAGGATTAGGAAAAATTAAAACCCCCTTTAGATAATCTTACTTTTAATTTAAATTATTTTAAAACCGATTCAATCCAATCCAACTAACTCAATTAAATCTAGATAATTTCAAATCCAAATTAAATATAGATATTCCCATCTTTAAATTAAACTTACTTAAATTAAATCAATAAAATCTAATCAAAGTTTAAATTACCACAATAAGTTCAAAATATCTTTTCTAAAAATAATAATAACAAATAATTTTGAAAATCCAAAATATATGAATAAAAATTTGTACATCCATGCAAATAAGATATTTACATAAAATATAGTTTACTAAATTAATATCTACAGTTGAACAAAAATAAAAATCTTTTATAAAGTAAAAGATAAAGTTTTTGGCAAACATCGTGAAATGTTCTTTTGATATGAAAATATTTGTTTATACTATGTAATGAAACAACATATTTATTCTATATTCATAAGAAAAACAATAATAAAGTATTTTGTATATGAATGAACAAATATCTCGTATTTACGTCTTTACGCATTCGCACTCGAGGTACGATACCAAAATAAATTAATAAAAAAATATAGTAAAATTTAGGGATTTTACATCCTACCCAACTTACAAGAATTTTGTCATCGAAATTAAGAATAAGTAGGGGTTCGAGAAGGTACAAAGGTATGTCGATCAAATCACGACGTTCAACACAAACATGCGTTAGAAAATCGTGATCTCGATAACTATGGAAATAAATCACGAATTTAATTTAGGGAGTGAATGATGGTCGCGATAATGAATTAGGGTCAAGGGAAAGGACGAGTAACTCAAGATGGGGATATAGTTCCATTGGTTGGTCGGTGGCTAACTATCTTGGCAATAGATAGTGGGGCAACTAAGGGATATCAAGTACGAGCGTTTTATCATTCCAAAATAAGTGAAAGACAAAGACTATTAAGAGTTTGAAGAAGCTATTATCGAATACGAATACGTGGTCCAAAGGTGACATGAATAGTTCAAAATAGAATTGCCAAGGCAGTCGTGGATGAGACTCTAGAGGCCAAGTTTAACTATGTCTCCATCCATGTTAGAACTATGTAAAAAGCGAACCAAAGTGCACTCGGTTGATCAGACCATCATGCACCGATTCTGATTAGACAATATGTTAGTGAGCGTGCGCTCAATAGCAGAAGTCATGAACAAGTGCGATAGATGGATAAGCTTGTAAAACTAGTTTATAGTAGCAACATTAGTCAAGATGGTAAAACATAGGCACGTGAGATAAGATTGAAAGGGAGTAGAATTTGTTCAAAGTCCTTAAAAATCTAGGTTATGTCCTATGATGGTACCTATACAGTCGTCCTACCGACTACTGTCTAAGACTTGGTTAAGGTCATAAGGAAGGTTAGGTCGTAAGGCATTCTACCCAACTTACAAGAGTTAAACTAGTAGGGTGATGGGATAATAGGTCATGTCCACCTAGTATGGGTTACCTTATTAATCTCTATCAATCATAAAAGAGGGCATGAATAACGATAGAAGGGATCAAGCAAGATGCAACTTGATGAGACAAGCGAGAAGGCGGTTAAGTATGTGGATGAGATCCTAGACTCTATTCCTATACACAGGCTTGCTTGGTACAGTAAAGTAACCAAACAATTTATCTTGACCTGCATGAGCCACCACAAAAACATGAAATGCCCTAGTCCCAAAATACGTAGGACCAAGTACGTAGACATGCCAGCTGCAAGGACCAAGTACGTAGACATTCCACCACAAAAATAATTTTTTTTTGTGTGTTTTCTTATGTGTTTTATTATTTGTGTTATTATTTAGAAATATCTAGTTAAATAATTATGTGTAGCTTATAATTATAATTGGCATAATTATTATTACTACTGGTGTGGTTGTTAAAATCATTTGTATACTGTTAGTTTTATTTTAATTTAAAAATTGAGGAAAAATTATTATGATATTTTAGCTAAGTTTCAAAGGATAGTTTTAATCTAAAATTAGTCAAAAGATAGATCTAAAAATAAATTTTTTACCCATAAAATTAGTTTCAAAATCATAAAATAAAATTTCTAGTATTTCTAATATAGTTCTATATCAAACCCTATTTTTATAAAATTAGAGTTTTTATCGTAAAAATGATTTTGCATATTTTAAGTATTCTTCTAAAAATATTTTGGGCTAAGGAAATATATTGTTACATAGAAATCATATTTTTACAAACATAAAATCTTTGGCTAGAAACGATTTTTATTATATTTCGTAAAAATTATTTTGAATAAAAATACATATTTACTATTATATGATGTCTTACTATAGCTTTGGACCTACCAATTATATTTGACACAAATTAGGTTTTTGCCTTACAATGATTCTTGTATTTTTCAAGGATTATCTTAAACAGTTTTAACTAACACATATATTTTTATATATAAATACTTTTCCAAAATAGTATTTGTATTATTCCCCAAATTCTATCATTATCGATTCCTAACAATCATAATCCTACTCTCTTACGAATCTAGACTTCTTTATGTCATTCCTAACTAATTTGACCCTTCTAAACCCAATGGAACTGTTCGTGCCACCATCAGAGGTCACCTTGTGTAGTTGTTACCCGAAGTCGCAGTTCGTGCCACATTGATCATTACAGTACACCGGGCGTTCCACCAGGCAAGACACCTATCATTTGTTGTTTATTTATTGTAGCTCATATTTCATGTATTATTCATTATTTTCTTTATGCAAAATAAATGTGATACATGGCATAACGTGTTAGAACTTACTGTTTAGTTATATTTTCTGCTATGTATTATTTTTCTTACACATTAAACCTAGATTTAAGGGACCACCTTGTGTGTTGCATTCATTTGGCCTTGACACGTTATACTACAAAATTGTGTATCGCATGTAGAATACGGACTTGCGTGATTGGCTGGCCACCGGTACGTATAAGCAGTACGATAGGAATAACTGCTAATAGAGGTTGCATGCTAGTTTGACTTAGCGGTTAATAGAGGTTTTGTGTTGTGGATACAACATAATAGGCATTGGGTGGGGAGGATAATACCTTAGCGTATGGGCTACTATGCACTTTCCCTTTTGTAACTCGTGAGCTCCGTCGGAGACGCGGGTGAGATTATCCATGATTACTGACGGCCACTGACATTCTGCAGAACGTTATGCTCTTATTGATTGGGCCTCTGGTGCCCCAAGGGAGAACCATGTCGATCCCATTTTAGCTCGGGCCATGCGTTGGAGGATATTCTTAAAACTTCATACACTTAGACTGGTTAGGCTACCTTATCCGTTAGGTATGAGTACTTTTGGTTTGGGTACTTGTATCTGACCGTGGCTTGGAACAATAGCTTGTCACGGATTAGTTCGCCACATCTTGTCCTTGTTTGGTTGTAGGTGTAGCTTACTACTCCGATGAGAAGGTATTGAACCTTGTTGGGGTCGGGATACCATATTGGATTCATAGTATGGAAAGATACGTTATCGTGAAATAGTTTACCATCTCCTGTCCTTGTTTGGTTGGAGGGATGGTACGGTAGTTCAATGGTGTGTATTGGACCATGTTATAATTCAATTGACTTATTTACTTGAGCAATTTATATTCAGTTATATTGGCGTGATATTATGTGTCTTGTTACGTCCCTCTTAGGACCTAGTTATCTCCCCAGGTGTGTGCTCATGTCTTCCGCAGGTATTCTAGCTGGAGTCGTGATCTTCTCATTCCCTTCGAAGATAACGTGTCTTGTATCCTTTCTTGCTACTCTCGAGAATCATTTTATTTTTCATGTATTTCTTTCCTTACTTGTTGGTAGTGGATTTGTCTCCACCCAACATATTGTATCATGACTATTCATTGTCATTATATGATATCTTTTATTCATTTATTTGTGTGGATGAGATTAGTCATGGTTTTACTGTATTTTACAGCTTACGTATATTTATTATACGGCTGGCATGTCTACGTTCCTAGTCCTACATATTTTGGGACTGGGGCATTACAAGGGAGGCTAGCAGATGATGGCTATCGCAGTCTGCTTGGGAGCAAAGATTGGATGCTTGCGAAGGGTTTCCAACAGTTGGCTCGGGGTATTTTTATTGTGGCATGTATAGGCTCAAGCCGCTGAGCTTTACAGGCAGGCCACAGACATCGGATGGAGGCTCGAGGGTGTTCGACAGGAGGTGGATCGTCGAAAACTTGTTGAGGAGGGGCTTCTAGATGCTTTGAGGGTTACGAAGGATTCGGTTCGTCAAGACAATACGATGGTTAGTGATGAATCAAAGATTGAGGGTCAGTCTGTAGGTCCCATAACAGCTGGTCGGACTCCAGGTGGGGGTTGCTCTACGGATCCAGATTTGACGACAGGTGGTTTGCTAAATCTTTACAGAGTGACATCGGGTTTAGAGTTCGAAACCAGGGAGGAGATCAAGTTTTACAGCAAACTCAATCTTAGGCGGGAGCATCATCATTCTCACAGCTCAATGAGAGCTGTGGGTCATCGATGGCAAGCACAGTGCGTGATGCTGCTCGAGGAGGCATGTGTATGGGGAGCTTCAAGTTCAGACATGAAGGTGGGCAGGTTCAGGAGTTCAAATCTTGTGAGATCCACACCGTCCGCTTGGTTGGGCAAACCAAGGATGAAGAAGCTCGTCGAACGTTAACACTTTCGGTGGAAGATGAAAGTCGGGGACAAGCATCCAAGACTTACTATAAGGCTGATCGTCAGGGACTTCGGTCTTGGACGTATGCATGGAAGCTAGCATCGACGTGACGGTCGAGGAGCTGGAGACAAAGGAAGATACAAAGCAACTCGGGAGATCGGAGATCAGTAGCATGGGGGAGCAGAATTCTGTCGTAGGACGACAGGCATGGAGTCCAGTTGAGGACCACCCACGGGGTCAATACCATATCATCAGACAGGAGGGAAAGATTGTTGGAGTCCAGTCTGGATTTGGTAACAACATACTTGTGGAATCCAAATCTTATTACATATTTGATTTGATTAGATTTGGATGTCCATAATTGGTGTTGTGCTATTTTAGATATAATAGGATTCTTATTTTAGGAAATCCTATTATAATCTAAAATAGGATAATTAATGGGCTATTTTAGGTGTAATAGGATTCTTATTTGAGCGCTTCCTAATTAAAAAAAATCATATTATGACCTAAAATAGGTTTTTCTCATCCTATATATATGGGGTGAGGGTGGAGGCAAAAAAATAAGCACAAAGCATAAAGTGGAGATTTGGGGTGCTTGTCCATAAGAAAATCTAAGAGAAAGTCTGTACTTTGATCTTTCGACTTTGCCATCCAAGACAGAAGGAAGAAGAAGATCTAATCGAGGAGAAATCAACTTCGGTTAGGGAGATTGCTACGGGTTGGTGAGTGATCTCAATTGTAATCTTCTGTTTTTCTTCTTGAGAGTGGTGAGGGGGTTGAACTGTTAGGAAAAGGGTTCAACGTGAGTTCTGTCAATCTTGTAATTTCATCTGAGTTATTAAAGGTTGGGAATTATTCTGGTGACGTACGTCACCGCCATAAACTTGTCTTCATCTTGTGCTTGGTGTCCTATAGATAGGGGTTGGTTTTGGTCAGGTGGGTTGGCAAATGCTTCCACACGCGCCCAACAATTGGTATCAAAGCCAATGTTCGATTCGTTCTGGTCTAATACCCAATAAAAACTTTCTCAAATTTAAATTGGATCCAATCTTATCTCTCTTACGTTTGTAAATTCTTAATAACTCCATGAATTATTTCAATCATTAATTTACCACATATGAATAATATAATGCCTTGAGGATGTCTACCCACCTTTGGTCACACTACCCTATCAAACACATGCTGCCATAAAATTTTATAACCTTTGCACACAAATCATAAAATTCAATACCACTATATACTTATGGCATAAGTCATCCCCAATCCCCTCATATCAATCAAACAACCAAAATTTGATAAACAAACTAATTTACACAATTACCTAAGGAATACTGATAAATTCTATAAATCATGATCATTCGTCACTCTGAAATAGAAAGGGGCGATAAACAATGATACAAAAAGCAAAGGAAAAATAGTTGAGTACAAATACGAAGTTCAAGAACGGTAGAAAAATTCTAAAAGAATTGTTAAGGCAGTTGTGGATTGAGAATCCAAAGAGTCTAATCCTATTCGCAGGCATGTTCGGTACAGTAACGTAACCGAAACGTCTAACTCGACCTGCATGGACCACCAAAAAAATATGTAACGCCTTGTTCCAAAATATGTAGGACTACAATACGTATATATGTCATCTACGTATCAAGTAGACTCCGGCCCTACTCAAATACATATGCTATCTGAGGTCCGGTCTAATTATAACTAGCAAGTCTAGCTATATCTCAATCCACATTATATCATATCAAGTGAGAACCAAGTGTACCAATGCTAATCAAACAGTAGTACACCGATTCCACAAGAATAAAGAAACTAAGAAAGACAATATGTATTAAAGTTGGCCAGACCATAATCATCTGTTTGAACAAGCTCATGACAAAATAAAGATTGTAAAACTAGGCTATAAGACAGAAAATGTCATCGTAAAATATAAAAGATGAAAAAACGATAAAAGTACCACTAGTGATACTTGAATCCTGGAGAAATATTCACCAACTATCCTTCTATTCTAGCAGTTTAGCAAAACCTAGAGAGATCACCAAGTCCTCAGGAGACATAGAAAGATACATAATATATAAGCCTATTGTACAATAAATAACATGTATGGAAA
>JANAVB010009147.1:0-29857 GCA_029216955.1 Iris pallida
CTCAAATGGAGCGTCACTTCCCACTATCTTGGTTCAATATGCTCCGCTGGACAGGAAGATGGAAGAGACTTTGACTCCTACCCGGAATAGGATGTTTGTGGGCGACATCCATTAGAACAACACATGAAGTCAGTGTGTGCGGGCAAGATGCATACCAGCCGTTATGTAATGGGATTGGCTCCGGGTACTTTCTTGAATGTGCCGGGTCCCAATTTCACGTTTTCTTCAGCCGATACTTTCCTGAACCAACTTGCTCGGAAAGGCTCCTATCCAATCGGCCGGTTGGCGCTCCCAAGTTGGATATACCCCATCCCCTCGTGGATCAATCTGTCTATATGGATCTCGCGAAAGTATGGGACTTTTCTGCATGAGATTGGTCTTTATCACGCTATTCGGGGCACCAGCCACGGCTTACCTGTAAATAAGAAATTATTCATGGCTTTGCTGGAGATGTACAACTGCCGTACGGGAACCTTCTATACCCCTGTAGGGGAAATGGGGCTTGCACTCCATGAGATGCACGTGATTTCTAAACTTCCTTGGGGGGATGAAGCTTTTGAAGTATACACTCCTACGAATGAGGAGTTCGAAGAGCTAGAAGAACGATATCCGGGCTTCGTGGCTACTTATCAGGAAATACTGTGCCACTATAGTACGTGCCAGCAGATAACCAAGAAGAAAAGCAGCTCGGAAGGGAATGCACCCCACACTAAGGACTGGGTAAGCTATCTCTTCTCGACGGGAGCCTCAGGCCAAGTTACTTCCCGAGGTCCTCAATCCCGGGAGGCGGTTCAGGCCTTGATGTCGTCGACAAAGAGGGTGGCCACCACCAGCGACAGATTTAGGAGTAAGACCGACTCTTTTGGTTATTTTTATCAGGATACCCAAGAGCTGTCAGAGAAGGCGCTCCTAGCAGGATTTTTGATGGTATGGCTGCGAAATTGCGTAGTCTCGGAGGAGCTGGTTCTATTGAAAGGATCAGCCGTAATTTTATTCTCCCTGCCGTGAAGCTAGTTTTCAGAATCAAACTAGCTCTTCTCCCGGCCATGGTGTGCAGCATACACCGTGGCCTCCGTACTTTTACATCCATGGTCATTGCCCACGATGTGACAAAAGACTTTGAACGGACTGAGCTGCCCTATCATTATCTGATGGGGTGGCTATTAATGCACTACCGATCTTTGATGAGACCGGTTCTGAAGATGGCGTGATTGCTGATGATGCTTTTATCTTCCGTTATCGCAACAAGCCTTGGGAGTACGATACCATGCGTGCCTGCCGGATGGCGCTGGCGAGAACAGATAGGTACGACTTTTTCGTATCCGTCCCTCGTTTCACTGCTGAAGAAATAGCGGACGTACATCTCGACGGTATTGGTCCTCCTCAACTTCTAGACGGCCAGATGCTTTTGTGGTTGCATAACATTCGCCCTGTCCACCTGGTATACTACAACCGTAATGCTGTCTTCCTGGAACCTTACCTGTCCAGCAGGTTTGCTCATTAGTTTGGATACAGCCAACTTTTTCTGGACCGTCCCCGCTCTTGTTTGGGTTTTGAAGGTAGCCTCCTTGACGGCATCAGGGCGTAGCATTACTATGATACATTCCATACCCGTGCCACTTTCTCGGTTCCTGTTATTGAGGCGTCGGTAGAGATTTTGTATATGGCGGCCTTGTACCATGTCATGGCAAACAAGCTCCCCATCGGTTTTATCCCGGGTACCAGTTTTATTGTTGGTACTGGCTTGGATGAGAAGCCCCAAGGGGCCAAAACAAGGAAGAAGAAGAAGAATAGAGTCGAATTACCAGACTCAGACTCCATCACTGCGGATGATGAGGACGATGAGCGTGATGCAGATAACTCTTCCTTTCCGGTGGAAGATGTTAGAGCGGATCAGCCGTCTGTTTCGTTAAATGAGATGGTGACAGATCAGCCACCCATCACACCCGGTTCTGTATGGTAGCGTAGTAGCAAATCTCCTCTGTTGGCGGTATTCCTTACTCCCAAAAATTGGCTGCGACCAGACATCGCAGGCTAACTATAAGAGAGAGAGCGAGGAGGTCAACCCCGCTTCGAGGTAAAGCGAGTTACTACCATTTTTATTCAGTTCTTCTTTTCTTCCAGTTTTGATCTTAATCATTTTCCTTCTCCCGTAGGTGTCAGAAGAAGAGGAATCTCGAGTTGCCGAGGTCGTGAATCGAGATGACGGGGGCTCCGATGAACCTATCCTTAAAATTGCTGAATTTCATCAAGATGATGCTGATCGAGTCGTATCTCCCTCCGGGGTGGCTGGGACAGAAGAGCCAGCCGAATTTAACTTGGAGGTCGCGGGTGAGGAGACTACGTCAGCTGCGAGCGAGCTGCAGCCTCCATGCTTCTCCCCTGGTAAGATAAGCCGAATCTTAACTTGCGAGGAGGCCTATCTGCTCTATCATCACATCCTTCGGGTTACGTCGATTGATTGTTGCTCTGGACATACAGGTCCTGCCTCTCCAGTGCTGATGATGGACAATGTTGAGATAGGCTCTGCCGAAGGGACACTGGCGGAGAGGAGCGTACCTCTTTCCCTTTCGGCTCGTCTTGAGGGGCCTCCCGTGGGCTCGAGTTCGGAAAGTCAGGTGGTGGGATAGTCAGGACAGGGGACAATGGTCCTTGCGTCCTCTTCTGCTCAGGCGGCTTCAAGAGTCGACCTCTCTGCCCTGCCAAGTGTCCAGGCTCTTCGGGTGGCGGAGGAAGAGTTAGCCGCTATCCGTGCATCGTTCCGCTCAGAATTTGGCTTCTTCGTGGCAAGTTCTAGCGCACCTCCTTCGATGTTGCCGGCCACGCTTCCTTTGACGTCGTCCTCTACAAAGGTTCTGGACGAAGCATTACAAGATGTGGTTGACAGCTTTTATCGTCACCTGAAGAGGGGTAGTGGCTGCTGTGGAAAGAGAGACCTCTTTTGTCTTGGCCCGGCAATGCGCCTAGGGTCATATTGATATCCTTACGAGTCTTCCCGGTGGGGCAGGGGTAGCTGCACTTCTGGAGGTGAAATTGCTGAAGGCTGCTCAGCTGGTGGCCGAGCTTCAAGGGCTGCGGCAGGCTGATCTGTCCGCTGCTATAGATCAGGAGCACGGTTTCCTTACAGCTGCTATAGAGAAGGTAAGGGCTGCTCGGAATAAGACCAGGCCGGCCATACTGAAGGACCTCCGCGATCTATCTGATCGATATGATCAGTTGAGCCACGAGAGTGAAGATGTGACGGCTCGGGAAGCGACTGCCTCCCGTGGGATCATTGACATGCGGGAGCAGATCCTTGATCTTCAAAGGAAGTTAGCTTTCCTGGAGTCTGAGCTTGAGGCTTCCCGTACTGAAAGGGGGCTAATTATCCAGGAGGCTGACAGAATTAATCGAGCTTCTGCTGGTCTGGAAATTGCCGTGAAGAAGTTGGAGGACGACTGGCGGGCACAAATGGACTTGGATGATGCGGAGCAGTTGTCCCAGGAGGCTGAGCGCCGAGCTAGGCAGCGGCTTTGAACAGGGAACCACCTTGGTGAAGAACCGCCTCCTAGAATTATGTAATGCCGAACCATAGTCGATCTTTTTCTCTTCTTTTGTTTCTATTCTTTTTCTTTCTTAAGTGGGACGTTGTCCCTAGAACATGTAGTACTTTCGCCTTCCAAATAAAAGAGTATGCTTTATTCTACCCTTTATTTGCACTTCTTGTTGTGACTGTGGTGTTATGGTGGTGTTTGCCCTGCTTAGGGGGCTTATTTGTGGACCTGTTACCCTTGGCATACCTGGGTTTTAGGTATGGATAGCAAGTTTGATGGGGGTACCTAGAACAATTCCATAGTAAGGCGGTCATGGATGTTCCGGGTATCGGGAGAAAGAATAACATGGAGCAGCTGTGCTCCCGGGGCATGATGAGGAATGATGTGCATGTACTAGGAAACTTAGTACAACATTTTATAGTGAGTAGAGGACATTTGTGGGCCTATTATCCTCGGCGTACCCTGGTTCAGGATACGGATAATAAGACGAGAGAGAACCAACATACTTACTCAGAGGTAATGAGGACATGTCAAGTATGTGGGTTTTACTGCGGAGTCTTCCTACTCAGAGGTAATGAGGACATGGCAGGAGTGGACTCAGTGGAGGATATTTGTGGACCTATTATCCTTGGCGTACCCTGGGTTTTTTTTTGGTACAGATAATAAATCGAGGGAGAACCAACATATTTACTCAGAGGTAATGAGGACATGACAAATATGAGGGTTTCTTCGATGGAGCCTTCCCACTCAGAGGTAATGAGGACATGGCAGGAGTGGGCTCTATGAAGGGGTAGATAGGATGACTCAGTGCTAATGAGGACATGGAAGTTCTATTTCGAGGGGTAATTTGCTTTTGGCGAAAATGAAACGACTCAGAGGTAACATCGACTGGTCGTTTTGGAAATTCTGTGGATCCGTTACCCTTTTTGTGCACTGAGAGTGCGGGTAGTGGATCATGAGGGATGAGCTCTTTCAGAGAAATAAGTTCAGAGGTATGATCATACATGACTTACTACCTAAAAGAGTGACCGGAATGTGAGTTCAGGGACACCTGCGGGTACATAACTCGATTTTCTGGGAGGGTTGGAGTCGGCATGTGAGTTCAGTGGTACGAAAGAGTATATGACTCGACGATCTGGAATTTGGAGAATATGAGTTCAGCGGTACCGGCGAGTACATAACTCAATAATCTGGAATTTGGAAATGTGAGTTCATCGGCACCAGCGGGTACATAACTCAATAATTTGGAGTGTTGTGGATATGAGTTCAGCGGCACCAGCGGGTACATAACTCAATAATCTGGAATTTTGGAATATGTCTTTTAGACATAATATTTCTTCAGGAACTTGCCGTTGACAGGCAACATGAGCAAGTCTCTATTTTGTTTTACGAGGCGGTAAGCACAGTTGGAGAATACAGCCTCAATGATAAATGGACCTTCCCATTTTGGCTAGAATTTGTCGACGGTTTTATGAGTCTTGACCATCGGCCTCCGAACTGCCAGAACGAGATCGCCCACTTGGAATGTTCTGATTTTAACCTTCTTGTTGAAGGCTCCGGAGATGCGTGCTTGGTAAAGCTCGATTCGTTGCTGAGCCAAGAGGCGCTTTTCATCTAAGGCCTCCAACTCTTGTAACCGACGACGATAGTTATCGTTTGTCGTCAATTGGTAAGTGAGAGCGACACGGAGCGAGGGTATTTGAGTCTCTAATGGGAGAATTGCCTCAGTCCCGTACACTAGGGAGAATGGTGTGTTCCCTGTGGCTGTTCGGAGTGTGGTACGGTACGCCCATAAGCATTCACCAAGCTTCTCGTTCCAGTCGTATTTATTGGACGATACAAACTTCTTGAGAAGTTTGATGATTGTTTTGTTGAACGCTTCTGCCAACCTATTTGCTGTCGGATTGTAGGGTGTCGAAGCAATATTCTAAATTCGATACTTATCGCATAATCGATAGAAGGCGTGGCTTGCGAACTGCGGACCAATATCGTGGATGACCCTTTGGGGCAGTCCAAAGCGATAGATGACGTGATGCTTGAGGAAGCTGATCACGTTTGAAGTCTTTACTTCTTCAAGCAGAACAACTTTCGCCTATTTGGAGAAGTAATCAGTGATTGCGAGTATGAAGCGATGTCCTCGGGAAGAAGGCAGAGCGATCGGACCGATGATATCCATTTTCCATGCTTCGAATGGCCAAGACGCCACTGTCGGATGTAAAAATTCGGATGGCTGGTGGATGAAGTCCGCATGGACTTGGCAGGTTTTGCACTTTGTTGCGTAATCTATCGCATCTGCTACCATCGTGGGCCAGTAGTAGCCCATTCGGCAAAGTCGGTCTTGTAATTTTGGGCCAGGCTGATGGGCCCCACAGATACCGTCATGAGCTTCGCGTACGGCTTCTGCATTTGACAGACATCGAAGCAATAATCTATCGTAGGATCGGCGATACAGTATTTTTGTCTCTGTATCGTAGAAGAATCTGAGAGAACGCCTTCTGATAGAGGTGGCTTCCTTTGGGTCCTCCGGCAGAATGTCGTAGACTACGAAGTCAATGAATGGTTGTCTCCAATCTTGTGCTTTATCGATCGTTTGAGCGGAATAACTCGCCACAAATTGAACATTGTTCTTGGGACAGAACAGTTCATGGCCTATCACATCCACCGATTTATGAGCATAGTTTGGAACCGCTAGGGAAGCAGCAAGGTCAGCTAAGGCATCGGCTTCGATATTTTGGAGTCTGGGAACGTGTTCGATGAATAACCCCTCGAACGACGAGATGATGCTGATCGCTATTTGGTGATACGGGATCATGTTCTCATGGCGAACCTCGTATGAACCACGGATCTGATTGACGATTAACTGTGAATCGCCGTATGCTTCAAGATATTCTACCCCAGCTCTCTTACAAGTTGGAGACCAATGACCAAAGCGTTGTACTCGGCCACATTGTTAGAGCAGGGTTCCGTGAGGGAGTAAGCGCGACTGATCACTAGTCCGGAAGGAGAAATCAGCACCACCCCGACTCCAACGATGATGTTGCCCTTAGGTCTGGTCCTTGAGGTGCCGTCGAAGAACATCCGCCAAATATCATCGTGAGAGGTTGCATACGAGTCGGCGACCTCATCTGGGATGTTTTCGTATATTTTGGCCCACTCCGGGCCAGGGTGGGCTGCTAAAAAGTCTGCCAGAGCTTGACCTTTAACAGCCTTTTGTGGGACGAAGATCATATGGTAGGGGGACAGTAATATTGCCCATGTAGCGAGGCGAGAGCTGAGTGCCCCTGGTTTAGTCATGAGGACCCTGAGGGGGTTGACTCGTGATATCACATGTATGGTTTGCCCCGTGACATAGCGTCTCGTCTTTTGAATGGCGAACAGCCGGGCGAGGCATTCCTTTTCTACGACGGTATATCGGTGCTCTGGCCCGATCATCATTCGGCTGAGATAATATATAGCTTGCTCATGGCCTGCATCGTTGTTTTGTGCTAGCAGAGCGCCGAGGGAATGCTCCATTGCTCGTACATAGAGCAGGAATGGTTTTCCAGCAACCGGGGCCACTAGGACTGGAGGGTTCGACAAATATTCTTTGATGCTGTCGAAGGCACGCTGACATTTTTTGTCCCATACGAATGATACGCCCTTCTTCATGAGATGGGTGAATGGCTGACAACGCCCGAAGAGGTTGGAAATGAACCTCCTGATGTAAGCCAACCTCCCTTGGAGGCCTCGGAGTTCTCGGAGATTTCTCGGGGGACCCATCTCCATGATTGCCTTCATCTTCTCAGGGTCTACGTGGATACCCTGGGAGGTGATGATGAAACCCAAGAACTTCCTGCTGGATACGCCTAGGATGGACTTCGTAGGGTTCATTTTCAAGTTGTGTGCTCTCATCAGGTTGAATACCGTCCTCAGATCATGCAGATGGTCTCCCTTATAGCGGCTCTTGACGGCGATGTCATCAACATAGTACTTTACAGTCTTGTATAAGTGGTCTCTGAAGATGATACTCTTGGCTCTTTGATATGTGGCGCCAGCATTCTTTAAACCGAAAGGCATGACTGTGTACCAGTATGTGCCAATCGGTGTTCGAAATGATGTATGCTTTTCGTCGTCAGGAGACATCTTGATTTGGTTGTACCCCGAGAAACCATCCATGATTGACATACGCTCAAAGCCATAGGTGTTGTCGATCATGATGTCTGTGATAGGGAGAGGGAACTCATCCTTGGGACGTGCCTCGTTCAGATTACGAAAGTCGATGCAGATTCGAATCTGCCCATTCTTCTTGAGGATCAGTACTATATTGGCTACCCAGTCCGGATGTTGTTCTTCACGAATGAAGCCGCTGGCTATCAGTTTGTTGACTTTGGCTTCGATTGCATCCATGATGCCCGGGCGGAAGCGTCGCTGTTGTTGTTTGACCGGCTTTGCATCTGGCCGAATGTTGAGCTTGTGAAGGGCAACCTCGGAATTTAGTCCTGGCATGTCTTTATAGCTCTAGGCGAACACATCAATTTATTCTTTGACAAGTTCCAGTAGCGATTCTCGCTCTTCGTTTGTCAGGCCTTTACTGACAAAGATTGGTTTTGGAGAAGATTCGCTGCCGAGGTCGACCTATATAACTTCATCTTCAGTAGGAGGTTCTCTCTGTTCGAACCGCTATTTCTATTGTGCATCCAGCTGTTGGGCCCACGGCTCTAACTCGAGGATTTCAGGAATGTCATCATCTTCTTCGTAAGCGTCGGTGAATGCCATATTGACTGACAGGACTTGTCTGAATACGTCTCCGATGCTGGCATCCGAATCAGAAGTTGGTGACCCAGTTGAATGTGAATGTCAGTCGCATTTCTTATCTAAACTTTCAGGGGTCGTTGCGGGCGTAACATACCCTAATCCACATCGGGTCTTGCTGTAGTAGTCCCGTGGTTTGCCAGCTGGGACTGGTGGCTTTAAAGGTAATCGTCGACCAGTGCCGTAGTTCAAGCCTGGCGTAGTCTCCAGATCATACCCCTGTTTTTGCATGAGGTATTTGGATTGGGAGCTATAAAGATACAGAGGTAGTCTCCCGTCATCTGATTCAGGATCGACCTTCTCTATGATGAAGGACCGTGGATCATCCTTTCGGCCGAAGATGATTGGATGGTCCCCTCCCTCGATTATGCGGTAAGCGTCTTCCACTGGAGTAAGCTGATTTGCGGTGTAAACATTTATCACCTGTGTGTGTAGGTGAGTGCCTATACCGTGTTCCATAGCATACATTGTATAAAGCTTATTAAGCTCGAGGTAGTTCAAAGATAGCCCTTTATTGATGAAGTAAGGTATCTTTTCTAGCGGGATTACATCATTTGCGAAGGGAAATCAGTGTGGACAGCCACATACTTGGCCAGTTCTGGTTCATCTTCGGCCACTTCCTGTATAAATGAAGACTAAGAGGATGACCTAGGCATCTTGATCATCAGGGGTTCTGTTGGTGGGGCCGGACGTGGAGTTGTTGGCAAACTAGCGACCCCCAGTTTGGTACTCGATGCTGGAAGGGGAGTTGTTGGCTCGCTAGAAGCCCCAGACTTTATATCGAGGTAACGATTCTTCTTGGGAAGGCGTATCGTCATTGGTTTGTCGGAGGGGTTGAGCTCCTCCGTTTGTGGCTGGCCGACTCTTGGCAGTCTGATTATTAGTGGCTCCGTTGTGGGTCTTGGCGCCTGGCCGGACCTTAGCAGTCGGATTATCATTTGCTTTTCTTGTGCCGAGAGGCTGATTGCGTCCTTACACAGAGTGGCCGTAAGGGGTACGGATTTGCCAGGTTTACGAGCTTGAAGGTAGATCGTCAAAGGTTCTTCTGATCCTGAGGCCTCCTCAGTTCGAGCTTGTACATCTTCATCCAGGTGTCTCTTCGACTTCTCGTATAGGCAGGAGTCTGAGTAGTAGGATTCGACCCCTTTGAAGGGATCGATGTCGACAAATTCTGTCCTCACGAAGCCGTATTTGTCGACATACTTGAAGTACTGGTGCAGCGTAGAAGGCACGATCATGTAATCGTGTATCCAAGGGCACCCCAAGAGGATATTGTAGGAAGTGTCCATATCTATGACGTAACAGGTTACTTCTGACTGAAGATCGCCGATTTGGCACTTTAGGCGAATCTTTCCAATCGGGTAGCTCCTACCCGAATTGAAATCGCTGATGGCGGTGCTTGTTGGTGTCAAGCGATGTATAGGAATGCAATGATAATGTAACAGACTCTTCGGGATGATGCTTATGGAGGAACCAGGATCAATGTGTATCCGATCCACCTTTACGTCATCGATGTATCCAGTGTAATATAACGGTCGATCGTGCAGGTTGGTTTTGATGAGCATATCCTGTGGAGTGAAGACAATGTTGGGCATCGCTCCTGTGCAAGTGCTCTCTCCTGTGAGGTTGACCTGAGCCAGATAGGCGTCGGCATTCTGGAGTGCCTCGCTCAAAGCCGCACGAACATCCTTTGAGAGTCTCAGGAGCTCGTATAATGACAATTTGGCCGGTGTGTTGGCCAATTATGTCAAGATGTCAAAGTTGTAGGGCCTCTCCAGCTCCTGAGGTGCCTCTTTTCGGAGGGATTTGTCAAAGCGAGTCTCCTTCGGCCTAGACTTGTCGGTCGTCGGAGGCTGAGAAGGTCCTGGAGCGTCAGCAGTAGCTGGCTGATGATCTTCAGCCGAGTTATCAGCCACAGGTTAGGATTGTACCCCAGACCGGGTAACGACAACCTTGACTTCTTCGACATCTGCCGAGATTGTGCGGCAAGATCTAACTTTTCTACTCTTCATCTTACGAATGGAAGGTAGTGTGGACTGAGTCACCTCAAGTACCAGGTCCGGATGGACCCACATGACCTCCTCCTGTGATGTGGTGAGGGGCACTAGACCAGCAGCCTGATCCCGAGGAGGTAGAAGATTAGCAATCTCCATTGTCGCCAGAGGGATGGGTACTACACCGTCTTGAGTCTCTGTTGGAGGGAAGCTGCCGAATTGTACGGACACCATGTTGGTCGCCACGGTTACCTCCTCGAAATCGATGGCCAGAGCCTTCGAGTCGATGAGATGTTGGATGTATCATTTCAATTGGTAGCAGTTGTGTGTAGCATGGTGGACGTAGCGGTGGTAATGGCAGTACTTTGGACTCTTCATTTCTGCCAGCCGAGGTTCCCGTCTTGGTGGAGGCAGCTGAATTCTATCTCCTTGTATGAGCATATCCAAGATGGGCTTGACATGACCATCTTCGAAGGAGTAGGTCATTTGCGGCCACTGTTTGTCTGCCGATTTTGACTCAAGTTGCTGGGCTGTGTCGGCCACCATAGCTTGCTTGCCCTTGTTATCTCGATTGTTAGTGGAGCTACCCCCATTGTTGTTGTTGGCATTAGGACGCCTGCCCTTGTCCTCTCCCTCTTAGATGTGCAATCCCAGTTGGCGAGCCTTCTTCAACCTGTCTTCGGCGCTAGTGGCACTGATGATAAACGTATTCCAGTCCTTAAATTGACTTTCATCCATCCAGAGACTGATTGTTGGAAGCAGCCTCTTTTGGCAAATTTTAATTAAGGAGGAATCTGGATTACCGGACGGCAACTTCATGGCGGTTTGGCGGAACCGCTCAATATAGTTCCTTGTTAGCTCCTTCTTCCCTTGAATGACGTCCATGAGGGTGGACATCGTTACGTCTTGTCCTACTTCGTAGAATCTCTCCAAGAACATGCGCTTCAAGCTGGCGAAGGAGTGGATACAATTGTCTGGCAGGTTGCGATACCAGCCGAAGGCGACCCCTTCCAATGCCCCAATGAATAGTCGTGTAAGGATGGCATCGTCGTGGGGCTGATGGTGGTGGTAACCTCGAAGTAAGTGATGTACCAACTTACAAAGGTCTTGCCATCATAAGGATTGATGTTGAACGGCTTATATCTTGGTGGGAAGGGGACATCCCTCCATGCAGCAAGGTATGGTTGTCGTATCCTGAGGTCTTGACAGTTTTCTCGGACGTAGAACATAGCTCGGAGCTCCTGGACCTCTCTTGTTGCCTTCCTGGCCTCGTCTACAGCGGTAGGAGCCAAAATTTTAGGAGGATTATTGCCCAGGTTCGGTGCCGCTGAGTACGAGTCTGCATTAACCGTGGGACCCAGGTTTGTCTGGCCAGGCGTCCCTCCTTGCAGAGTAGGGAGGGCTGCTTTGATTTCGTCCACCGATTTGACCAAAGTGCGTAGTATGGCCTCCAGAGTGTCGATGCGTTGGCGATCACTGGGGCCATCCTGTTCGTCGTTTGTTATGAATCCCGTCCTGACCTGAGTAGAAATGGAAGGGACGATGGATGACGTACACTCCGAATCATACCCCTGTAACGAGAGGTCATCAGGGTATGTGGAAATATCTTCCTCTGGTTCGGACTCAGAAGGAACAGTACATCCAGCTTCCGAGTTTGCCTCGTCTTGGGAATTGTGGACGTCCTCGGGGACGTCGGCATCTGCCGTATCTGATGGGAGAGTTGTTTCCCCGGGCTCGTCTCCGTAGAACATCGGAATGTCGTGAATGTTCGGAGGAGTGCTACCCCCAGTTCCGGCAACCTCCAGTGACGTAGATGATGAACTTTCCACTGTAGCAGACTTCGTCTTTGAACGGGTACCTTAGAAAACTTCGGTGGTGGGCAACCGCTTAGACGACAGTCTCTTAGTCATAGTGGTTGAAATCTTCAGGCTGGAAACGTTTGTCTTCTTCCCTCTCCCATCGTAGAGGATTTTCTGAGCAGAGTTGCAGGAGACGACGGGAAGTGCCTCATCCTCTGAACATGGTTGTTGCAGTCTTTGGAAGACGGACTGCCGGTCTTCTCGTAACGTCGCGTTATTGTAACAGCAGTTGACGATGATTTGGGTGCAGAGGCGTCCGTGGGAGGACTCTTTGCACCCCGAGGCCCCTCTCTTTCCTTGTGCTTGTGGAGGATAGCCTCACGCAAGTCAGATGGGTCCGGAACGACTATGTTTGCTCCCTAGATTTTGGAAGACTTTTAGGAACCTCTCTATCCGTTTGCCGCCGGGGGCTGGACTCGAGTGGTTCCGTACAACTTTCCATCAGAGGCCTACATAACAGTATGTGGAACGCTCGGATGGTCAGAGGTCAGGTCAGCGGACTGAGCTTGCCAAGCTCGCGCTAGCCTAGACTTCTTTACTCTGGTGCGTGAGGGCACATAATAGGAAGAGTCTAAGTAGTGCTGGAGAGAGTCAGACATGTCTTCTTGGGAGTACGAGAGATCAGGACCATAGGAGAGGCGGTCGAAGACTGAGCCGCGTTGAGCAGGCGACATGCGGCTGGAATCAATAGTCTTTATGCGGCTGGCAATCGTAGCCGCATGGGCTTTCTTCATGCGGCTGGAAGTCTCAGCCGCATAGGTCTTCTCCATGCGGCTGGAAATGCTGGCCGCATGAGTGTTATGCATTTGGCTGGCAATTTCGGACGCATGGACATCATTCATGCGACTGGCAATCTTGGCCGCAAGAGTCTTCATTTTGCGGCTAGTACCTTTGTTCGGCTTCTTCCTGGAGCACATAGAATCAATCTTTGCCCCTGCAAGTCCAGCATCGTAGTGCTTTCCTCTGCCGGACCTGGGGACAGCAGAGTCCTCTATGGCTTGAAGTGGGGCCGCATGAGAGTCGCCTTCTCCGTCTTGGGCAGCAGAGAGTACTCCGTCCAGGGCCTGGGGAGGAGCAAATGATTTTGGCCTCCACTCCCTGCGAGCCTTCTTTGTGCGGGTTTGCTTCTGGACCGGGCCAGCGCTTTCGTCGGAGAGCATTTCTTCAAACGCCTGTTGGTCGAAGCGGACGACCATATTCTGTTGTGTGGAGCCAAGTTTTGCTGTATCCGATTGCGTCACCAACTCCTCAGCCGTGGAGAAGTTTATCCCCAGCAGAGTCGCCATCGTGTTTGCCATGAAATATAAAA
Organism: Iris pallida; assembly: GCA_029216955.1. Classification (NCBI taxonomy): domain Eukaryota; kingdom Viridiplantae; phylum Streptophyta; class Magnoliopsida; order Asparagales; family Iridaceae; genus Iris; species Iris pallida. The sequence goes on from JANAVB010009147.1 coordinate 13,487, forward strand.
GAACAGAACAATTATCGGAGGACTGGACTTTTACTTCACAATACAAACTCGGTTGTACAAAGAAAGCCTAGGGACAAAAACCTAGGTACAACAATCTAAGTACAATTGTTTATTTTATATTCTGGGGGGTGACGGTAGAGGCTCAGAAAAGCGACGACAGCTCTGCCTTACTCCTTGGACGATCGGATGCAGCCTTGGCTTCGGGGAAGATCTGCTTGGCGTTAATGAAGAAATGCTCTCCTTGCTCCCTCTCTTTAAGTCTTTTCAGGTGCTATGATGCTCTTCGAAAAAGTCCTCTTTACAAGGGAATGGCACCTTGCTATTTATAGGAGTGGGATGCAATCATTAGGGTTTGCAATGATTGCCTCATTGATAAGTCGGCAGTTAAGGATCAATTAATCTGGGCCCTTCATTCTGATTGTAGCAAATCTAGGTAATTAATGTAGATTGCATCAAATCTCTGTAGACAATAAATATTGATTGCCATGAATATTCGCGACTTGTGTTGGCTTGCCACGTGTCTAATTTGCTCGATTTGACTTGATCTGGGCAATTATGGGGATTGCAACAAATCTGATTTTGTTAGGATTTGTTAGCACCCATAATTCTCGGAAGATAAGACTGCCACGTGTCTCAATCATCGTGGCAAACGCTACGTGTCTCTATTGAGTTATCTTGGGAAAGTCGTATATGAGTGGGCCGCATGAGGATGAACGGCCGCATGAAGATGGGCAGCCGCATGGGGATGAACAGCCGCATGATGATGGACAGCCGTATTGGGATGAACAGCCGCATGAAAATGGGCAGCCGTATGAGGATAGGCAGCTGCATGCTGACGGGCGACCGGATAAAGGATGCAGCCGTATGAAGATGGGTGGCCGCATGAAGGGGGCGGCCGCATAAAGTGGGCGGCCGCATAAATACAGCAGCTGCATGCCTCGGGACTCGGTGGATTCAGCCAGCTGTGAAAAGATTTTCTTCTCTTCCCTAGGAACACGCCATTATGTCAATCATTATTGCGCCTTTATGTCAGAGCTGTCATTTGTCAGAGCTGTCAGCCGTCAGGGCATTAAATGCAGCCAAAGATGAATGGAGAAGCTGTTGATGGCCACGTGGCTCTGGGTCTATCCGAGCCGCATAGACGCGTGAGCCGCATGGACCCCTGAGCCGCATAGGCTCTCTGAGCCGCATGGAGATCCTTGGCTGCATAGACCTTTATTTATTCTTTTCCATGCTTCTACACTCTCAAACACCCCTGAGGACGGGACCATCGTTTTACTCTTCCTCGACTAATTCTTGGACGACATTGCTGAGGTCGAGGAGTTAGTAGTTGCCTTTCTCCCTGATGAGTGGGAGTTGGAGACAACGTGGTAAGAAGGGACCTTGGGCTCTGGCTCATCTTTAATTGGCACCTTCTTTCCGAGACGACATCGGATGGGTGCAACAGATTGCAGTCGCTAGAAAAAAGACTGCCTGGATGATGGAGTCGTTGTTTTGTAACAACAGCAGTTGATGGTGACTGTGGCATAAGTATGCCCCGCGAGGGGCGCATCATGCTTAATGGTTAGCTCTCTTGATCTGTGTTTGTGAGTGATTATATTACGCAAATCTTGAGGGGAGAGTTTCACTTTCATACCCCCTTTAGACGCATGGCGAGGCCAAGTGCCAGGGTGGTCATGTGAATGCTGCACCCCCTGATCCAGTTCTAGTGCATGAGATACTCCCAGATAATTGGTGGGGGAGAAATATGTGTTTTGACTTGAACCCACTTCATGCGCACAACCCACGTGGGCGCATGGGTTCAAAGTCATAAGTTTTGACTCCCATGACTTGGTTCCAAATATAGAAGATGCGCCCAAGCGAGATGGAAACTTTGAGATTCGGCTCGTATCTGGTACAAACGCACCCAAGTCGACTATGTACAGTTTACCATCGGCAGCACGAATGATTTTGAGCGCGCATCTCCGGTTCACTGTGGGCGTAGCACATTTGGGGCGTATGGGCCGTGCTGTCTTGGATTTCTTCGTACCAGCCCGCGAAGGTGCATAGTACTCAGAATCCAACTCATCCTTGCCTCGACAGCGAGTGATTCTGTCAAAGATAGAGGCCCTCTCCTGCACGCCAGAGTTCATGCACGGGATGCTAGATGCGTCTATGTTTCGTCGACGCATCTTCTTCGACTGGAAAAAGGACAGTTGGGGAATGCAGTCAACACTGCATTTCCCTAGCAGATGCGTTGCACTGGCGGCTGTATCTTGCTTGCTGAGAACGTCAGTAGGAAGGGTTGGTTGCGGTGGCGCATCCCCTTCAGCAGTGGTGCTCGGTGCACCACCTTTGCGTACCCAGACTTGGCGAGTCTTCTTCGTCTTTGGCAGCCGCTTTGAAGGACTTATGCTACCTTCAGAGATGAAATCCTCATGCGCCTGTTGATTGAGGCATACAATGAGTGTCTTGTGGGAGGAGCTAAGCTTGGTGTCATCTGATTGTGACACAACTTTTTCGTCCGAAGAGAAAGAAGTCCCCAGCAGAGTCGCCTTCTTGTTTGCCATCGAAAATATGACAAGACTTTTTTGATTGATAAAACTTTGTTATTTTAATTACAAATAGAACAATGTACTATATATGACTTAGACGTAGTCCTAGGAGTACACTTTTATTTTATCTGGAAACTGTATCGGTGGAGCGAGTGGTAATGCGTTGACTCTGTTGACGATCTTAAATTCTCTAAAGGTCTGGGCCGCTATGGATGCCGGAGCATTTGGAGGAGAAGTAAATGTTATGTGTCTCTTCTTGTTTCTGTATGTAGATATGATGATCTGTGTGTTGATGAAGGAATGATCCTTCTATTTATATGCAGCAGACTGGTCTGCTCATGCGCACAAATGTAGGATGCTACTGTACGTAGCAATGCCACATGGCTGATGTTGTGGGGCGCATGGACGATGCGCCCTGAGTTGAAGCCAAATCTGTTGAACTGCTCTGTTGGGCTGTGGTGGAGCTGACACGTGGCAGTTGTGGAGATTCGGTTATTGCTAAGATCTTGGGTGGTTAGCACCCATTCTTGAGCAGAACTGAGTCAGAATACACATGGTGCATGTCTGTGACTCAAAGATCTTTGATTTTATGAAAGATGATCTTTCATGATGCGCCCCAGATTAGGCACATGGAGGGCGACTTGGTCTATGATAGACCAGTCTGGGTGCTTGGCTTCTGAGGTGCAGGCTGAGTTTTGGGCGCATGGCTGTGGAGGCACATGCAAAGACTTAGCTTTTATATTTTAGGATCAGAAGCGAGTCGGGAGCGCATGACTTTTGAGGTACATGTGAACTTCTAGGCGCATGGCTGTGGGGGCGCATGCGAATGATCGGTCAAACACGTGGCAATGACAGCTGTAGCCGACAAAAAAGGCTAATAATGATGCTGACGTTAGCGGCTCTTCGTTTCTTGCAAAAAGCTGCCGATTGGTCATTCTTTGGGGATGTACTGTCAACTTTGTTACATAGCATTAAATTCTTGATGGGTGAAGAGTTGTAATGAGTGCATCAGCTCGTGTTACTCTAGGTGCATGGGTCGATATCCCATCGGTACAGAGCGCATGGTGCTGATGGCGCATCTGCCACATGGCACAGCCTCATTGGTCTGTCGGTTGAGTTTTTCGAGGCATTGATGGCTTTCTGACTTGGCTTAATTCGGAGAGGCAGATTTACCACCATAAATGCAAGTCCATTGCACTGAATTCGGGAAGGTTGCCTCTTGGCGCATGGGTTTGATTTGTCCCAACCTATAAATAGCAATAGTTGAGAGAGAGTTTTGTTTGTCTTTCTCTCGACTTTTCGACGAAGATGACTTCGACTGATCCTCCTCCGTGGCAAGACGTTGTACTATGGGTTGTGTATCCCCTTATTCGAAGAAGCTTTGATGGTAGACTCCTTCAGAAGACTGAGATGTGCCTGGCTGGCTGTTTATGTTCGTGCACTTCATCAACAGTGAGTCATGATATTGACTACTGGATTTGGGATCGTCGTGGCCCAGTTTTCTTTATGCTTGAAGCACTACAGGCTGACGAAGGTGCTTGTTGCATCCAAAGATCGGGACTGTCGTGCCTCGACTTTTGTTAGGCGGTGCCTGTTGCATGCAAAGATTTGGGCTGTCGTGCCCCAATTTTTTGTTAGGCTAGAAGAGCCCTTCCTCTTGCTAGAATGCCCGCACGTTGACGAGAAAGTAATTCGCTCTGGCTATGCACGGGGATGCGCCTATTCTGAGATGATGGGATGATGTGCCTGGCTGAGGCATTAGAGTGATGCGCCTGACTGTAGTTGAAGTGATGCGCCTGGCTGTAGCTTTTAGGCTTTTTCTTCTCTTTGTAAAAGAATTTCCTTTGTAAAGAGTTTTAGACATGTAATTTACGATGTTTTAGGGCGCATAGGAATTCTGGCCTTAGATGCGCCTAAAATTCTATGCTTCTACACCCCTGCTTATAGAAATCAGAAGTATCTCGAGCCAGATCAAGAAAACTTTCCGTTTTCTAGACCTATGGAGCTACCACCGACAGTATAGGAATATCGTGGAAGCAGCTTGGTACACCCCTGTCAAACCCGACCCACTTTGTCGCATGGCGGCCAAGCTGAAAGCCACGAGAAAAGCCCTCACCGTCTGGAGCAAGGAGGCTTTCGGTGATATCTTCCAGGCCGTTCACATTCCAGAGGACGACGTTACCCGCACGGAGAATCCCTTTGCTTTCGATAGATCTCCGGCGGCCCGCGCATCCCTCAACCTCACCAGAGCGCTACTAAAGTTTCGGCTGAAAGTTGAAACAAAATTATGGAAACGGAAAGCGAGATTGACCTGGGACATCGAAGGTGACAGAAACTCTAGCTACTTCCACTCTTGTGTCAAACGGTACAGACAACAACTAAACCTACGCCAGATAGCAGACGAGAGTGGTCATATTCTGAAAGATCAGCAAGGTATCCAATCTGCGGCTGTTGATTTCTTCTCCCAGTTGTTCACTAAAGGCAATATTGTTAAGGACATAGAGTTTTTAGCTGAGATCCCTCGTCTGATCAAAAATAGGGAAAATACCCAACTACAACTTCCCCCTACCGAGACCGAAGTCAAAGACACAGTTTGGGCCCTCAACGAACACAGCGCGCCTGGTCCTGATGGATTCACCGGCGTCTTCTGAAGATCTTGCTGGGACATCATCAAAGCAGATATCCTCGAGGTGGTCACCACCTTCTTTCAAGGAACAAAATACCCCAAATCAATTTCTTATGCCAACCTTATTCTCATCCCAAAGAAGAACAACTCGGAGACCTTCAAAGTCTTTCGATCCCTGAGCCTGTGCACCTTCACAAAAAAAAAATCATCTCTATGATCATTGCCAACCGCATGTCCGGGCTTCTCTCCAAGATCATCTCTGAGGAGCAGAGCAGTTTTGTTCACGGTCATAACATCCTCGACAACATCCTTCTGGCACAAGAAATGATCACTTGCAAGAAATTCTCGACTAGGGAAGGGAACATTGCGATCAAGTTGGATATTAAGAAAGCCTACGACAGACTTGACTGGCAATTCATGATATGGGTGTTTAGGGCTTTCGGATTTTTCGAGACCTGGATTGACATCGTTTACAGATCCATCAACAATTCCTGGTTCTTTGTAGTTATAAGCGGGTAAGCAGAAGGTTTCCTCAAATCTAACAGAAGTGTCAGACAGGGAGTCCCATTATCCTCTACCATCTTTATCGTTGCAGCACAAGCTCTCAGCAGGAATCTTAACAAAATTGTTGGGACTCCCTGTTTACAATATTATTATACCACCACCGGATGTCCGATCATCACCCACCTAGCTTACGCAGACGACATCCTTATTTTCATATCTGGAGATGTCGGATCTGTAGAAGTGGTCCATAAAACACTAGAGAGATATACAAGATGCTCTGATCAGCGTGTCAACCCCAACAAAAGTGTTATTAACACTCAACACTCGGCCAACAGGGATCACTCGGCCATCCTAGCTAATATCACTTCCTTCTCAGTTGTGTATCCACCGTTCACTTACTTAGGATGCCCGCTAGTGTACGACAGATCCAACGCGTGCATCTTCGAAAGGCTGGTATGCAAAATTAGGAAGATTATTGAGGGGTGGCACAACGCAACCTTATCGCCGGGCAAGAAGATGATTCTAATCCAGCACGTTCTCTCTTCCATCCCTATTTACACTCTCGTACTTGCTCCTCCCTAAAACGTTCTGACCTCCATTGAGAACCTTTTTCTCAACTTTTTTTGGGGTCACTGTGATGGCAAGAATAAGCATCATTGGGCTAGTTGGGACTCCATGGTCAAACCCACTAAGGAGGGTAGGATGGGGTTCTGCAGACTGTAAAACATAGTAGACGCTTGCTCCATGAAGTTGTGGTGGAAACTCAGGGACGGGGGCACTATCTGGGCTCGGTTCATGAAGGCCAGATATTTTCGACACTCTCACCCAACTGTAGCTGATTGCAACAACAGATCCTCTGCGTCCTGGCATCGAAACTTTCATGGGAGAGACAGCACCGAGCACTTGATCCGCATCCAGCTGGGATCGGGCGCCTCGCTCATCTTTCGAGAATGCTAGCTCGTGGACGCCCTACTTCCGCAAGTCCCAGGCGGCTCCCCCCAACAACTCCATTCGCGATATATGGGGAAGCACAGGCGACTAGAATTGGGCGAGGTTTAGGGAGTTGATTGGTGGGGAGGCCGTAGCAGTATTGACTGCATCCGGATTAAAGATCATCTCTGAACCTGTCGCCCTGAGGTAGACCCCATCTGCTGCAGGCACCTTTTCTCTTGCCTCAGTGAAAAGATCCGTTCGTGACATCTGCGTGCCTTTCCCTATTTCAGGAGCTTACTGTCAATCTTGTATTCCCAAAAAATGGTCATTTCTTATCTGGAAAGCGTTACGCAAGAAGTTACCCACAGACGATGCGCTGTAGAACACATTTTGTACTCCGAAGACCTAGCAGCGCAGGTGTGGACTTCCATCTCCAGGAGATGTAGCATGGAACTGAATGTTGGGGGCTTCCACGATCTTCTTGCCTCATAGGGGAAAGCCTCGCACGGCCACCAGATCGTTGCAGATGCTATCATGTGGGTTACATATTTGCAAGAAACAAAAAGTTGTTCTATTACAAACTTTTGAAAAAGAGGACAAGAGTACAATTTGAATTCTAGGGAAGTATAATTGTAGGAATCTGATCAGAAGATGATCACTTTATCCCTTAGACTATGTGAACTTGAAGACTAGAGCCTTTGGAGAATGCAGCAGCAATTTTGTAAGAGTTCTTGATCTCTCTGTCTGTGTGTTTACAATGATTGGAAACTCTATTTATAGAGTTCAGGAAATAACTGTTTTAGTAGTTATTCTGATGTGCACGAGGCTGGATTGCGCCACATTGGGTTGCGCCAACCTCCTGTTGTGCCAACTTTCATTCAGTTAGCAGTCATGTACTAACTGTATTTAGACGCGTGGTATCATGTGATTGAGATACGTGTTATCGTGTACAGGATAGTAGACACGTCTTGAAAGATTTGTGGCATGTGCGCCACGTCATCTTGTTTTGGAAATGAAAATTGTCTCAACTTTCTCAGGTTGTGCGAGCTTCAGTCGGCAAGTTAAACTGTGCCTAGACATGTGGCAGCTTTTGAGAAGAAGTCGTTCAGATTGCGTCTAGGCGCAACTAAGGATTTTGTATTGATTATGCCTAGGCGCAACTCACAAGGCATACATGACAGCTGTCAACCCAATCTTCTCGAGCGGCACAATTTGCGAGATTCGAAGAGATTTTCCTCGTTTATTGTGTTGTCAGTTGCCAGTGATGTCAGGTAATAATGGCCATTAAATGTCAGATGTTATATAGATTTTGGCACAATGTGACTGGTCGCAGTCTGATATATGGCGCAACCTGATCAGTGGCACAGTTTGATCTCTGGGCTTCATATCAGTGGCACAACTTGATTTTTGGGGCGCAACTTGATCACTGATTAGTAGGTTAATGGAGCAACTATATTTTTAGGCTCTACTAGACCCCCTTCAAAGTTTTCAAAACTTAAAAAACATTTTAAAGTTTTGAAATACTTTGAATTTTGAAAAGTTTTGACTGAGTCAAGTTGCGCCAGTCAATGCCCGGTCATCACAATTAAATTTCTTTCTCGAAAACACTCAATCTCCTCTTCGTCTTCCTGAGTTTCATTGATGATTTTTAGTTTCCCATCAGGAATATGAAGAGTCACTTTTGGTAATATATATGTAGGGGTTGATCTTCATACTTTATTCTTCACTTCTGTAATTTTGATGGCGTCTAAGAAGGAGATGGAGGCCAATGGTCTCACCAAAATCAGGTCTCCTGAAGCGAAACCCGATGTCACGCCTTTAATTTATTTGTTGGAGGCTGATCCGGCACTGAGGGCGGTGAACTTTTTTGGACTGTTTCGAGTTAAACCCAACCATCTTTAATCGCTCAAGTGGTGGGTCATCCTCTGAAGAGCGCAACGGTTCGGAGGGATTCCTTAATCTGATGCGTCGCTCGAGAATCCGCAACATGCAAGAATTGGACGCCGCCCTTCATCAGACAGATGAAGACAAGAAAAAGGAATAATGTTTAAGTATGACAACTTTTTATTCTCTTTTTTTGAGTCCTTGTCTGTAGGGGTCCACCCATCTTTTATGCAATAAAGTCTAAAATTTCTGATATATTGTGTGGCTGTGATTTTAAATGGCGCATATAAATGCGTTCATTTAGCTAATTCAATGCTTACTGTTTCATTGAGGGACACATGGCAGTCATCACATGGCTACAATCACCTATTGTTTAGTTCTTTTCCAAAAATAGGCTCCTAGAATGATGCGCCTGTTTCATCTTTAACACTTTTAAAAGGACAACCAGAAATGAAAGAGCCATTCATACGTTCTCAAAAAAATGGCTTCTCACAAGGTCTTATTATTCATAAGTTCACTTGCGCCACTTCATCCCGATGCTATTCGTTTGCATGTTGTGTCTTCAAAAAATGGTAAGTCTCAATAAAGGACCAATGGTATGAGCATTTTCCTTTTGCGCCACTTTTGAAGATATGTACTGATCTTTATGTTGTCGACACCGTTGATATACGCTAACTATTTCTGAGAATAGGCGTGCACTATGGTCCAGTGCTTAGTTTCAATCAGAGGCACGTACTGCTGATATGTGCCTGTTTGATCGACGTGCGCTGTTTGAGATGCGCCTGTTGATCAGTGCACACTGTTAAGATGCACCTGTGCTTCTGAGAATAGGCGCACATTGTTGATGCATGTCTGTACTTCTGAGAATAGGCACATATTACTGATTGGTGCCTATTGATCAGCACACTGTTGATGTACGCGTCTGTGCTTCTGAGAATAGGCGCTCATTGCTGATTGGTGCCTGTTGATCAGCGCACATTGTTGATGCGGGCACAGTTTTGATAGATTTTACTGACTTTTCTTTTCTTCGTTCATATTTGCAGAAGTTTGGTTGACAAGTTTCTTCAAAACTGGCATTGGTGATTTGAATGCTACGAAGAGCGTTCTTCTGACACTCACATCAGACAGCTCATGTGATTCTGACACTCAGATCAGACAGCTCAGGACTCTCTGTATTCTAGAAGGGTCTTCCTCAGATGGTAGGAAGAGCCTTTATACATGAGAGTTGGATGGTGGAGAGATAGAATTAGGAATCGTATCACAAGAGTGATCTCATTCCTAGTTCTCCTGGTGGGCCATCTTCTCTCCACCATTTGTATTGACAGCAGCTCATCTTTGAGCTACTGTACTCTTTGGTTCTCCTCTCGTATTTCTGAGAGAGAAGACCAGAGTTGATTCTATTGTCTGACTGGTTGCTTCAGGTCGAGACGACAAGGAACTGGCACCAACAAATAAAAAGATCCAAAGATGTAATAGACCTTCATGTTATATTTAGAATAAAAATCTGATATGTAATAGATTTCTATTAAGATGTAACTATGTTTTTAAAGAAGGAATAAAGAATGATTTTCTTTTCTTTATGATTTGATTTTGATATGGTGATAATGAAAATAGAATTAAAGAGAAATGTGGAGGTGACAAGTTGCTGGTATAAATAAACAGAATTTAGAAGCATGGAGAATGTGAACTCTCGTTATGAAAAGTGAACAGTCACTTCGATTTACTGAATGAATGAACAGTCACTTCAAATCTCGAGGAAGAGAACAATGAATGAACAATCACGTCAGTCTTTGAAGAAAGGACAATGAACGAACAGTTATAAATGAACAAACAGTTATAAATGAACGAACAGTTGGGCTTCCATCAAAAAGTCACATCGGTTCTCGATGTTGACTATCTAGTTGTTCTGTCTATAAATAGAACAAAAATTTTGTAGGTATTGTCACTTTCTTTCTTTTATGTACAAAATGTCTTCCAAAGATTTGTTCATCTCGAAGCTTAAAGGAAAGACTGAGACACCATCTATTGAGCCTTCCGTACCTTCTCAGAAAGAAAGGGGTGAAGGCTCAACTGCTTCCGCACCAGGAGAAGACTTAATTTCCAAGCTAGTGGAGCCTGGGAAGACTGCCGAAGAAGGGGCATTGAGGATGGCTGCCTGCAAGTTTCTTGTGAGTTCAGAAAATGAGATGTTTGAACTGTTGGCGAACTTTGTATTTAATCATAAAGGATCAGGGCTTCCTTCCCGTCCTTAATATTATGTGACTCCATTCTGCTTTTGAATAAAATGAACTTTTATTTACATAACGTTTCTGAAAATAAAGTATATTTTGCCTTTATACATAATATTTCTTGAGAAATTTGCCATTGATAGGCATCATAGCAACTCTGCCATCCATATTTGTTAATTGATAGGCTCCATTTGAGAAAACTTTATTCACCACACACGGCCCTTCCTATTTTGCCTCGAACTTGCCTTTGCTCATATGTGTCATAGTCATAGGACGTCTGACTGTAAGAACTAACTCGCCTTCCTGAAATGTTCGCACTCTCACTTTGCGATTGAAAGCTTTTGAAATCTGGGCTTGATAAAGTTCGATGTGCTGTTGAGCTAATAGCCTTTTCTCGTCGAACGTCTCCAATTCTTGAAGCCAAAAACGATTATTATTTTCTGTAGTAAGCTCATTAGCAATGGCAATTCTCAATGATAGAATTTAAATTTCTGGAGGTAAAACAACTTCATATCCATATACCAGAGAAAAAGGTGTGCAACCTGTGGGGTTACAGACAGTAGTGCGATATGCCCATAAACATTGTCCAAGTTTATCATTCCAATTACGTTTGACAATAGTTTGACAATAGTTTTGTTCCGCAGGATTATAGGCCGTAGAGGCGACATTATTGATTATGTTGTCATCACAGAACCTATTAAACTTCTTGCTGATAAATTGTGGCCCATTATCATGGATGATTCGGTGAGGGACACCAAATCTGTATATCACATGATGTTTGATGAAGTTGATGACACTATTTATTTTTACTTCAGCCAAAGGTATAACTTCTGCCCACTTAAAGAAATAATCAGTTATAGCCAAGATGAACCGAAGTCCTTTAGATGAAGGAGGATTGATAGGGTCAATTATATCCATGCCCCAAGCTTCAAAAGGCCATGAAGCAGCAGTCGGATGAAGAAATTCTGATGGTTGGTGAATGAAATTTGTATGAATTTGACATGCACGCATTTTCTTGCATAGTCAATAGCATGTGATACCATAAAGGGCCAGTAGTAGCCCATACGTCAAATACGATCCTGTAGTTTAGGAACAGGCTGATGTGCTCCACAAACACCATCATGAGCTTCGCGAAATATCTTTTTTGCTTCATTACCAGCAAGACATCTCGAGAGTAACCCATCAAAAGTTCTTCGATAGAGAGTTTTAGTAGTGTGATTATAATAGAATCGAAGTGATCAGCGACGAATACTTGTAGCTTCCTTAGGATCTTCTGGCAAGAAGTCATGTACTACAAAATCAATGAAAGGTGCTCTCCAGTCCTCGCAAGTGACATTGACTTCAGTTAGATTGCTGAATTCAATGTTGTGGTTGTTTTCGACACAAAACAGTTCTCTATTAGAGATGACAACCATTTATTATCATTTGACTGGAACTGCCAATACTGCAGCTAGGTTAGCTAAGGCATCATCTTCTGTATTGCATGCACGATGTACATGTTCGATAAAGAATCCTTTGAACGAAAAAGCTATTCTGGTTGGTGATTCATGGTATGGTACCAAATCTTGATGTCGGACTTCATATATGCCTCTAACCTAATTAGCAATTAGCTTAGAATCGCCATATACTTTGAGATATTCAATATCCAGTTGTTGGGCCAATTGGAGTCCAATGAGCAAGGCATTGTATTCTGCCACATTGTTAGAGTACGACTCGTCTAAAGAATAAGCCCTTTGAATAGCTAATCCATCGGATGAAACGACAACAATTTCCACTCCAACAACAAGGGTACCTCCAGGTCCAATTCTAGAAGCTCCATCAAAAAACAACCTCCTGGTAGGAAATTCTTCTGAGATCATATTTGATTCTAATGTTTCATCCGGAATCTCATCATAGAGTTTAGATGTTTCAGGGACAGGATGAGCTGCTAAGAAGTCAGCAAGTGTTTGGCCTTTCACAGACTTTTGAGGAACATAAACCATATCATATTGTGCTAATAATATGGCCCATGTGGCAAGCCTAGAATTGAGTGTACTTGGCTTCTTCATTAAGACTCGAAGAGGATTGACCCGGGATATGACATGAATAGTTTGGCCTATGATGTAATGTCTTGTCTTCTGAACGACAAACATTAAGGCTAAACATTTTTTCTCCATCGGACTATAACGATGTTCAGTTCCAATCATCGTTCGACTAAGGTATTAGATGGCTTGTTCATGACCTTCCTTGTTCTTCTGAGCTAACAAAGCTCCCAATGAATGGTCCATTGCTCGGACATACATTAAGAAGGGTATTCCAGATATCGGTGGTACAAGAACCAGTGGACTCATTAAATACCGCTTTATGTCATCAAACGTTCGTTGATATTCTTCCGTCCAAACAAAAGATACACCTTTCTTCATTAACTGAGTAAATGGTTTACAACGTCCAGATAAATTCGAAATGAACCGCCTGATATACGCAAGTCGACCTTGGAATCCTCGTAGCTCTTTTAGGTTACGTGGAGGACGCATCTCTTGAATGGCTTTGATCTTCTCAGGATCAACGTGTATATCCTTAGAGGTAATGATGAAGCAGAGAAATTTTCCACTAGAGACACCCAAGAAAGACATGGTGGGGTTCATTTTGAGTTGATGCTGGCGCATTAGATTGAAGATAGTTCTTAAATCTTGAATGTGATCTTTCTTTAGACGACTTTTGACAGCAATATCGTCAACATAGCATTCGAAAGTCTTTTGCAGATGATCTCGAAAGATAGTACTCATAGCACGCTGGTAAGTTGCACCTGCGTTCTTAAGACCAAATAGCATGACTGTATAATAGTATACCACGAGGAGTACGAAACGAAGTGTGTTTTCATCTTCAGGATTCATCCAGATTTGACTATGTCCGAAAAACCCATCCATGAAAGAAATTCGTTCGAATCCACATGTATTTTCGATCATGACATCAGTAATTGGGAGAGGGAATTCATCTTTAGGACAAGCATCATTAAGATCCCGATAGTCTATGCAAACTCGAACCTTTTCAGTTTTCTTCAAGACTGGAACAACGTTGGCTACCCAGTCAGGATGCTGTTCTTCTCTGATAAAACCACAAGCTATAAGCTTTTGACTTCATCATCAATTGCATCCATCATTTCGGGTTTGAATCGCCATTGTTGTTGTTTGACCGGCTTGGCATTCGGCAAAATATTAAGCTTGTGAGTTATAATTTGAGGATCTAATCCCGACATATCTTATAACTCCACGCGAAGACATCAATATATTCACGAATGAGGTGGATTAATTCTTATTATCATCCTCTGAGAGATTTTTGCTAATGAAGATTGGTCGTGATACGCCCTTCTTTCCAATATCGATTTGGACTAGTTGATCCTCAGTAAGTAGCTCTCGTTGTTCAAAACGAAGTTCCCACTGATGTCCATCCTTTTTGCCCAAGGGACCATTTCAGGAGCTTCCTTAATGTCATATTCGCCATCTTCCAAAAATTTGGCAGACACCATGTTAGAAGATACTATCACCCTATGAACATGATCAATGCTGGTATCGGAATTCTATGAGATAGAATCAGAAGAGTTAGATCGTTCTTTTCATCAGATTCGGAAGGTTCCGGAGTTGGAATTGGTGAAGCATAACCTAGTCCCCGTTTCATTTCACTGTGTATTGTTGTGATTTTCCTTTTGGAACAGCAATACGAAGAGGAGTTCGCCTTTCTTTACTATTGTTAAGGCCTGTTCTGAAATCATAGCCTATTTTACGGATGATTGCTTTGGATGTGGACTATAGCGACGTAATTGTAGCCTTCTGTATCATCTCTATTATCGTTATAGAGCTTAATTTTTAATTTCTCTCTTTTGTTGAAGAATATAGGCTTTCATCTTTCTTTCGAGACGGTACTAAGAAATACGATTCTTGTATTGAATCCAGTGATTGTCACGACCCGCACCCTAGAGTAAGGGCACGAGAAGTGGGTACGTCCAGCCTACGCCGCAGTGTCGGTGGGTAGAACGCTGTCCTAGGTCAATCATCTAACAATATAAAAGTACCTGTACAGTTTATACTCTCCGAATGGAGGTGACATAACAGAATACAATCTCAATCACATCTAGGGTAGAAGAATGAAAGACAGATAGATAGATAGTAACTCAAGAGAACAGTAACATAGATGAAATAAGTCCAAGTGTCTAGGATAACATAACATCAGTATGTCAACTCATAATACAATAAGTCTAAGAGTCTATATATCTCAACATCTCAAAATACAACTAAGATGTGAGACAAAATGATAATACAGAAAAGACTGTCTAGCTAAACTAGCCTAGACTACTGGGGCAACATCCTCAGCTGCAGGTGGATCCTGCTGACGGTCCACACATAAGTATCATCTAGTCCTGCTCCATAATAGGTAGACACCAGGGCCTCATCCTCATCCTCTGTAATATTTTCAACAGGTCCAGTCAGGACAGGAACGAGCACAATACATCTCACGCAGTGCATAGTATGATAGGAAATATAAAGCATGCAATAGAGTAAAATACAGGAACTGCTGAAGGAAGATACATGTAGCAAAAGAGATAGCTGTAAAGGAAATATCTACTGTATATAGAGAACTGTAAGTGGCTAGTGATGTAGAGCACAAGATAGGCATGTGAATGGCTAGAATTTATACATGATTACACTACAGAGTTTGCACATGATTATACTACTTTGGAATTATTCACATGTCCACTTCTACTCCCCGTTTCCCCAATCAATACACAAGGATCCATTCATGTTACGTTAAGATTCGTGATAAGCCCATAATTGGGTGATACGTGAGTGATTCATGAAGATTCATGAAGGCTCGGTGATCATGAGAGTATATGAGTCACTAGCTGATACATGAAGATACATGAAAATAGAAGCATGAGATACATGATAAGTGAAACACACGTGACAAAAGTATCTGATGCTCCCGAGGGAGATAACATCTCATGAAAAGATCCATATAGTACAATCCGTGATAACAATCGTGTCAGCATCAAGTAAAGTAATCTAGAGCAAGAATATAAATCCTGGCAAATATGAAACGGTCAGAGAATGTACTCGCCTGATAACTGAATGTCTGAAGAGGATATACTATCTGAGGAGAGGTGTATGGCTCCTAATCAGAGCAATACAAGTCACAATGTACCCACAATGGTAAAAATAAAGTATACAATGCATACTACATGATTCTAGGTCAATCTGGTCAAAAGTCAACTCTTGGTCAACTCTAATATCAAACTAGGTCACAGGAAGTCATACTAAGTCAAATAAGGTCAAACAAGGTCAACAAGGTCAAACAAGTCTAATCTAGGTTAAAGTCAACTCTGGATCAACATTCTAACCAAACTAGTCAAACACTAGTCAACACGATCAATCTAGGTCAAGTCTAGGTCAACTTAGACTAGCTAAGGTAATTTATGTCAAACAAAGACTAGTCAATAAGGTAATCAGGTCAGACATGGTCAGACCAGTTAAACTAGTCATTTTAGGTTAACCCTAGTCAATTCTAGGTTAATTTGGTCAAGTTTGACCTAAGGTTGACTTTGGTCAACAATGGTCAACATTGGTCAACCCAGGTCTAGGGGCCACTAGGTCAATTAGGGTTAGCCCCTAATGGCCATAGGCTAGTGTAT
>JANAVB010009148.1:0-122703 GCA_029216955.1 Iris pallida
ATATATAAATATATATATATATGTACATGTGTGTGGTGTATAAGATATATATGACAGTATATATAAATATATTGTAGTATAAATAAATTATATATATAATATATTATATATATATAATATATATATTTATATGTATATTGGTATAGTAGATATAGAGAAGAATAGGAAAAAAAAATATAGAGAAGAATAGGAAACAGTACAAGTCAGCCCAAACCCCATAACTCGCAGGCCAGCCCTCTCCATTGGCCCATACAACGAGCCCCAAGCCAAGTGAGCCGAGAGCATGCTCTTATTTCCATCAAACCCCCACGTCTGTTAAACCGTCGTATATATATATATATATATATATACATATATATATATATATATATATATATATATATATATATATATATATATAGATCGAGAGATAATACTCGAAACCCAACCCTAAGCGACTACCGCGCCGCCTTTCCCACACCTTGGCGATTACCCCGGCGGCCCTGCACCACCGCCAAGTCGTCGGAGTCGGCCGGGGACTACCGTGTGCAGCCCGAGGCAGCAAGGAACAGCAGTCAACTGAGAGCAACAGCAATATCACTTTTAGACTCGACTTTGCAGGTTCGTCTCTTCCTCGTCTCGCTGAGTTTTATCAAACCGATTATTTCTGTGCGTTTACAACCTATAGGGCTATAGACTACTTCAAATAGGTTGGTTGAGGGTTGTAGATCGCTCGAGATTTTGATGAGAAGTTGTCGAGAATCTGTCTCGAACAGGAATATCTCTATCCCTCGGACTCCTTTGGAATGTAGTTTCCGGCGAAACCTCCGACAGTTTTGAAATCCACTTGAAGGGATTTATAGACAACCTAACCATGATCAAAACACAGTAATTAGTTTATTTAGTTGTCTATTGTACTCTGTTTAAATCGTGGTAGAAGTTGACCAAAAACCATTATCTAAAATAGCTAAAAAACTAGAAAACTCATCCACACGACGTGCGTCCCGCCAAACCGGGCGAGTGGTCGCACACCGTAAGCATCGAAAGCTGCGTAACGGCTTCGTGGTCATGTGGGCTTTGGCAGAATTCAAATTGGTCGCGTGTGCGCGACGAATTTGATACGTATCCGACAAAATTCACCGTATCGTGCACTTCGTAATTTCTTCAATTACTTTCTGCACGCTCGTCAGATTGAGACGAAACTTACGCCAACAGGACTGTATCATTTTTCTGGTCTTGTATGCCAAGTTTGGTCCGATTCTGAGACAGTTGATAAAATCACCGTTTTGCGGGCCCCACGGTCCCACTCAACGGGCGATTTTGTGCACGGCCCGCCGGAATCCAACTCCGAACATACGGTGGGTTCGTATCAGAAAACAGGATCCGTAGACATATAGTTTGAGGACTTTAGAGACCGTTGACTCTGGGATGCTTTTTCGGTGCAATGCTGGTCCAACGGCGGACACCGTTTTGCCCCTGTGTCCAGAATTAGACTTAAGGACAGGCAATCCTAGCTATTTTGACTAATCTGAGAACATTGGTAGTATTTATTTCAACTTTTGGGGACTGTTGTACTAGTTTTGACTATTGTGACATTCTGAGTGGTTCAGATTATCGGTTACACCAGTATAGGACCACAGGCGAGTACATTCTCTGATCTTTTCATACTTCTTTGGATATGTTCTCTTGTTATAGACTAGTATACTTGATGCTGACACGATGTTCACACAGATTAGTACCCTCTGGATCTTTTCATGCGATGTTATCCTCTCGGATACATCGAGTATGTCATGTTCATGTACTTTATCATGGCCATCATGTACTCCATGTATTCTTATTTATCCATGTGCACTCATATGTTATTCATGTACACTCATGACCATATGAGCTCCATGTATACAGTAGTTGTTATCCATGTGCAATAACATAACATGCATTGATCCTTGTGTATTGATTGGGGGCAGGGAGAGTGTAGTTGGTTATGTGATCATTATCCCCAGTAGTTGTTATCCATGTGCACTCCTTAGCTGTATCCATGTACAACCCAAGCTGTTTACATAACCAATTCATGCTCTGAATCACGTAGAAGGTTATATTTCTCTATTTATCATATTATCTCAGTTTATATTCTCTTTCTTGTTGATTTCCTTTACAGCGATTCATGTATAGTTTTCTATAGCTTGCTTTATATGTCCATTCCTGCTATGAACTGTTGTGAGAGATATGTGCTCGTTCCATTCCTGACTGGAAACCAATATTTTTCAGGTTTAGCCGCAATCACTCTTAGCATTGGGAAGGCTTGGATATGCTGATGTCAACCTAGAAGTAGATAGCCATTGTACCATTTTTATAAATTGTAAAACTTTGTATTTTCCTTTAAATATAAATGTTGTAACTATTGTAATAAATTTAGAAATGTGAATGAGCAGCAATTGTGATATTTTGAGCATTTATTTCTTGCGGACTTGACAGCGTTCTACCGCCGACTCTGCGACGTAGGCTGGCTTGGACACGTCTCGTATCTGAAAAGCGGGTGCGGGTCGTGACAAGTTTTTGTGGTGGCCCATGCTGGTCAGTTTTTGCAAAATATTACGAACTCGTGATGGTACGCTAGTCGTACTATTGCGAGCCTGCGACCAGGAAATGCTCATTCACAAACTAGGATTAAAATGATTTAAGATAATGACTAGGACTAGGAGTCCCTTGTTCAAATTGACCGTTGGGTAGTTAAGGTTAACATATAAGCCATGCAATTTAGATAGCTTGCTAGATCCCTATAGGTACACTCTTAGTTTTAATATGACCATGTGATCTAATGAGGATCCACTATTCGCTTGGTATGCTAGGCTTGCCTAGAATTATGGCAATAATTTTGATACACTGTTTAATTTTCTGTTGCTTTATTAGATATAAACCTTACGTCATAAATTAGAATTGCCTACTTAAATTCATTTTTGTTGTAATAAATTGATTTATAATTACTGATTCTTTTTTTCATATAAAATCTCGAGGTAGATTGATTCGAGATTTCCCTTAACCAGTAAAATGCATAGGAAATAGATACTAGAATGATTGTATTTCTTTCGTATTTAATTATATTCACTATGTTAAATCTTTTAAGTTAAGTGTTGTGACTGATAGGACAAATACCTACGCTTCATTCTTAGTCAACTTGTTTAGATCTTTAGAAGCTCATGAATTTTTACGGATATAGTTAAAGGAGTACTAGTTAACTAATAATAGTTTAGACAGCAGCGTACTGTCTTCAATTATTTGAGAGTGGAGAATGTGGGTTCACTGCAGCCAGCAGCGCACTGGCGAGGCACAACCCATAGAATTGAAATCCTTTCAAAGAATTGTAGGTTATGGATCATTGCTAAAACTATGTCCTAGTTGACCTCTTTAGAACTTAAGATACCCCCATGTCAATGTAAGGTAGAGTACAGATAGCCTACCACAATTGAATCATGGAACCAAGGGTTTGCCACAGCCAGATTATATGGACGAGGCATAATTCTCGACAAAATAATTTTTGACGTGATCACAAGATTAGGATACTATAGAGGATAGAAAATGCCATGTATATCCCATAAGATCCAAAGCCAAAACTAGTGAAGGCCCTGTAAGTTGGATAGCCTGTCTCCCAATCTAGCATTATGTGGTCCTTGTGATCTATTGACGAGGTAAGTTACTGACACTAATAAGTTACCTAGAACGTAGAATTCAGAAGACCAGACCTATTAGTCGACCAATGCCTTAAATACAAGAAGATAGTAGGATGCCTATATAGATAAGAACACCAGGTAAGAATTTGATTCTCTCAAAACTCTGTTGACACAAAGTCACAGTCAACCAAATATTGATAACATTGACTAAATAATACTTGTAATAATTCAAAACGATACACGACGTCTACATCAAGCTCAAGACAGAAGACAGCTCAGTCTTTGCATTTCAGTTATATATGAGTCTGTATTTTATACTTTTATTGAGTCTAGATTGATGTAAACTGTGTCATGCTGAGCTCTTGAGACTTGACCTATAGCCTACCCAATGATTTCTAAACTCCACCATCCAGAAAATATCTATTGGTCCCCAAGAACCAGTTCTGTGCCCTGGAGACAGAGTTCGGGCCGAACTCTGCCTCCATACAGAGTTCGGGCCGAACTCTGTCCCCTAAAAATCAGCAACCTTAATTTTAGGGTTAGCTGGTTGCAAGTTGTCCAACTGCTAAATATTTGAAATTTTCTACCCGAATTCTGGCCGAATTCTGCCTACAAAAACCCTATAAATAGGCTAAGAATTCTCTCATTTCAAATCATCCAATCTTCTCTTCTCTTCTCTCTTAAAGCTCAGATAAGCCATATCCTTCCCATCTACTAGCCACAAGCTTCCTAAGTCTCGAGTGCTCAGCATCTCTCAGTTAGGAGTCTTGTGCAAGAGTTGAAGAAGTTGCTTGGAAAATTCCAAGCAAATCGCCACTGCGATCCTCTGTAAGAAGTTGACGTGCTCTTCTGAAGAAAAGGCACGGGTTGTAAACTACTATTTCATAAATAGTAGATTTAATCCTGAGCTAGAGTTCTCAAGCCTGGACTAGTCCTCCACGAGGGAAACCAGGTTAAAATCGGCTGTGTTTGCGTATGCTCTATTTCTTCTTACTTTAAATTCCGCATTTACTCTGATTAGTTTTGTTTGTGATAGAGTTGATTTTTTAATTGGATATTATCTCTATAAACTCTATTCACCCCCCTCTAGAGTTGCCATCTGTTCTTCAATTGGTATCAGAGCTCTGTTCTCTTTACAAGGATTTACATCCTAGAGCTGATCTATGGCAACCACACAATCCTTGATTTCCAATCACGGTGAAGGACAGTCCACTCATAGGCCTCCCCTATTTGATGGAACTAACTACACATATTGGAAAACAAGGATGAATTTTTATCTCAAGTCTCTAGACTTTGACCTGTGGACTATCGTCACTGACGGTTACAAAAAGCCCGCCAGGATAGTTGTCAACGGTGATCTCAATGAGAAATCACATGACAAATATTCTGACGGGGAGAAGAAACAGGCAAGTCTAGACGCGAGAGCTATTAATGCTTTATTTTGTGCTATAGACAGGAATGAGTTCAACAGGGTATCCACATGCACCACATCCCACGAAGTATGGAAGCTTCTAGAAGTGACGCATGAAGGAACCACCCAAGTCAAGGAATCAAAAATAAGTCGTCTCACTCAAGAATACGAGGCCTTCAAGATGAAGCCAAACGAGACGATCACGCAGATGTTCACAAGATTCCTCGACATCATCAACCCCCTGTCTTCACTTGGAAAGCAATATTCAAATCATGAGAAGATTCGCAAGTTACTTAGGGGGCTACCAAAAATTTGGAACCCTAAGGTGACAGCCATCATAGAAGAAAATGATCTCACAACCATGTCTATGGAGACCTTGATGGGAAAGCTAATGACTCATGAGCTTGACCTCAAGGACTTCGAAGAGCCTGCTCCTATGGCTAAGGAGATCGCACTCAAAGCTCACCGACGGAGGGCTGAACCCGAAGAAACGGATGACGATAACTCAGAAGATGATGATCAAGCCCTCATGGTTCGCAACTTCAAGAAATTCCTTCGCTTCAACCGAAGAAAGAAGGAACCACAAGAAGATGAAGAAGAAGAGCCTACTTGCTACGGTTGCAAGAAGACGGGACATGTCCGAAAAGACTGACCATTCTCAAAGAAAAGCCACCGCTATGAGAAGCCATACAAGAAGACCACTTCAAAGAGATATGCCAACAGTAGCATCTAGCATGAAAGCGATGCCAGTGACTCCGAGGAAGAAAAAAACTCTCCTCAAGATACGGCTAATGTTTGCCTAATGGCAACATCTGACAAGGTATCTAACGACACTCTTGACGACTTCAATTTTGATGAACTTGGCGATGCTTTTACTGATTTACTTAGTGACCATAAAAAGGTTATTAGTAAATACAAACAAGCCAAGGACAAAATCAAAAGTCATGAAGTTGAAATACAAAGACTTTCTCTTTTACTTGATAATATTAGAGACACTGCACCCACAGATGTCACTGATGAGGTATCTAAGCTTAAAATAAGCTTATATGATGCCGAGGCACGTATTGAGCAACAAACAAAAGAAATTGCAACACTCAACACGGAGCTTGTAGATGAAAAGAATAGACACAAGATCACTATTACTAAGTTGCATGGTTTAAATGCTAAGATCACTGAATTGCAAGCTGTCTCTAAGAAACTAGAGACTAAATTGGGAAAACAGGTTGATCAACCTCAAACCCAATCACATGAGACACACACAATGCATAGCACTACTTATACTAGTAAACCACGTTATACTCATGCTGCTCACAATCATGCTTACATATACACACACTTTCACAAATCTCATACACGTAGAAATAATCATCATATGTCACATAAACATCATGCTACACACAGTCATCATCATGTTGCACAAAGACACAATCAACATCACTCCACATATAGACAATCTCATCATGCCATGCCATAT
Organism: Iris pallida; assembly: GCA_029216955.1. Taxonomy (NCBI): domain Eukaryota; kingdom Viridiplantae; phylum Streptophyta; class Magnoliopsida; order Asparagales; family Iridaceae; genus Iris; species Iris pallida. The sequence goes on from JANAVB010009148.1 coordinate 6,530, forward strand.
AGACAACCTCATCATATCACGCCATATAGACAACCTCATCATGTCATGCCATATAGACAACCTCATCATACCATGCCATATAGACAACATCATCATGCCATGCCATATCAATCTACATATCATCAATATTCTTATAGACATCATCAGCATGCTCCTAATGTGAATAGAAATGCTACATGCACTTATTGTGGTCTACATGGACACATATCACCACAATGTAGAATCAGAAGATTAGTTGATAAAAAGATATATGCATGGTTTCCAAAAGCTAACTCTTCAGGACCCTCAAGAATTTGGGTACCAAAGGTCACATCTACTCTTGATGTAGGTGGACCTTCCCTCCTCAACTAAGAGTAAGTGGATTCTCGATAGTGTATGCTCGCGGTATATGACAGGAGACGCACATCTTTTCGTATCACTATCGATGAAGAGAGAAGGATATGATCCTTCGGAAATAACCTAAAAGGTTATATCATAGGTAATGGTATTATTGGCTATCCTCCCTCTCCCGTAATAAAGGATGTCTGCCTAGTGACCGAGTTAAAGCATAACTTGCTCAGCATCAGTCATCTTGCTGACCATAGTTATGATATTAACTTTGGACAAAATAAATACCTTATTTATGATAGGTCAACAGGAGACATTGCTTTTGAAGGGGGTAAGAGAGGACAATATTTATATTTTCTATTTGTCTCTAGATACTAACCATGCAGGTAGATGCCTATATGCTCACAAAGATGAACGGTTACTATGGCACCAACGTCTTGGTCATGCCAACAAGGATAATATATCCAGGCTATCAACCAAGAAGCTAGTTAGAGGCTTGCCCGACATCACATTCAAAAAGGACACCGTATGTGCCGAATGTGAGTTGAATAAGGCAACCAAATCATCTTTCCATTCCATAAACTCTGTAAGTACTACTAGACCCCTGCAACTACTTCATATAGATTTATTTGGTCCTAGTAGAGTAGCCAGTCTTGGTGGAAAACTCTATGCATTTGTTATTGTTGATGATTTTTCTAGATTTACTTGGGTTTTCTTTCGTACTTATAAAAGTGATGCTATTTCAGTTTTTAAGATTTTTGTCAAGAAAGTTCAAAACGAAAAAGGCTACATGATCACTCGAATCCGAAGTGATCATGGAGGCAAATTCGAAAATTCTGATTTTGAAAAGTTTTGTGATTCCAATGGTTTTGATCATGAGTTTTCTTTTTCTAGAACTTCCCAACAAAATGGTGTTGTGGAGCGGAAGAATAGGACTCTTGGCGATATGGCTAGAGTCATGTTGAACAAATTTTTACTTCCGAAATACTTTTGGGCTGAAGCTGTCAGTACAGCATGCCATATTTTAAATAGGGTACTTATTCGTCCTATTACGAAAAAGACACCCTATGAGCTTTGGTTTGGAAGAACCCCAAATGTTTCTTATTTTAAATTTTTTGGCTGTAGATGTTTTATCCTTAACACCAAAGACAACTTAGGCAAATTTGATGCCAAAGCTGACGATGGTATTTTCCTTGGCTATGCCGCCAAGAGTAAGGGATATAGAGTTTTCAACAAACGCTCTTTAATTGTGGAAGAGTCTACAAATGTGACTTTTGATGAAGATAACAGTGCATCAGCTACTCTTGATGATGATGTTGAGCCATCAACGTCTACTCCAATGAACACCACAACCGAAACTAATTCTCTGGAAAGCTTGCCTAAGAAATTCTCTTTCAAGCCATCACATCCAGAAAATTTGGTAATCGGTGAGGTTTCACGAGGAGTAACTACTAAATCATCATTAAGAGACTCTATTGCTAGCACTGCCTTTATTTCACAAATTGAGCCTAAAAATATTTCTGAAGCCTTCAATGATGAATTTTGGATTTCTGCTATGCAAGAAGAACTCAACCAATTCGAGAGGAGCCAAGTATGGGAACTCGTTCCTAGACCGGCTAATCACTCGATTATTGGTACTAAGTGGGTTTTTAGAAACAAAGTAAATGAAGATGGTTCAGTTACACGCAACAAAGCTCGTCTAGTAGCCCAAGGATACAACCAAGAGGAAGGTATCGACTACGATGAGACGTATGCTCCTGTTGCTAGATTAGAATCCATTCGGATGCTTTGCGTATTTATAAATTTTCAAAATTTCAAATTATTTCAAATGGATGTTAAAAGTGCTTTCTTGAATGGTTTTATTAAGGAGGAAGTCTATGTAAAACAACCTCCTGGGTTTGAAAATCACAAGTTTCCCGACCACGTGTTCAAGCTAAAGAAAGCACTGTACGGCCTCAAACAAGCCCCTAGAGCTTGGTATGAACGGCTTAGCAACTTCTTGCTTGAGAAAGGTTTTTCAAAAGGGAAAATTGACACTACACTTTTCATAAAGTCTTTAAAGGACACTATTCTCTTAGTACAGATATATGTAGATGATATTATTTTTGGTTCTACTGATGAGACTTTCTGTCAAGATTTTGCCAAGTGTATGCAGACCGAGTTTGAGATGAGCATGATGGGGGAGCTCAACTACTTTCTTGGGCTGCAAGTCAAACAAATGTCAAATGGAATCTTCATCTGTCAATCGAAGTATACAAAGGACATGCTGAAGAAATTCGAACTTGATAATGTCAAACCAATCAGCACTCCTATGGCTACTTCAACCAAACTTGAACCAGATGAAAGCGGCAAACCCGTAGATCAACGTAAGTATCGAGGTATGATAGGCAGTCTACTCTATCTTAATGCTAGTCGCCCTGATATAATGTTTAGCGTTTGCCTGTGTACTAGATATCAAGCAAATCCTAAGGAATCGCACATGACCGCAGTTAAGCGTATCTTCAGATACCTTAAGGGTACGGTTACAGTGGGCCTATAGTATCCCAAGTCAACATCATTTGACCTCATTGGTTATTCTGATGCTGATTTTGCTGGATGCAAGGTCGACCGTAAAAGTACGAGCGGTACGTGCCATTTATTAGGAAAGGCTTTAGTCTCTTGGTGTAGCAAGAAGCAGAATTCTATTACACTATCCACAACAGAAGCTGAATACATAGCAGCTGGGCGCTGTTGTACACAAATTCTATGGATGAAGCAAACCCTTGAAGATTATAATTTATCTTTCATGCATATTCCTATCTTTTGTGACAACACTAGTACAATAAATCTTACTAAGAACCCCATTTGTCACTCACGCACGAAGCACATTGAGATACGATACCACTTTTTGCGTGATCATCAGCAAAACGGCACGATTAACTTAGAATTTATTGACACTGATCATCAGTTAGCAGACTTCTTTACTAAGCCTTTATCCGAAGAGCGCTTCAATTTCCTTTGTCGTGAACTTGGAATTTTAGATGAAGCTGTCATAAATTAAAACTCACCTGCGTAAATATCGATTATATTATGATTCTCTTACGATGAACTTGCTATGGGTACAAGCCGAAAGGGCCCTTCTGACAACAAGGCGTAAAAGCCTAAGTGACACGGTGCACTAGTCCTCAGGACTACCGCTAGCTGGGATCCGGCCCCTGCAGCTAACCCATGGCAACTTCAAACTATTGAATTATAATATATTTCCTTGTTTATTATATGGTACGTTGTGATTTATTACTGCTGATATGCTATTTTTTAAATTCATTCTGCTATTCTTCTACTTCTCTATCTATTTGATTGAATCCTTTAAGCTTTATCTTTTTTTAGCCTACCAATCTTAACCATTTTTTCTTACTTCTAGCCTGATTTCTGTTCTGGGACAAGGACCCAGAATTCGGGCCGAACTTTGTCCTCATCAGAGTTCGGGCCGAGTTCGGTCCCCCTGTTCCAGAATCGGGGACAGCTCCAGCCGTTTGAACAAATGAGATCCTACGGTCCAGATTTACTCCGACCAAAGAAAACCCTCCCCTTATATTCGGGTTTTCCTCTCTCTCCTTCATTCTTACCATCACCTTCACCTCTCCAAACATATTTTCACAAACCCTAACCCTAGTTTTCTCTCCAAAGTGCTCCATTTCTCATCAAAATCAAGGAGAAGGGCTATTTTCTCATTCTCTTTCACTGTTCATTGTTGATTGGAGGTATAACTCCTTCTTCTTCTCTATTTTAATTTCTCTATTTTGTGCAATGGCTCCTCGCTTGCCCAATCGTGGGAAGAGGACTCGAACCGAGGGTGCTTCCTCTTCGAATCCTCTACCTCCCATTGAGCAACCCGTTGAACAACAACAACCCCCTCATCCATTGTTCAACCCACCTCGTCCCCGCGACCCTAATACTTATGACGACCGATTATTTGTATCATTAGACGCTTCCAACGAGTGGTTTAGTGACTTTAGGACTCGTCCGGTATTCGCGGGACATCCCATTAATTTTACTGTTTTTTTCTCAATATGAATCGATGTTTCATGATCTTTGTTTGGATGAGTTAGTTGCTTCAAATTTTGTTATTTATCGTAGCGCCATCCAAATGTTTTATTGCAACTTGACTCACGATACCACTCACATCTATTCCCGGGTTGCCGGTATTGATATTGCCTTTGATGATTCTGAGTTGGACGGGTATCTTGAACTTCAAGATCTCGATATTTGGGATAAGCTTGTGGAAGCTCGCCAATTCTAATTTGTTGGTGAAACTTCTCTTGAGAGCTTCAAGGAGGAACTATGTGCCCCTAACATATGTCCTCGCAAGCTTATGGCCAAACACCTCAACCCTTATTTCTATGAACTTCATCGAATTATCTTCAACACCATTCTGCCAAAAGCCGGCTCCACCGATGAAGTCATATATTTTGAGATCTCAGCTTTGTATCACCTTCACTATCGCATCCCTTTCAATCTTCCACGTACCATGATGGACTGGATGATTAACTGTAGGAAGAAACCACGAGCCCTGGCTTATCCCTTGTATCTTCCTATGGTCCTTCGTGCTTTCATTGTCCCTTTTCATGATTGTCCTTTCTTGCCTGCTCCTGTCTTCCTATCTAAGGCACGACGACTTCAGGCAGTCGTAGCCTCTCCTGCCACTTCTGAGCATTCTGGTGATGAGGAGCCCGACGCCCCTCCACTTGGACAGGATGCGCCACCTCCTCCTGCTACTCTTGACTCCATCCAGACAATGCTCCGAGACCGTTTCGCCTTGGAGGACGATCGCTGGACTCAGATGGACTACCGTACTACCCTGCAGATGAGTGCCCTCAGCAACTCGCTGTACGATATTCGGTATTCTATGTCCCGTCATCCTTCTATGCCCATTCCCATGGAGCGGGATCCTGGTCGCGAGGGATATCGCATTGACGATCCCTGGGTCATACGTTACCTGGATCCGGGTGCTGCTATTGTGGACCCCCGCCGCTCCTTCTCTGATCCTTCCTACTCCGCTGGGCCTTCTCGTGCTCCATGATGGAGATGGCTTCCACCAGATGATGCTGCTGCTGATCATAGTTTATGCTTTCTAGTTTTTCAGTTGCTTAGTTGGATTTATGTACTTGGTACTCTTTATGCTATGTCTCTTATATGTTCTAGTTATGAGTTATGACTCTTATAGTTCTATTATTCTATGACATTTGCCCGTACGCTGTTTCTTCTCTTTTGGTGTGTTTGTCCATTATTACTTGATCCTTATTATATTGCTAAATGCCAAAAGGGAGAGAGATATATATATTCTGGTTTTATAATTCTTTTTGGTATATATGTGCTTTTGGTGCTTTTGGGAGATATTCTCTATCAGGCCAACAGGTTCAACGTATTGTTTACGGGGGAGCTATCTTGTTTAGCTCGGCACCGATTATGGGGGTGCTATATTTTCGTCATTGTCTGTGTCCAGGTATGAATATTGAATATACATTTATTATTTTGTCAATTATCAATATGGGGGAGATTGTTGACACAAAGTCACAGTCAACCAAATATTGATAACAATGACTAAATAATACTTGTAATAATTCAATACGACACACGACGTCTACATCAAGCTCAAGACAGAAGACAGCTCAGTGTTTGCATTTTAGTTATATATGAGTCTGTATTTTATACTTTTATTGAGTCTAGATTGATGTAAACTGTGTCATGCTGAGCTCTTGAGACTTGACCTATAGCCTACCCAATGATTTCTAAACTCCACCATCTAGAAAATATCTATTGGTCCCCAAGAACCAGTTCTGTGCTCTGGAGACAGAGTTCGGGCCGAACTCTACCTCTACACAGAGTTCGGCCCGAACTCTGTCCCCTAAAAATCAGCAACCTTAATTTTAGGGTTAGCTGGTTGCAAGTTGTCCAACGGCCAAATATTTAAAATTTCCTACCCGAATTCTGGCCGAATTCTGCCTACAAAAACACTATAAATAGGCCAAGAATTCTCTCATTTCAAATCATCCAATCTTCTCTTCTCTTCTCTTCTCTCTTAAAGCTCAGATAAGCCATATCCTTCCCATCTACTAGCCACAAGCTTCCTAAGTCTCGAGTGCTCAGCATCTCTCAGTTAGGAGTCTTGTGCAAGAGTTGAAGAAGTTGCTTGGAAAATTTCAAGCAAATCGCCACTGCGATCCTCTGTAAGAAGTTGACATGCTCTTCTGAAGAAAAGGCACGGGTTGTAAACTACTATTTCACAAATAGTGGATTTAATCCTGAGCTAGAGTTCTCAGGCCTGGACTAGTCCTCCACGAGGGAAACCAGGTTAAAATCGGCTGTGTTTGCGTATGCTCTCTTTCTTCTTACTTTAAATTCCGTATTTACTCTGATTAGTTTTGTTTGTGATAGAGTTAATTTTTTAATTGGATATTATCTCTATAAACTCTATTTACCCCCTCTAGAGTTGCCATCTGTTCTTCAAACTCGAATTACTTACTCCTCCTCCCAAAAATCTCGTATGCTTGAATTTTGACTATTTTTGACCAACGCTGCTATTACAGCCTAGCTTTGCAAGCTTACTCTTTTATCGAACTTAATTCTAGACATATGTTTACTGGGGACGCCCGCTAATATATTGTCTAGTCAGAAACATTGTATTACGGTCTGATCAACCATGATGCATTCGGTTCGCTTTTCATCTAATTACACCACGTGGATTGAGGTGTAGATATCTCTAGGATCTCATCCGCGACTGCTTTGACCATTCCCTTTGAATTATACATTCGCCTTCGAATCACGTAATCGTATTCAGTGACATCTCTCTTGAGCTCTTTATTGTTTTTGTCTTCCACTAATTGGAAAGGCGAATGTTCGTATCTGATAGATAGAGACAACATATTCCCATAGCTATGATAGTAGTATACGCAAGTACAGCTACCATCGGCCAGCCCTGTGACTGGAACCTTGCCTTGAGTTACACGTCCTCCCTTCGACCCTAAAAACCTACTACCTTGATCTTCTAGTCATTGGAGTCCGAAAATGAGTAGGATCTTTTCCTTGATCAAACGTCAACCTAGGAGACTACCTATTCTCAAGAGACCAATTATTGTGGGCCTCTATTTATTTGTCAAAGCTTGCTTTAACTAAAGCCCTTGTAGCAATAGTCTGATAGGTTTGACACAAATAGAAATTCACGACTCAGTGGTTAGAAACCTTTTCATATGATGTGCCTTAGAGTTGGTTACTCCGTCGATGACCCTTGTATACTATGGACGAGTGGGCCCTTCTATTTTATCGATATGTGTCATTGCACACACTCGTTCTCCATTTATTAAGGAACGATCCTCGACTTGACTTATATCTACTGTATTCCGTTACGCCGTGCCTTATTCTCTATTAACAAGAGTCGAGACACAGTACCCGAATTTTTGGTACCCTCTAACCTCATTATTCCTAAAACCATATCCTAGCTTCTAAGGTGGGTAGACCATAAGCCTTCTAAAATTTTAGGATATACCAGGATTATCGAGTGATTAGAATAACCTCCATTAGGACGATGATTAGTGCCCATGGACTCCCACTTTTCATTTAGATCATTTTGTATCACCCGGTCGTGTCATTAATGTTCGGAGCACGAGACCAGCTGTTACCTTCCAACAAATTTTATATGCAAGACCTAGACAAGTCCACATTTATCTAGGTATATCATGTCCCACTCAAACCCGTCCCCTTGTACTCTATTTTTTTGCTACGACTTTCAGGACAAAAGGACTAGCTATAACCCTTACCATGATAACCATACACTTTTCGACTAAAATTAGAGACCCAACCTCGACTCGAATCGTTTGACCCAATTTATGGTTGTGATCTACTCGAAGCCCACTATGCACATGCCACTAGTGTGCCACGCAATTGTGTCTTCTCGTGCTACTTAAACACAAAGGGTACTGAAGGCGAATTTTGGGCTTTACAGAACCTGTTTAACCAACCCGACTGGCAACTAGCTCGACCCCTTGGATCAAAATCTATTCTAGGTTACCCTAACATAGTAGAAATAGTTTTATCATAGGGGTCTTGTCCAATCCATATAGATTGAGGTCCAAAGTTCATCCAACTAACGGTTGGTGTCCAATCGGAGAACTCATTAAGACCCAGTAAAACCCATCCATGCATACCACCATATTTGGATTATAAAATCGAACTTTCTGGGATAGGTCCCTATATCCTCTATGTTATCTCCCCTTCTTAGAGTGCAATGTCATTCGTAACCCTTATTCCATATACCTAGAAGTCGCGATACGATCTTGTATTGCATTCATATTCTTTGCTTGTGTGTTTAAATAACTACGAAAAAGATCATAATCTTGATTTCTCAATTTCAGTCCTATTTTGGAATGTTGCTTAGAGCTTCAAAAACGAAAATTCTGTATTGCATGGATTGCAAGCCCCTCTAAGAAACGAAGGGCTCTTCGATTTAGCAAATGACTGGACTAGAGTAGCCCAATCTAGCAAATAAGTCAATGGTTCATAGACCTTCTTTCTATCTGCAACATGGGATACTCTCTACAGCTCTTGAAATTTTACAGTTGCTCCCGATTATTCTGCCTTATCTTTCTGTCCATCCTACTTCGGAGCAACGAATAGTCATGCTTACTAGAGTTTATCAATATCTTTTTGCTACTTGTGTAAATTTGTTGCTTGCCAAATTTTGGAGCGTTTGATAGATAAGAGAGGATTATAGATGCCACATACAGAAGATACCTATTGGTAGAAATTCTAGCAGTTAGTTGGAAGATTATGAAATTTTAGGGACAGAAGATTTGATGGAGTAGTGTGACCAAAGGTGGGTAGAAGTCCTCCAGTATTCAGAATTACGGAATGGCTAGAGAGGGTTATAAAATATTTTGATTAATTAGATTGAGAAGATTAAGGTTAGGGTAGACTCTTTTGAATGTTTAAGAATAGATATGAGTTAGAATTTCGAGGACGAAATTATTTTAAGGTGGGTAGATTTGTAGCACCCCTTTCCAAAATTTTGAAATATATTTTTATTTATTTATTTGATTTAAATGGTAATTTTAGAATTTTGTAAATAATTATTTAGTTAATTATTACGGTAGATAATTTTTAATCATGATTAAATTTGGAGTACAAGGTGACTAAAAATTGTGGCACTGATAGTGCAATGGCGTGCCTAGACTAGTGTATTATCCATGCCAAGGAAGGACGAACCATAGTGATGCCCTAACTAGGAAAACCAGGCCAAGTTGCGACTTAACCCTTACCGAAGATTATTTATTTATTAATTATATTATTGTGTTTTAGAGAAACCGGTTATACAATTTTAGTCGGACTGGACCCGAACTGAGCTCAAGCCCATGTAGTTATGCGAGTCGTCCAATGACATTCGTGTTGACGTATTTTAGTAAGATTGTGTTGTATTCCATTTTAAATAACCTGATGAATATTTCTAAGTATTCGTATTTAAAAATTATAAATATTATTATTATTAGGAATAATCAGTAACTTTTGTATAAAATAGGTCCTCGTATATTTTGGAGTTTTTAGACTGTACTTAATGGTTTATATACACCATTATTGATTTATGGAATATTATATTTATTATTGTTATTATCGTTATTATTATTATATTGAGGTTATTATATATAATATTATTACTATTATCGGTAATATTATATTTGTCAAATAAACGATATATATATATATATATATATATATATATATATATATATATATATATATATATATATATATATATATATATATATATATATATATATATATTCGTATTTATATTGATAAGCCCTATAATAGAATATATTGGGATTTTACTTAATTTTATGGAGAGGATTATATAACTATATATAGGAATATATAAATAAATAAAAGCATATATATAAATATATATAGAAATATATTTATGTCATATATGTATCATATACATATAGATATAAATATATAATACATATATGTATAAATGTGTAGTTGTATATATATATATATATATATATATATATATATATATCTATATATATATATATATATATATATATATATATATATTATATATATATATATATATATATATATATATATTTTTTTTTTTTTTTTTATATATATATAGATATATAATATATATATATATATATATATATATTATATATATATATATATATATATATATATATATATATATATATATTATACTATATATATATATATATAATATATATATATATATATCTATATATATATATATATTATATATATATATATATATATATATATATATATATATATATATATATATATATATATATATATATATATATATATATATTTAATATATATATATCATATATATTATATTATATATATATATATATATTATAATATTTTATAATATATTAATTATATATATATATATATATAATTCTATATATAGATATATATATATATATATAATAAAAAAATATCTATATATATATATATATATATATATTATATATATATATATATATATATATATATATATATATATATATATATATATATATATATAATATATATATATACATGTGTGTGTGTGTGTGTGGTGTGTGTATAAGATATATATGAGTGTATATATAAATATATATGATAGTATAAATATAATATATGTATATATATATATATATATAATATATATATATTTATATATATATATAAAATATAAATATATATATTTATAATATATATATATATAGATATTATATATATATATATTATATATATATATATTGGTATAGTAGATATAGAGAAAAAAAGGAAACAGTACAAGTCAGCCCAAACTCCCATAACTCAGCAGGCCAGCCCCTCTCCATTGGCCCATGCAACCGAGCCCCACAGCCAAGTGAGCCGAGAGCACTGCTCTCTTATTTCCATCAAACCCCCGCGTCTGTTAAACCGTTCGTATATATATATATATAGAGGATATCGAGAGATAATACTCGAAACCCAAACCCTAAGCGACCACTGCGCCGCCTTCTCCACACCTTGGCGACCACCCCGACGGCCCTGCACCGTCGCCAAGTCGCCGGAGTCGGCCAGGACCACCGTGCGCAGCCCGAGGCAGGAATGGCAGTCAACTGAGAGCAACATCAATATCACTTTTAGACTCGCCTTTGCAGGTTCGTCTCTTCCTCGTCTCGCTGGGTTTTATCGAACCGATTGTTTTCGTGCGTTTACAACCTGTAGGGCTATAGACTACTTCAAATAGATTGAGTTTGAGGGTCGTAGATCGCTCGAGATTTTGATGAGAAGTTGTCGAGAATCTGTCTCGAACAGGACAGATCTCTTATCCCTCAGACTCCTTTTGGAACGCAGTTTCCGGCGAAACCTCCGACAGTTTCGAAAATCCACTTGAAGGGATTTATAGACAACCGAACCATGATCAAAACACAGTAATTAGTTTATTTAATTTTCTATTATACTCTGTTTAAATTGTGATAGAAGTTGACCAAAAACCATTATCTAAAATAGCTAAAAACTAGAAAACTCATCCACACGACGTGCGTCCCGCCAAACCGGATGACGTGGTCGTGCACCGTAAGCATCTAAAGCTGCGTAACGGCTTTGTGGTCGTCTGGGCTTTGGCGGAATTCAAATTTGTCGCGTGTGCGCGACGAATTTGATGCGTATCCGTCAAAATTTACCGTATCGTGCACTTTGCCAATTCTTTAATTACTTTGTGCACGCTCGTCAGATCGAGACAAAACTTATGCCAACAGGACCGTATCATTTTTCTGGTCCTGTATGCCAAGTTTGGTCCGATTCTGAGATAGTTGATAAAATCACCTTTTTGCGGGCTCCACGGTCCTACTCAACGGACGATTTTGTGCACGGCCCGCCGGAATCCAACTCTGGACATACGGTTGGGTTTGTATCGGAAAACTAGATCTGTAGACATGTAGTTTGACGACTTTAGAGACCGTTGACTCTAGCACGCTTTTTTGGTGCAAAGCAGGTCCAACGGCGGATACCGTTTTGCCCATATGTCCAGAATTGGACTTAAGGACAGGCGATCCTACCTATTTTGACTATTCTGAGAATATTGGTAATATTTATTTCAGCTTTCGGGGACTGTTGTACGAGTTTTGACTATTGTGGCGTTCTGAGTGGTTCAGATTATCGGTTACACCAGCACAGGACCACAGGCGAGTACATTCTCTGATCTTTTCATATTTTTTTGGATATGTTCTCTTGTTGTAGACTAGTATACTGGATGCTGATATGATGTTCACATGGATTAGTATCCTCTGGATCTTTTCATGCGATGTTATCCTCTCGGATACATCGAGTATGTCATGTTCATGTACTTTATCATAGCCATCATGTACTCCATGTATTCATATTTATCCATGTGCACTCATATGTTATTCATGTACACTCATGACCAAATGAGCTCCATGTATACAGTAGTTTTTATCCATGTGCAATAACATAACATGCATTGATCCTTGTGTATTGATTTGGGGCAGGAAGAGTGTAGTTGGTTATGTGATCATTATCCCCAGTAGTTGTTATCCATGTGCACTCCTTAGCTGTATCCATGTGCAACCCAAGCTGTTTACATAACCAATTCATGATCTGAATCACGTAGAAGGTTATATTTCTCTATTTATCATATTATATCTCAGTTTATATTCTCTTTCTTGTTGATTTCCTTTACAGCGATTCATGTATAGTTTTCTATAGCTTGCTTTATATGTCCATTCCTGCTATGAACTGTTGTGAGAGATATGAGCTCGTTCTATTCCTGACTGGAAACCAACATTTTTCAGGTTTAGCCGCGATCACTCTTAGCATTGGGAAGGCTTGGATATGCTGATGTCAACCTAGAAGTAGATAGCCATTGTACCATTTTCATAAATTGTAAAACTTTATATTTTCCTTTAAATATAAATGTTGTAACTGTTGTAATAAATTTAGAAATGTGAATGAGCAGCAATTGTGATATTTTGAGCATTTATTTCTTGTGGGCTTGACAGCGTTCTACCGTCGACTCTGCGGCGTAGGCTGGCTTGGACATATCTCGTATCCGAAAAGCGGGTACGGGTCGTGACAACAGGACAGTTGATCTTGATTGATTGTTACTTTTTTATTTTCAGTCTTGTACACAAGTGTGACCTGAGTTTTAGCATACATAATCCTGTGAAGTAAGGGTTCAGTTGGATGAATTGGTATATTAGGACTGAAATGCAGTTCCTGAATTTCCCTCCTCGCCTAGCAGGATTTCAGACTGACCTAGGTAAATGTAACCTAGGATTGAGGAACTTTGTCCTTATAATGGTTAGGATATTACAACCTGTAGCACACATTTTTAGGGATAGTAATACACAGTGAACCGTAGGACATTTGTGAGGATAACCAGTTTACCTTTATATCAGATTAAAAAATCTTATGATTAATTTATTTTGTGATACTGCATTCGATAGTAGTTATTCTATGGTGGTATTGTTTTGAGCTTATGAGTTATCTTGAATGAAGGCTTAGCAATTTGTTTAGATATCTAGAATCATGTAGGAATCTGATAGGAATAAAATGGTTTTTTTAAACAGTAAATTTACAGGCAGAGGATAGTGTTGAGTTAGCAACACTAGTTGATAGAAGCAATCATGATCACTAGTTATCTAGCCAAATGTTTCCTTCTAGAAAGTTATTGTTTATGTAATATTAGGTTGATGGAGGTTAGTTTAAATCCTAGAGTTAGAGTTTGAGTATAATAATAGAACATGTTATTTTAGTACAACTAGCAAATCATGTAGATTTGGACTTGATTAGAAGATGACAGCAACTAGTATATATTGTTTAATCTTAACTTAATCAAATTGTACCATCATAACAGAAGGACACCCAGCTTTACTACCCACACGCGATCACCCTGAGCAAGTCAAGTATACTCTTCGGATTTGTTCCGTTACTTCATGTCTTGTGCATTTATTTCATGTTTGTACTTTCCTGTTGGATACGATATTACATGGTATTGTCTTGTGTCTTGTTCCATGAGGTTGCATGTGTCTGAGAGGGAAAATACTACAGATGTGTGATCACACCCGAGTTACAATTCATGTTAATAGCTTAGGCCTCACACTGTGCACGCGGGCCCTAAGCCGTACCTTCGTGCCTGTGCCATGTTCCATATTCTACCCAAGCCGATCACACACTCTGGATGTATTTCGATATATTTTACATGTCCGGTTCCTTGTACATTTTATGATTAGATTTCATTTCATGTTCCCTGTATTCACTTTTCAGCATTCATGTTCTCATTTTTCGTACTTTATATTTCATGTTCTCATGTACTCATTTCTATATTATGATGTTCTTGTTCATTTCCTTGGATATACTTAGCTCCGCTCCTGACTAGGATATGTTGCAGGTGAGATGGAGGCTATTTGTGACACTTACTACGGACATGAGCCTGGAGGTACCTTTGAGCTTGCTGGTGTTACTCTAGACCTAGAGGCTGAGGAGGCCTAGTAACTTTCCTTTAGTATTTCATATCTTCATTGTATTAGAGACATCAGATACCCTTACATTTGTTGGATAAATATAATAATTCATAGTTGTACTTGATTTTGGGATTCGATATTCTAGATGATGTGGTTAATATTCATTCTTATCTGGACTTATAGTTTTCCTAGAGTTTGGTACAGCTTACTTCATCGTGTCTAACGACGAAGGCTGGGCGTGTCCGACTCGTGTCCGATTATTCGGGAGCGGGTCATGACAGTAGTGAGGAAACTCGAATTTAAGGTTGAGTTCAAAATTAATCCGGGTAGATGGTTCACGGTACCCTACTTGGACCCACACCCCAACTAAGGTGGAGGGATGGGCCATTGGCCCAAGTGTGGGCTGCTGGGCTCAAGGATGGACCAAGAAAAATAAGAAAAATTCAAATGTTAGATTATTAATAGAAAAATTCAATTAATAAATCCAATCACTCTAAAGGCTTTAGAAAAATCATTTAGAAAAATCCTTAATGATTAACTAAGATAATTAAAATTTTAATTTAAATTCTAATAAGGATTATATGAGAAATACCAAATTTTATCATTTAGAGAAGTGGAGTTACAAATCTCTTCCCCTTGAAAAAATTCGTCCTCGAAATTTCAGATGGTACGATTAAGAATAAGATAAATTTGAAATTGGCACGATTTAAAGTGGTATAGAGTGATAGTCACGAAAGGATAATAGTATCAATAGTATCCGACAACCATACATATCTGGAGTCACTTTTCCTATAGTTCCTACCTCGTCAGTATGTATCTGGCTACAGTGAACCTTCTGTTCCGCAGTCATAATAATAATAAATTATCGAATATTCTTATCAACTTTATCCGATATCATTAGAAGATATTGAATTTAGGACTTAGTCTCAATAATATCTGAAAGCCTATGATTACCTGTAATTACTATAACATTAGAGTCCATGCCTCTCCAGTGTGCAGCTGGCTGCAATGAACTCACAGTCTCCATAATCCAGATAAATAACTGCAGTACACATTTGTCACGTCACAGTAGGTCATCGAATATTTTCTTAACTTTATCTAGAAGAATTTCCAAGGAGTTTATAAAAATTCAAACGAGACCAGGCCAGGCCGAATCGGGCCACCACTTGGGATGGGAATGGCTCAGCCCAAATGCATCATTTGATGAAAACACTCCAGTCCAGTTGCCTCCGATTAGTGGATTGTCAACCACCGGACCTCCTCACCAAATGCCCTTGGGTTGGGGCAACACAGCACATGAGTAGTTCGCTCAAGGACCAAACCCTCTCAAGAGCAGGATGTCGGCCGAGATGGAGCTGGGAGCCAACCTATACTTTCCTTAGGCTTGCCCTGATAGTCCTAATCATGATAGAAAGTGACGTTATCTGTTCTCTAGAAAATAAGGAGTTTTATTACGTACCAAGAAATAAACAGTAGGATAAGGAGGCTATAGAAATAAATCTTGAATAGGAACTCTAATTACAGCAAGAAAGTTTTAGAAAAATCTAGGTGCTAAGAAAAAATTATAAGGAAGGATCAATTATTATAAATCAAATATTTATACTAGCAAAATATATAAAAATAATAATCTCAGAAGCCTCAAGTGCAGGGGAATCGATGTTCTTGGTGTTACGTGTCCGAACCACTCTGAAAAATAGAAACCCAGTTAGATAAGGCCCAAACTATAAGATAATAAATAATCTTTGTAAAACTATAACCATAACCATTTTTCACGGATCCTATGCTGTGATGAATTTTCCTTAGTTTCGTAGGCCCCTAATAGTACTCTATAGCCTAAGTACCATTAGGATGAGACATGCATGGGCCACCACAAGATCTAACCAGAAGTTCGATTTTCTTGAGAATAGGATTATAACAGAATTAATCTAGAAGTAACAGAATTATACCAAAAGTTTGTTTTCTAGATATAATATTTTTTTTCTGGTGAGATCTAACAATAACAAATAATGTTAACATGATACTATACTGTTTATATGGGTGCTATATGTCTAGTCTTATTAGCATATATGGATGCTATATATATGTCGAGACTTACTAGCATACAAATCATGCCATTAGCTTGCACTGGTAGACTTATTAGCATATAACAGTAACTTGAACGGATTAATTGGATTTTAACAATACCTACAACTTTTGTGCAATTAGTATGGTAAGAACTAAGAACAAATAATGTCAACATGATACTATACTTTTGGGGTTATTTTGTTGTATTTGTATGGAAACACTTCTTGTCTGAATTGAGCTTCAATATTCAGAAAATACATTTTTCACTTCTTAATTGATATAATTTGAAATAGATTTGTGTACTTAAAGAATATGCATTTTTCATCAATCAAAAGAACTAACAATTTTTCTCTTCTATTTAAATTTCAGTGAGCAAATTTTGATTTTTGGAATCGATTCAAGTTACCAAGCTCTTAATCTCTCTCGAATCGTCTTTGCTCGTCTCACTATAAGTCCAACCGTTTCACAGTAAATCTCTCTCTTTCTCTCTCTCTCTCTCTCAGTTTTGGAATCTATTCGATTTCAGTGACCATAATGCAGAAAGTTTGTTTGCACTGCTTAGTGTTTACTGTTTGCTTAGTGCTTAATGTTTGCAGCAAAAAAGTAAAATATATATTTGCTACAAAAAATGATTGTTGCTGGAAATTTGCTTTTGTTTGTTTCTGTCTGTTTATGTTTGTTGTTTGCTACAACAATGCTTAGTGTTTGCTTCTTTCTATTTTTGTTTATGTTTATGTTTCTATTTATGTTATTATAGTATATGTCATTTTTGTATCTATTTTTGTTTATGTTTATTTTGAAAAAAATATATCAAAATAACTATAAGTATTGGGTTAGTACTTAGCAGTAGGAATGTTTATATAGGTTACTCATTTCTTGGGTTGCTCAATTGTTTGAACATAAGACTTTACATGTAAAAACACAGAAGGATTGTTTATGTAGGTTGGGTAAGGATTAGGTAGCATAGATAACTTAGGTTACTCACTTAATTGTGTGATATTTAATAGGTAGCATGGATAATTCTGCAAGTTGTATACTAACATTGTGCATTATTTTACTTATTGTTATGGATAATTATGCAAGTCACATATTAACAGTGTGCATTCTGCAATCTGATGTTCTGTTGTTACTTCTACATATAATATTGTTGTTTTATTCTTACATTTTGTTGTTACTATAACCAGTGGCAAGGCATTCGCTGCAGCTAGTGGCAAGACATAAGTTGCAGTGGTGAGACATAAACTGATTATGTACTTTGGTATACCTGCTAGTTTATTTCTTAAGTCTTGTTTTGAAAATTTTACTAATATATTATATGAGAAAGTGACAATGATGATGATGGTCATGTAAGTTGAACTAATACTACATGACATCATACTATGATGCATAAATCAACATTCAACCATATTGAACCACATGTAACTTCTTTCTTCTTGTTTTCTCTTTGGTATAATAGTGCTGCTCAATGGAATGATAACTTATGTTAGATGGAATTATGGGAAGCTGAATGGTAATCTGAATCAGGGGCGAACGCAACCAGTGGCATGTGGGGTCATCTGTAGTGCCCCGTCCCGCTCAGTCAATCGGAGGAATCGGAACGCCGACGGCGTTCGGACTTAGCCTTGCAACAGCTATTCGAAGACATCGCTGGGTCGAGGCGACCGCTCGCTCAGGTGGGATAGTTTCGGTGAACTCGCCTCATCTTTGCCTTCATATAATAAATTGTATGTTTTCAACTTGCACAAGTAGGCTTGATAATAAAAGAGACGAATCAACAAAGATAAGGGAATAATCCTGACGGGTCAAATTGAGTTGGAATATGGAAAGGTCCAACGGTTGGCTTAGAGTTGGTGCACGGCGTGCTTTGAAAGATGACATTCGGTCCTTCATCCCGTGGCTTTAGAGAAGGAAAAGTTGATTTTTGACACAAACTATAAATTAGCCTAAGTCATAGGCGTCGCCCGCGTAAATACTCCATAAAGCATGCACGCTTCCACGATGCAAGGCTTGGCATAGCCTTTGCTCGTCCTTTGGGTTAAATTGTAGGCTCGATTAAGTTAGACAAAGTTATGGCGGTCGACCTAAGTCATTCCAGGACTGTCCCATGTTTTCTACGGTTGTCGATATTACTTGGTTTTATGATCGTAAGGCCTGTCATATAGAGTATGACATAGGCGATGGTGTTGCATAAAGTTCAAGTTGGTTTATGGCACGATATCACGGACTTAGTGTTTTAAGGCACAAGTCAAGGTTGATTTATGAAAGTTTGGAAAAAGGGGCTTCAAATAGTTGCTCCTGAGTTGAAGGAAATGATAGGGCAAGAAAGAAGAATGCTCGCGACTATGGGTCGTCGAGGCGGTCTCAGATTTGAGAAGTATTGAACTTGGCCCTGAAAGAGATGGTAACACTAGAGGTAGAATGACTGTGTGAGACGTCAGTTTGAGTCGAGTCTGGCATGGTGGACAACTTGTCGACAAGGTGGGTTTGTCTCTCGAACGGCGACCCGGGTGGCCCACGAGACCGTTGTGATAGAGACATGGTAAGCAGTGCTGGATGACCGCACAGGTTAGTGCAGAGACTTCCAGCAGAGCTCGCTACTCGCGCTGGCAAGTGCGGCCACCTAACTAGCTATGGAGTCCAAGATGGCTCTGGGAGTCAGTGACCAATTCTTATAGATAAGTCGGCATGGTGGCAACCCGCATGTGTGCCTTTGGATTGAGTTGAAATGAATGTGTGTGTACAGTTAGAACACAATATTGGGCCTAAGATTTGGTTTCAATATAGGCGATGTGCTTCGGCACGACATGTAGCATCAAGTCTTAAGTTGTCGGCATATAAGTTGCATAAGTTAAATTTGAGTCACCTTGAGTTTAAGTCAGGAAACGCTGCAAGGCAAAGTCGATCGAGTGACACTTAGCCCACGGGATGGTCTAGAGATACAAAATAGGCTAAGATGTCTCTCCTAAAACTGATCCTAAGAGAAGACTAGAGAGACAATTGATAAGAAGGTGCACAAAGTAAATCAAACGTGTTGGTTTTGTATGGATGGACGAGGAGCTCATTCCACCAGTACAGTTGAGTACTGAGACCCACACAGTATTTATGTTCAGGCACAGGTAGAAGCTCGTGGCACGGAGCTCGCTTGGATGCGTCGAGACACGGAGTTCCTTGGCGATCCGTAGCATGCGGTCGTATGGAGTCAAGACTTATACTGGACATAATGTATGGGCATCGCCTTCCGAAGCATCCGCTGGTTCAAGACTTGTATTGAGAGATGAGAGAGCTTGAGTGACTTATAATCTTGGCCTTGTGCCCCATTGTAATCCTTGTTTCAATATCAATAAAATGCATTTTGTTGAATGACTTGTATTTTGTTCTAAATTTCTGCTAGCATATTCAATGTCTCTGCTTGGGACTTCTGTGTGACGACCGCATCGCAGCCGCTGTAATTGGTCGTTATGGAACCCGCCTTGCACGAGCGCAAACTAGGCTCGTGCGGCATCACACCTTAGCGAGGATGATCGCTCATACGGGAGCGGGGCGTGAATAATGGTATCAGAGCACGGCTTTACATCCTTGGACTATCGATTAAATTCTTTAATTTTGTTATTTTCGTAAGTTGTTATCGTTGGTGCGCTCTCTCTCAAATGTCCCACGGGATGTCCATATAATAAGTCTAACTATTTTTCAAAACATAGGAGAACAATTTTTGGCAAAGAAACAAAAAGATGGTTCACGTAAGCACGGTTGGCTAAGTCGGGCTGGGCATATACACCAAAGTTGCGTCGACCTTAAAAGAGTCGAGTACGAAATTCATAATATTTTAGACAAGAATGAGTTGAACTCAATTGAGTAAAGTGAGATGACTATCGATAGGGGTGCTATCGAGCGACGATATCGTCGTTGCGATATAGATGAGCGTGCTTGAAATTCAAGGAATGGTTCGAACGAAAAATTTGAAGAAGTCGATTTTGAGTCGAATGATAAGTGAAGGATTTGTTGAATGACTTCATCCCTGAGTGTATGAGATAGCCTCAGGGATGTCGATCGATCGATTGAGGATGAGGGGTGTCGATGAGTCTATCAGCAAGCGTTACGGGTATACAAAGTCGTAGATTGAGTATCATTGAGTAAGTTTTAGTCTTGAAGATTTGGACGAGTCGATTTAAACAAACTAGAGATGACGTGCACGGGATAGTGATTGCGCGAGCATGAAATGCAAAATGATTGAGTAGGGGAAATTGAATCGAGAAAAAGTTAGGGTATACGAATGGATGACTTGATCGAGGAAATCGATAGATGGATCGTATATAAAAAGTTAGCACGATGGGGAGATAGCGTACATGAAAAAGTTGAATTTTGAAGTTATACGAATGACTCTAAGGATTGGATTAAATGTTGCTCGATGATTTGAGTTAGCAAAGAATGATGCAAATTGAGGAAATACGTTAGTCGATGACTTAAGATGAACAATACATGAAATTGGTTTGAGGAAATTGATGTTGTGAATGAGTCGAGGGATAATGATTGAACTTGAATTTGAATGTCGAGGAGATTATCCAGTCGAACAATAGCATCATTCGCACGACTTAAAATTGGTTGCAAAGGAAGATCGTCAGGTTACGCATATCGTTGATGGTATTGAGGCGTATCAAAGATCGATATGCGATAACTTGAGGGTACTCTGACTCGGCGAATGATGATCGTGCAAGTGTTATTGTTCGGTTGGATACTATACGTAGGATTTTGATTGAGATGAATGTTGGATGAAAATGATTATGTCTTGATGGTTACGCAGATAACCACAGCGTCGACATTCTTGTCTTGTGCGAGCGCAACTCTAACCTCGCACATGCGTCGCAACGAATTTGGGACGATCATTCTGCGTGAGCGCTGACATGGTGATTCATGTCGCGGGAATAATCGAACTCGAAAAGTTAGGACGTGCCAACTTTGATTGTCTTGACTTGTTGGTTTTATGCGAAGGTGAATTTGAGGATTTGTAGGACTGGTGATTGATGATTGTGTAAAATTGAGGATTGAATAGATCCAATCCACGTATCGAGAATGAATTAGTCTAAAAATAAAACAAGAGTTACGTTCCGATGAGAATGATTATTCGGCAGGAGCGTTACATGGTGATTCATACCCACCGTGGATAATCGAACTCGCGTGAGATTGGGGTACAACATATTATCAAGCTAGACTACCTTTTGATCGATTACGTGAATTGGAATAGATGACTTAGGGAATGTGGAATATGAATTATGGTTTAACGATGAATCGTGTCGTAGCGTGCTTGACTTGAAAATGATTGATAGGCAGATTATGTCGAACGTGTTCGAAGATATAGACTATGCAAAATGGCTTGATGAACGAGTGATAATGATATGTCATGGAATTGGTTGAAACGTGAGTTATCGTAGGATGGCTTTGCTGAATGACTCAGACACCATACGACGAATATTGGTATGTGTGTAGGGAATCGATGCTCGATGTTTAGAAATCGGAGTGATGCGAGCTTGGGTAGAAAATCTCGTACTATCAATTTGCTTTGACCTTAGGATGGGGTCAGTGTTGATATTATTATTTGGAAACTATGATTTCAATACTGACGGATGACCTTAGCCTAAAGACATAGCCTAGTGGTTAGGCAGATATCCCGACACAAAGAGTTAGAAATTGTGGAGGCACCGCTCACGAGGCTCGGTTGACATGCATGTATATCAAGGACGCTTGAATATGTGCACGATCTGACTCGAGTGGTGATGGCGGAATTCGCTATCACGATGCTTGGCTGAAATACATGTATTTTGGGGATGCCTAAAATATATGCACGATCCAACCAAGTGATGCATTAAATTTAAATAAGACTTGAGGAATGGAAAAGTGTTGAGGATTTTGAGATCATGAAATTTTGAAGAAAAGATTGTGGGTAGCAAGAGCGTGGCTCGGATTAAGGAAACACATAGGCGTAGTGTGTGCGAGAGTTCTTGATTGTTGAATAAAGTGATAAGTCGATAAGTGTACTCAGTTAGTTTCGAGGATGAAACTTTTTCTGAGTGGTGTATGATGTAGTGCCCCGTCCCCCTCAGTCAATCGGAGGAATCGAAACGCCGACGGCGTTCAGACTTTGCCTTGCAACAGCTGATCGAAGACATCGCTCGGTCGAGACGACCGCTCGCTCGGGTGGGGTAGTTTCGGTGAACTCGCCTCATCTTTGTCTTGATATAATAAATCGCATGTTTTTAACTTGCACAAGTAGGCTTGATAATAAAAGAGACGAATCAACATAGATAAGAGAATAATCTCGACGGGTCGAATTGAGTTAGAATATGGAAATGTCCAATGGTCGGCTTAGAGTTGGTGCACGGCGTGATTTGAAAGATGGCACTCGGTCCTTCATCTTGTGGCTTTGGAGAAAGAAAAGTTGGTCTTCGACACAAACTATAAATTAGCCTAAGTCATAGGCGTCGCCCGCGTAAATGCTCGATAAAGCATGTACGCTTCCACGATGCAAGGCTTGGCATAGCCTTTGCTCATCCTATGGGTTAAGTTGTAGGCTCGATTAAGTTAGACAAAGTTATGTCGGTCGACCTAAGTCATTCCAGGACAGTCCCATGTTTTCTATGGTTTTCGATATTACTTGGTTTCACGATCGTAAGGCCTTTCATATAGTGTATGACTTGGACGGTGGTGTTGCATAGAGTTCAAGTTGGTTTAAGGCACGATGTCATGGACTTAGTGTTTTAAGGCACAGTCAACGGTTGATTTATGAAAGTTTGGAAAAAGGGGCTTCAAATAGTTGTTCTTGAGTTGAAAGAAATGATAGGGCAAGAAACAAGAATGCTCACGACTATGGGTCGTCGAGGCGGTCTCAGATTTAAGAAGTATTGAACTTGGCCCTGAAAGAGATGGTAACACTAGAGGTAGAATGGCTGTGTGAGACGTCAGTTTGAGTCGAGTCTTGTATGGTCATGGACAACTTATCGACAAGGTGGGTTTGTCTCTCGAACGGCGACCCGGGTGGCCCACGGGGCCGTTGCGATAGAGACATGGTAAGCAGTGCTGGATGACCGCACAGGTTAGTGCAGAGACTTCAAGCAGATCTCGCTACTCGCGCTGGCAAGAGTAGCCGCCTAACTAGCTATGGAGTCCAAGATGACTTTGAGAGTCAGTGACCAATTCATATAGATGAGTCGGCATGGCGGCAACCTGCATGTGTGCCTTTGGATTGAGTTGAGTTGAATGTGTGTGTACAGTTAGAACACAATGTTGGGCCTAAGATTTGGTTTCAACATAGGTGACTTGCTTCGGCACGAGATGTATCGTCAAGTCTTAAGTTGTCGGCATATAAGTTACATAAGTTGGATTTGAGTCACCTTGAGTTTAAGTCAGGAAATGCTGCAAGGCAAAGTCGGTCGAGTGACACTTAGCCCACAAGTTTTGATTGAGTCAGTCGGTGATTAAAGTAACAAGGGCCGTGAGGCGGCGATATGGTTATGTCATATTGAGTTGCGAGGCATGGTACGAGGGATTTGTAGCACGGTCACAAGGAATTGGGTACTATCGCGTAGTTGCATCTCTGATTATGTGCCGAAGGACAAGTACGACTTGATAGGTTAACATTGTTGTTACAAGCACGGGATGGTCTAGAGACACAAAATAGGCTAAGGCGTTTATCCTAAAACTGATTCTAAGACAAGACTAGAAAGAAAATTGATAAGAAGGGACTATGTTGCACACAGTAAATCAAACGTGTTGGTTTTGTATGGGTGGACGAGGAGCTCATTCCACCAGTACAGTTGAGTACGGAGACCCACACAGTGTTTATGTGCAGGCACAGGTAGAAGCTCGTGGCACGGAGCTCGCTTGGATGCGTCGAGGCACGGAGTTCCTTGGCGATTCGTAGCATGCGGCCGCATAGAGTCAAGACTTATACGGGACATCATGTATGGACATCGCCTTCCGAAGCATCCGTTGGTTCAAGACTTGTATTGAGAGATGAGAGAGAGCTTGAGTGACTTATAATCTTGGCCTTGCACCCCATTGTAATCCTTGTTTCAATATCAATAAAATGCATCTTGTTGAATGACTTGTGTTTTGTTCTAAATTTTTGCTGGCATATTCAATGTCTCTGCTTGGGACTTTTATGCGACGACCCCGTCGCAGCCGCTGTAATCGACCGTTATGGAACCCGTCTTGTACGAGCGCAAACTAGGCTCGTGCGACATCACGTCTTAGCGAGGACGATCGCTCCTACGGGAGCGAGACGTGACATCATCTGACCCAACTGAGTTTTCAAAAAAAAATTGCAGAGCAATAGCAGTGTTCTTCTATGAAGAACTCTTCAACACAGTGGGGTCATAACATACTGTAGAGCATATTTTCTCTAGTGGGGTCATATATACTGCAAACAATATTTTGTTCACATGCACACTCCATCAAGGACTGTACAGTTGGGGTCATAACATACTGCAGCAGCAACGTTCTTCAATGAAGGTCTCCTTCAAAGAAGAGTCTTCAACACATTACCTACACATCCTATCAGCCAAAGCACGCTAGCACAACTGCACTGCACAATACCTCTTCATTCAATAGTGCTGGCCCCTATAATTTCCTAGGCCATATAACAAAGCACACTAGTGAGTAGGCTATATAACAGCACAGTAAGTAACAAACCTGATATATTTCATTCGGCTAATCCTAGACTATATAACAAAGCATACTAGTCTTGAACTCTTCATACATTTTATTCTATTCGGCCAATCCTATATTTTTAGTCGGAGTAAGTAGCAGAATATCAAAATTCAATCTGACTTTTTTTTGGTGTTAAGTTCTTGATACATTTCATTCCGAATATATTTTATTAACTTACATTTGCTTTCCTTTTCCTCTTTCCGTGTCTTCTACAAGAAATTCTGATGAGACCGATTTACTCAAGCAACAAAACTTTTAGTTTTTGCCAAACTAAACTAAGTTGGTTAATTTTTTATGATGTGCTTCTTTGCTCTCGGTTGATGGCTTGAAATTTCAATATTCTACTTTATTTCAGAAAACTGTTTGGTTGGATCTATTTTTTCCTGTGAAAGTGGTTGTTAGATATAACCTCTGCAAAGTAGGCTTGCGTAAAAACTAACTAGTACAAAAATTTATGTACAAGTATTTTTTTGGAGTAAATTAGCAAATAAAAAATACTTTATCAGTGTTGGTACAATTGGCCATGAATTAATTCACCTTTTTGAGATGTTTATTTACTTTTAGCTTTGTTTTGTGAAAATAATTAGTATCAAAGTGGTGTATAAAATGTCAGTAAAAAAAAGGAGGAAGAGTGTACTGTACATTTTCTTATTTATTTTGGATTTAAAAAACATGACCTGATATAATAATGATAATAAAAATAAAATGGAGTGTCATAACGGATACCAGATCTTCAAAAATAATTACTGAAATTTTATTAGTTTCTACTTGTATGGATGAAATTTTTAGTTGTTTTAAAAAAGGCTATGGCACTGAACCCTTCATGCCTACTAGGAGAGAAACTTCCTATCAGCTTTGCTTCTACTCCCTAATGTTTATGGCTAATATCATGGGCAGTAGCAAGTAGCTGAAACATTAACAAACAAGCCAATAGAATAAAAATGTGTACACATTTCAGTGAGTCGATGACCATGAATAAATGGGAGATAAATTAGGTTTCATTCACTATTTCAGGATGCAAAGATTTTTTTCTAAGGTGTCGACACCAAAGTCTATAAATGTGGATACTTCTCCTAGAAATCAACAAGAACTTCATCACTCCACTCCTTATATGCTCCTTCGGGTCAATCTTATAGAGATCAACTTGAATGAGCTTTATGTCGATCCTGGATTAAGAAAGAATATTCATGAGTATGATGCTAATGACATGGAGAATGTTCCACGGTGGTATTTGTTGGCCCATTGGTCATATGGTCAAATTGATTTTAATAATTGATCAAACTCTGTCTCGATATATGGAGCTAGTCAAGATATCTCGGACTCTTGGACATGATCAAGAATAGCTATCTACTCAGTTCAAGACCGAAGCGCTGTTTGCCTGTTCGAGTCTGTATTTCTTTGAGCAATGTATTTTTCATTTTATTTGAGTCTAGGAATACTTTGTACACCGAGTCGTACTGGCAAATAGGCTAATCCAAAATAATTTCAAAATATTTTTAAAATGTCCTTAGTTTTGAAAAATATTCATATTTACAAAAGCTCCAAAAAGATTTTCAAAATTTCCCAAAAACTAATTTTAAAAACCCTAACCTAACCCTGACAGAGTTCGGCCAGAGTTCGGTTAGTGGCCGTTTTATTTTTGAATTCCTTGGAACTTGGTCCTCCTGCAGTTGCGGATTTGACCGAGATTTTCTCATCGACTTCTGCCCGAATTCTGCCAGAATTCTGTCTTTGGAACTCCTATAAATAGAGATGGATTTCGATCATTTTAACTCACTCATTCACTTTCAATCTTCTCTCTATTCAAAGCCTACTGTCTTCCAAAGAGTTTTTCTAGAGCTTTAATTTTCAGATCCCAAGCCAGTTACAATCCTCTAGTCGATTTGCCAGTGCGGTGCGGTCTAGAAGTTTCTGAGTGATTGTAATCAGAAGGCTTGATAGAAGAATACCTCTTCACAATTGAAGTTGGACGAGTTCTTCGTATCAAAGCTCGCGTTGTAGAATTTACAAGGACTTCGTAAGAAAACTTGCGGTTTTGTCAATAGTGGATTCAACTGGTAGCAAGAGTTCTACCGACTGGACTAGTCCTCAACAGAGAAAAACCAGTATACATTGCTGTCTTTGCGTTTGCTTTCTTATCTCTGTCTTTACATTATTTAGTTGTGAATATTATTCTGTGATCTTGCTGCTAACATTTTTAGTTAGCATTATTCCTCTGCCAACTCTATTCACCCCTCTCTAGAGTATTCTGCTTTACGATTTCGTTCCTACAGTATTTACAAAAAGGACCCTATCAACCTAGAAATCATCATTTTTCTGTGATACTATTTTCTGGAGTCAATCCTAGTTTTGTTCCTGCTTGGTTTAGAGAGTACGATTAGTTGGATTACAGCATACCAAAAAATGCTGCTTATTGTTTGGTTTGTTATAAATTCAAACCCAATTACGGACACCAAGGCGGTGGTGATGCATTTGGTGGAGAGGGGTTTAAAAATTGGAAGAAGAAGAGCAGATTCGGTATTCACGTTGGAGCTCATAATAGTACTCATAATCAATGTTCTATAGCTTGCAGTGATCTACTACTTCAACGACAACATATAGAAGTTTGCATGTTTAATCAATATGAACAAGTGCAAGCAGATTATTGTATTCGATTAACTGCATCAGTTGATTGTATTAGATTTTTTTGAGTCAATGTTTGGCTTTTCGTGGTCATGATGAATCTGAAGATTCAGTAAATCAAGGCAACTTTCTTGAAGTACTCCTGCGATTTCTTGCCGACCACAATGAAGAAATCAACAATGTCGTATTGAAGAATGCTCATAAAAATCATAAATTGACATCACCTAGAATTGAAAAAGAGATTGTTAGTGCCATTTGAAGTGAGACTATAAATGCAATCATTAGAGGGGTTGGTGATGGTTTGTTTACTATTTTAGTTGACGAGGCACGGGATATATCTGTGAAAGAACAAATTGTTGTTGCTTTACGTTTTGTGGATGATAGAGGATGCATATTTGAGCGCTTTCTTGACATTGTACATGTAAGTGATACTACTGCCTTATCGTTTAAAGAAGCCATCGAGTCCCTTTTTTCTAGTCATGGACTGAGTTTATCAAGTATACGTTGACAATGTTATGATGGAGGAAGCAATATGCAAGGTGAGTTCCATGGTCAAGCTTTGTTTATGATGGAGAATCCATCTGCCTATTATATTCATTGTTTTGTTCATCAATTGCAGCTGACACTTGTAGCTGTTGCTAAGAATCATACAAAGATTGGTGCATTCTTTGATATTGTAGCACTTTTGTCAAATGTTGTTGGAGCCTCCTGCAAATGGAGAGATCTTCGAGAGAGAAACAATTTGAAAAGGTTATTCAAAGAATTGTTAATGGTGAAATATTGACTGAGAGATGTTTGAATCAAGAAACAACATTAAAACGACTAGGTGATACACGTTGGAGTTCTCATTTTAGCACAACAGTGAGTTTGATTAACTTATTTTCCTCAGTAATTGATGTACTCTTGGTTATAGGAGAAGATGCACATGATACGACTCACAAAATTCAAGCAGATGATCTAAGAGAATTCAAACTTTTCAGTTTGCCTTTTGTTTACACCTAATGAAAATGATCTTGGGAATTACCAAATGACTTGTCATAAGCATTACAAAGAAAAGATCAAGACATTGTTAATGCTATGAATATTGTAAAAATAACCAAGCAAACACTCCAAAGAAAGAGAGATGGTGGATGGGAATCATTGTTGAATGAATTCATTATTATCGTGTTTATTTTGCATAAAGTATGGAATCAGAGTCCCAAACATGGAAGCCAACTTTGAAGTTCATGGAAGGTTGCGTCATAATGTTGAAAAATGCACAAATCTTCATTATTATCGTGTTAAATTATTCTACTCCGCTATAGATTTACAACTTCAAGAGTTAAATAATCGGCTTACTGAGGTGAATACGGAGTTGTTATTGTGTATGTCATGTCTTGATCCAGGAGATTCTTTTGCTGCATTTGATATGGATAAGTTGATACGATTTGCTGAGATTTATCCCGCTAGTTTTGATGAAGATGATCTTTCATGTCTTGGATATCAACTTTCAAACTATATTGAGGATATCCGCACCAACGAGCAATTTTCTGATGTTACAGGGATTAGTGGACTTGCTAGAAAAATGGTTCAAACAAAAAGACATCGACAATATTCTTTGGTATTTCTGCTTATGAAATTGGCATTAATCTTACCAGTTGCGACAACAAATGTCGAGAGGATATTTTCAGCCATGAAAATTATCAAGACTCAGCTACGCAATCAACTTAGAGCTGAGTTTATGAATGATTGCTTGGTCACTTACATTGAGAAAGACATTTATGAGAATGTCAGTAATGAAGACATTATTCAACGATTTCAGAATATGTGCAATCAGAGAGGAGTACTGTAATATGATATTAGTAATATTATTTTTTGTAAGGCATGTGAAACCAAATACATGTATGCTACTTTTTAGTATGTGATTTTATTTTTGAACTTCCTTTACTTTTGAGATCGACCCCCCTCTCTTAAATTTCTACGTTCGCCCATGATCTGAATGATCTTATTCTCGTATGTTATGTAAATGTGAGATGGAATAATAGCATTTGTTCTCTTTTTAGTTTTAACCGACATACTAATACACTATTGCTTATGATTTCTGGTGTTGCCTGAAAGGTCTTGTGTTTACAGTTTGTCAAGTATACAATCCCGAGAGAGATTATCATTCTTTAGGGCCTGTTTGGTAAACCATATTTGGAGCTGGAATTTAGAATTTCATGAATTTGGAGCCAATATATGGAAACCTTTGTTGGTTGAAGTTGAATTTGGATATGAAAAGTGGATAACCAATCCAAAATTTGGATTTGGAGGAAAAGAAATAGATTTTTTAAAAATCTATTAAATATTTAATTAATAATAATAAATAATAATTAACTAATAGTTAATTATTATTCTATATATGAATTGTTTTATTCTTAATTAATATAATACGTCATCACTTAAACAATTAATTATAATTTTATTAATTAATTTTCGTATAAGAATTATTAATTTATTAGTCATAATTATAATCTTAATTATAATTTAATATTTTATTTTTAATATTATATAATAACTTAATTAATAATTTATAGCTTTATTAATCAATACTATAATTTTATTATCATAACTGTAATTTTAATAAATAATTTGTAAATAAAATTTAATTATAATCTTAATTAATATTTTATACCTTTATTAATCATAATTATAATAATTTAATCATAACTATAATTTAATTAATAATTTATAAAAATATTTAATTATAATCTTAATTAATAAATTAATAAATATTATTTTATTATAATCTTAATTAATATATATTAATCTAATTATCATCGTAATTAATTATTTATTATTTAATAATTTAGTATAATAGTATAATATTTTTAATTAATAATTTATTATCACATCAATAATCTTAATTAATATTTAAATAATATAATAAATAATAAAATTATTTATTATTATTATTATTATTATTATTATTATTATATTATTATTATTTTTTATTAATCATAACTCTAATTATAATTATAATAATTAATTAATTAATAATTTTTATTATTTTTTAATTAATATTTTATATCTAATTATTAATCATATTTATAGTTTACCAAATCCTATATTTGTTAGAGTTGGATTTTTGTTGGAATTGGATTTAACTTTAAAAATTCATTATTTGAATTTGAATTTCCAAATCCAAATTCTATTTATCAAACAAGCCCTTAGAGCATCTCCAACCCTATTATCTTATTTTGTGTTGTGAATCATATGTGGCACGAGGCACAAGACAATGTCTTTTGTATGTGGCAAGATGATATTCACACAAGACAATGAGATAAAAATGTGTTCTCCAATGCAAAAGTTTAATAAGATAATCAAATTACTTTTTTTCAACTTCCAAGACAACTTTTTCACTTCTTCTTTTTATATATATTTTTATTCATAATTGATGATGTGGACATAAAGTCATTGTGAAGTGCATTGTCTAGATCTAAACAACCAACTTCACACTCTCCTTGCCATGTCATTGCCATGTCAACTTCACAATTTATTTCACATTTGCATTGAAGAAGTACTTTTGGAAAAAAAAAATGCTTGTCATTTCTATATGGCAACCATTTTTTCCAAACTCACGGGTGTGTTTGGTAAACCGTATTTGGAGGTGGAATTTGGATTTTTATGGATTTGGAGACAAATCCATGGAATCCTATGTTTGGTTGGAGATGGATTTGGATATGGAAAGTTCAAAATACAAAACTTGGATTTGGTTGGATTTTGGAGGAAAAAATAATTATTCTTTACTAATTTTGTTAAAATATTTATTAATAATTAATAATTTGTTAATTAGTTAATAATCATAATATACTAGTATTATTATATTATTATTATAATATTAATTAATAATTTACTAGTATAATAATAATAATAATAATTAATAATCATATCCTATGTTTATTATTATTAATTAAAAAATTAGTTAATTAGTTAATTTTGTTATAATCATATTAATAATTTATTAGTATTATTATAATATTAATTAATAATTTGTTAATAAATATTTTATTATAATCTTAATTAATAATATTTTAATCACAATTAGAATCATATTTTATAATAATTTAATTAATAATTTACTAATCATAATAATATTAATTTATAATTACTATTTTTAAAATATTTAATTTATAGTTAATTATTAATTATTAATCAATAATTACAATTTATAATTATTAATCGTTAATAAAAAATTATCACTTGTTAATTATTAATCAATAATTATAATTTGTAATTATTAATCGTTAATAAAAAAAATTATCAATTGTTAATTATTAGTTATTAATCGTTAATTATAATTTATAGTTATTAATTATTAATCGTTAATTATTAATTATTAATATTTAATTATTAATCATTAATTATTTAAAATTAACTAATCATTAATTATTAATTTTATAATTAATAATAACTATAATTAATCATAATTAATTAATAACTTAATTATTGATCATGACTATAATTTAATTATTAATCATAAATCCAAATCCTATGTTTGGTTAGAGTTGGATTTGGAGTTGGATTTGAATAGTGAAATCCATTATTTGGATTTGGAGGATTTTCAAATCCAAATCCAAATCCAAATAGTAAAATCCGGTTATCAAACAAGCAATAGGGTATCATAGATTTGGAGGATTTCCAAATCCAAATAGTAAAATCCGATTACCAAACAAGCAATAGGGTTGAAGATGCTCTTATATGCATTGTAGCTGCTTGAAAGGTCTCGTGTTTGAGTTTTGACATTATCATATGCTTTGTACCTGCTTGAGAGGTAGGGGTGAGCATTCGGTTTATTCGGTTCAAACCGAACCGAGTAACCCAAAACCGAATTGGACCAAAAACCGAATAAGCAAAATCGAAACCGAACCGAATTGGTCCATAACCGAACCGAACCGAACCGAATTAAATCGATTCGGTTTTCGGTTTATTCGGTTTGTTTGCACTTTTTTTGTTAATATGTATAGTAACTAAATATATCTAATTTATTAGTGTAAACCTATAGTATATACACATTATATATATATATATATATATATATATATATATATATATATATATATATATATATATATATATATATAATACGATATATATATATATATATATATATATATATATATATATATATATATCTATATATATATATCTATATATATATACTAAAATTTTCTTATTCGGTTTTCGGTTTTGGACCGAAACCGAAATCCAAAACCGAAACCGAATAAAAAAAATTAGTATTTTCAAAACCGAAACCGAACCGAATTTTTTAAAACCGAATCGAATCTCTTATTCGGTTCGGTTCGATTCGGTTTTCGGTCCAAAACCGAATAATGCTCACCCCTATTAAGAGGTCTCGTATTTGAGTTTCTAATATAACATTGATTTTATTATTTTATATGTTCTGTAACTGCTTGAAAGATCTCGTGTTTAAGATCTCAGCTTCTAATACGAGAGTACTCTGACGTGCGTATTGCTTATTTAAGATTTATTATCAATGTGAAGAAACGAGTAAAAATATGGTCTAACAATTCATGAAATATAATTAGGTCAATGTAAAGAAAGGAATAAATATGGTGCAACAACTCTGATATCAATTTACGTATATGACAACTCTGATTTTCTAATATGATAGTACTCCCTTTTGGTGCAAGAATTCATGTACAATTTGATGGTATAATTTTTTTGGTAAAACAATTCTAATGTTAATGGTCCAAATTTTGGTATAATTTTTTGAAAGTGAAGGTCAGCCCACCAAAAATTTGGTTGGATTTTGTTGTCCTTAATAAAAAAGGGTTCGAATTTCGGTATTAAAAAAATATATATATGAAACTCCGTATATGAAACTCCGTCTACAGCTGCAAAACTAATAACAGCATTAAAAAAAAAAATTAAAAATCAACACCAGACAAAAACAGAGGACATCCATAAACACACAGTAATATACAAACATAAACCCAACCCCAAAAGCACAAGGTGCATCAACCAACTACGAGACCCTCTAAAACTTCACTGTAAACTACATAACACCTCCGTGTCAAAGTAAACTACGTACGCACGTAGTTCCCGCGGGCTAGTCAGTTCCGGTGCTGTAAAAGAAAAGGAAGCCTAAAAACAAACACAGTCGCCCAAAGTCTCGGCAGCAGAGCACTCAGCATGTCACCTGCATTCTCCCCGCCAAGTGCACCAGGTGCCAAGTCAGTCCCATGAGGCTCAGGATGTTGAGGACCGACGAGTAGCCGTTGAGGTTCTTCAGCCTCTTGTTCAGCTTCACCACACGCCCCTTGACCGCCTCCTGGTCCGCAGCCGACGTCGCAGTCCTTACGCCATATGTAGTAGTCGTCGCGTGGTTCGTCTTCGTTGTTGGGGTTGTTGCCGTTGCCGTGGATGCGGTCATGACAGGTTCCACGATAACGTCGGCCATGTCTCTGCCCCTGCCTTCTTCCTTCTCCATCTTCATCCTTTCAAACATGACCTGAACATGTAACAAAACAGTTAGGATGTAACATACTACTAATTTACACACCCCGCCAAAATTGCTTCTACAAAATTTACTATACTAAATCATAATTAATCAAGCACACTAGAAATTTTAACTACGCTACAGAAAAGAAAATGCAATTGTTTTCTTTTTCCTCTTCAACAATGCTATTTGTCATCCTTGGATTCCACTATATGACATCTACATGACAGTGGACATGACATTCTTCGGAAATGATATGTTAGCACCCGCAGGCGGACATGGCAGCAACCTCATCGTCAGCCACGTCGGCCGGTTGTCACGTCCATGGTCATAAATCGTGGACAAACATAGCAGGATCCTTTAAACATTAAAATAAAAATTTGGATAATTAATTTTTTGAATTAAAATTTGCCATGTCGGACCACACACACACAACAGAAGATGGCATCATACAAATTTTTGGATGAAAATTAACTAGCATAATTGGTTTTTTTTTTCTCTGGTTATTTTGATTTCATATTTTCTGCCCTTAAATTCTGTCATTAGTTTCTGCATTTTAAAAATTAGTTCCTACACCATAGACTACTTAGAAGCACGGGCACTCCAAAAATATAGCCAAGTCATGTTGGACACGTATTCGACAATACCACACTAAATACACGACATACCTGGCCTCATGTCCGTATGGTCACGTCACAGCCATACGTATCATGGCTAAATGCACGAGGACGCGCCATAAATTTCGTGTCGGTGTGCCGTGTCCCGACCGTGTCATGTCCCGTGCAACATTGATATTATAAAAAAACTAACCTTGGTAGCTTTAGGCTCCAAATACAGCATGTTGACCAACACGAGCCCCAGTGCAGCCACCAAGTTGTACCCCTGCGCCCTCTCCTGCATCCCCTGCCCCAGCCACTGGGCCGCCGCCGCGAGCCCGACCCCGTACGCCATCGCACGGAAGTACACCGGATACATCTTGCTCTGCACCACCCCGAACTGCTGCCTCGGCAGCGCCGTCGCGAGCACGTAGCTCGACACGAACGTCACCCAGAAGCCCGTCCCGTACGCCACCGCGAATCCCAGCAGGTGCGCGACCGACCCCGCCGCCCTCGCCGCCTCCCCCGCGTGGACGAGCCCAGCGGCGTCCCCCGCGACGTCCCTGGCCCGGCGGAGGACGTCGGAGACGTTGCGGCGCACCGCCCCCGCCATCTCCTCCGCGCGGCCGGCCGCCGCCTCCGCGGCGCTCGACAGGTTGCCGGCGACGTCCTTGCCGCCTTGGACCGCTTCCTTGACCGCGTTCTCGGTCTTCTCTTTTGCGTGTGAGATCTCGTCCTTCCCTTCCTCGACCAAACGTGTGGTTCGTTCCTTCCCTTCCTCGAGCAAGTGTTGCGCTTCTTGTTTCACGTGGGAGGCCTCGTCGGAGACTCGTTCTTTGCTCTTGGAGAAGATGTTGGAGAGCTTTTCCTTGCAGGAGCCGTAGGCGTCGCAGATGACTTCCTTCGCAGAATGCGTCGGCGCGTCGACGTCGGTGGCTTCGGGGGTGGAGATCCCTTGGCCGAGGTTGGGCAGGTGGGAGGTGGCTTCGTGGAACTTGTCCTTGGCTTCGTCGAGGAGCTTGTGAGTGGTAGGATGAGGAGGAGGAGGGGACTCGGAGGGGACTCGGCGCTCGTACTCGACGACGATGACGCGGTGGCCCTCGCGCACGATGGTGCGGTCGCCGGGGGAGGGGTCGGGCAGGGGGGACCAGACCCCGGCGGCGGCTAGGGAGGAGACCAGGAGGGCTAGAGCGAGAACGTTGATCATTGGTAATTTTGGATCGAAACGCAAGAATTTCTTCTTCTTTTTTTCCTTCTTTTTCTCATCAGTAACTAGTTTTATGAGGAGGGAGGGAGGGAGAGAGCTTCTTGCATAGACGCGTGGACGCATGGAGTGAGCGGATACGGACACGTGGTGCACGCATTTTTGTGCGTACACGTACTGCTTTTGTCCGATGGACGTGTCCGCTTAAGGAGAACTGTAAGGACAAGAATGGGTGGTGCTGTCGGTTCCTTTGTTTAGTTAGTTTTTGAGTCGGTTTCCTTGTTTGTCGTTGAAATTACAGCGCAACTCTTTTAGGATAATATACTTATAATTAAATTACAAATAAAATAAAAAAATTTAGTAAGTTGTGAAAAATAATAATCAAATGCAAGTTCATTTTTGTTCACCCATCAAAACCATGGTATTTGTTCATCCTCCACTAAAAATATAACGTGTGTCAAACTAAAAGTGAAAACTACTTTGGTAGGTGAATAAAACCACTCCCAAAGTGATTATATGTTGGCTGAATTGACATGTGTCATATTTTTAGTAGAGGATGAACAAAAATTATAGTTTTGACTTTTGATGGGTGAAAAAAATGGACTTGTAGTTTGTCACGACCCGTACCCAGATATGCGGATACGAATACGTGGGCCACGTCCAGCCTACGCCGCAGTATCAGCGGTAGTGCGCTGTCAAGTACCCGATACTAACTACAACATCTAAAACATCCATAACTATAAAGGTACTCATATCACATCACAAAAGTTAAGGAAGATAAGACAAGAAAGATAACAATATCACTAGAACAACTAGAATATACAAAGGATCATATGAGACAAGAATGAAACGGAAGAAAACAATAACAAAACTAAAATAACTACCAGGCCTAACACTCTTGGACAACTTACGGTGAAAGAATATCGAGATCCGCCTCAGCTAGCAACATCCTGTAGTCCAATAATGAGGGCATAACAACTCCTAAAAATATTGTCAACATATCAAATCAGATGGAAACGAGTACATAAACTAATAGCAGTTCCATATGAATTGACAAATTCTATAAGAGACAATTATAATGAAATACAAGATGAAATATCAAGACTGGAAATAAAGTAGTATATGTAAAACTGGATATCATGTCAGGGTATGAAATACTGGAATGTAGAACAGTACAGTAATATCTGATGTATAATATAAATATAAACAGTGCCTTGAGATATTAGATCATTATGTGATCGACTTGGGTCAAGATCAGGCTCTTCCATTTGACCGACTATGGTGCAAGAACAAGCGCAGGTAAACCTGGAGATCAGGTCGACCAAAATGGAAAGCTATGGTGCAAGTAGTATCAGGTCAGACTTTACCCTACGTGAGACGAGGGTAAAGCTATGATGCAAGTAGTAACCAGTGGGGTATGATCACATAACCTCTAATAACTTTCCATTCTCCGAGTAGTATAATGGATCCAAACATGTCACGTCATGATACGAGATTCTCTAAGAGGGTAGCAATTTTCCTTAGGAATCAACGTTTATATAAGTACAAGAAAACAAGATCGAACAACGTACCAATATACCGTGATAACACAGGAATGACATCTCATGACAGGAATCCGAGGTATACTAGTTCGTGTACCATTGTGTCAGAAATCAAGTAAAACACTACAACTGAATCAGATATAGTAGATATCAAGATAATGAAAACTATCAGAGAATGTACTCGCCTGCTGTCCTGAGCAATAAGTGAGGGTCGATGCCTTAACTGACATCACAGAGACCTAATATGAATTTACAGAGTTACTTAGTGTTCTAGAGTAAACAATATATATAAATACATTAATTCTATGCTTGTAGGCCTATTCTAGGTCAAACTCGGTCAAACTGGGTCAAATGTTGACTTACAGTTGACTTTGGTCAACTGTCAACTCCTAGTCCACTCTACGTTAAACTAGGTCAAAGCTTGTCTTTATAATCATCCATATGGTCAACTCATCAATTTCAGTGATGTGAAATCACTGGAATCGACGGATCTAAATTTCGATGCGCGGATCTCAAAATACGAACCGAAAAGAGAAGGATTATAACAAATAGTGATAGATAGGGGAAAAGTCAACAGATTTTGTCGGATGATGAAACAAACATCACTAACATGTCCAGAATGGTCAAAATAGTTAGAATAGCCTATCCATAAGTCCAATTTGGACACATGAGCAAAAAGGTAATTTCGAGTCAAAACGGTGTCCGTGTCGGACCCATTTTGTATCGAAAAATACGTTAGGATAAAAGTCCTCCAAACCTAGCAAAACATATGTCCACGAATTC
Organism: Iris pallida; assembly: GCA_029216955.1. Lineage (NCBI taxonomy): Eukaryota > Viridiplantae > Streptophyta > Magnoliopsida > Asparagales > Iridaceae > Iris > Iris pallida. The sequence continues at coordinate 45,367 of JANAVB010009148.1, forward strand.
AGAATAACGATACGAACTCAACGGTATATCCGAAATTGGATTCCGATGGCCCGATCTCAAATTGGTCCGTTTGACCCGGATATTAGAATCCGATTTGCACGGAAATGCGTGTCGAAACCAAAGTCCACTAAATCTAGAAAAGTATATGTCAACGAGTCCAGAATGATGATACAAACTCAACGGTATATCCAAAATTCGATTCTGATGAGCCGATCTCAAAATGGCCCGTTGACTCGGACTGTAGGGCCAGCCTTGCACCGAAATACGTGTCGGGGTCCACATCCTTTAAATTAAGCAAATTTTATATGAATTTGTGCCAGAACGACTCCACGAGTCTACTGGTGGTGTCAAAAATTGAATCCGGGGTCCCGGGTTCAAAATTAAGATTTTACAAGTTAGAAATTACGAATTTGGACGGCCAACTTTGACGTCAAATTCAACCAATCAAACAAGCTCACAATGAAATAAAACTTAAGGGACAGGAAGAGGATTATACCAGCTGGGCACAGAAACTGGTGGTACGCGAAACAGAGCTGCGACGACAAAAATACGAGTCCATGAAGTTGGCTCCACAAAACTGTCCAAAATATACACAATTTAAAGGGTCAACTTGATGGCCGATTTTGACATATCAAACGACGGAATTAACGGCTGAAACTTAATAGGGTTGAAGAGTATATATCGAGATTGAGATGGAAGAAACAGATCAACGATCCAACGGTCGGACTGCCCAGAAAATGCGTACGAAGTTGCTGCGACGAGGCGTACATTCTGAAATTCGAAATCACGCGTCACGGCGGGGTTTCGTGCGAAACGCATGAATCGTCTAGGTGGCACGTCGGGGATAGAGACGCGCGCCAGGGGGGTTCGCTGGAGCTCGTCCGGCCGAGGGCGAGGTCGACGGCTGGCCGTGGTGGCCGCACGTGGCCACCGCCGCGCTTCTACATCTGCTGCTATTGCTGCCCGAGCTGCTGTTGCAGCTGCTGCACTGCGGCTGCACAAGGTGGCTCGCCGGAGGGGCTCGTCGGGGTCGCGTGCAGTCGAGAGGCGACGACGGTGGCTGTCCAGCGGAGGAAAAAAGGAGGAGAAGGAGAAGAAGGTTATGGTGATGGTGGTGGTATTGATGATGATAATGGTGATGAAGATGATAGTTATGGTGTGGTGAGACCATGAAGAAGAAGAAATAAAGAAGAAGAAGGAGAGGAGGATTGGTTGGCTTGGGGGGTCTGCTGATAGGAGAGGGTGTGTGTGTGATAGATGGGTGAAGAGAGTGAGAGAGAGATTTATATATATATATATATTATATATATTATTTAGAAAAAGAGAGAAAATAAGATATTATGTAAAGTATAGAGGGAAAGAGAGAGATTTTTGAGTAGAGATGAGAGAGAAATTGTATGTGGGATGTTTGAATAGTCATGATAGGGGTCACATAAAATTGGATTGGGTGTTGGGTCAAGTTTGGGCAAAAATTTAGCCATAATACAAATTTAAGTCATTTTTAGTCATGGATGAAATAGAAGCACGACGGAGATCAATTGGGTGGCACGCAAGTGGCACGTGCATGGTAGACTCAAAACAGGTTAGAACCATATATTGGGTCAATCAGATTGGACCGATGTCGGGCCCCGAAATTAAATTAAAAGTTGGATCAGGTTTTATGGTAGATGATCAATTGGCCTAAATTGACCCGAAAGTTGCGTGATGCAAACATAGTACATGGGAACAAGTTTGAGTGGGACATGATATATCAAAATGAAGATAATCTTGTCTACTACAAACTCATGAAGAGAATTTCCAGAGACTGACATCTCTGACGCTCCAGAAATCAAAGTCATGGAAAAGAGCATTTAATGATAAAAAAAATAATCAAATAAGAATTATTATCAAAAATAATTCTTTTAGAAAAATCAAAAATAAATCCCTAAAATTCAGGGGGCTTACGTACTTATATTCCCATTGCTAATGGTGACTTGGACACTAGATCGCTAATAATAATGATGAAATATATACACTAATTAAAGCCTCATATTCATTGGCGGCATCCAATTAGTCATTTAGTATCGGCGACATAAATGCATTGACTATTCGTAATTAGCAATGACGTTGCTTGTATGTATGGAGTTGATTATTTATGCATAGAGATGGAGTTGGGTTTATGCATGAAGATTGTTTATACATGGAGCAACAACATTTAAGGTGCAACTTGAGCCAGGCGCCTGGTCCCTGGCTAGGATCCGGTTCGGTTATATTTGTTCTGAGTCGGTCTGAGTCCGGTCAACAATTCGGACCGGTCCGACTCATTGATAATCGGTTCGGACTGGATTGTGCCCCGGACTGGCCCGACCCAGTTTAACCGCAGGTCCGGGCCGGTCAAACACGATCGGGTCGACCCGGACCGGCCCGGTCCAAGTTCAGTTGGTCCAATTCGACCGTTTTGATTTTTTTTAAAACGTTTGGAGACCAAAATGATCATTTTATCCCCATTTTACTTGTTGTTTTTAGACCGTTAGAAGAGTATTTTCGTCATTTTGCTGAAAATGATCAAAAATATCCTTACAACAACTCCTTTTTGGAGCTAAAATAGGTCATTTTGTACCCAAAAAAAATCTATAAATAGACCAAATTCATAAAAATTATACACAACCAATTCTTTCCTCTCTTACAAAATATTGAAGCTAAGCAAATAGAGCAGAGAGCTTACCGTTTTGTTTGTTTTGATTAGTCGCGAGCTTGTTGTAGTCGGTCCTAAAGGGAGAACCTTGTTGCTTACTGGCTATATCCCCGCATCCTTGCACGCTCTTTACCCGATCATTAAAATATTTTGTGGGCGGCGCACCTACTCTATTATTGCATAGCAATAGAAGCCTGCTCATGCAGCTTCGGCAGCGCCTCACTTCGCTTGCCTTTTCTTCGCTCTGGACAGGAGCGCTAATGGACACGGGGAGGGAGCAGACGAAGTGTGTCGTTCGTAATGGAAATGTCACGCCCTAGTACCGGAATACGAGGACGAACGTAGGCCAGCTACACCATATAAGGTAGGAAGACATCATACAGCAATCGTGGCTATCAATCTTGTTGGGTATCCTAGCATGCAAACAGTCTATGGCCTAAATCTGATCTCATACCACAGGCAATAACAATGAAATAACAGCAAGAAGAATAATCATATGAAAAGCAGAAAATACTCATATGATAATCAGGAAGTCTACAATAAAAAATAATGTAGACAAGAATACCTTCCCACACAGTTCCCACATGGGTAGGAACTGAAGCATGTCCTTCAAGTCAAGTCTGGAAGATCCATAGGATCGGTCACTAACAATCTGGGAATAATTCAGGGTTGGTCAGGCCAACCGTAGCAAGTACCAGAATGGAAGGCTCAGGGACGGGCGAAGAAAACCAGCAGGATATAATAGATGACAGGAATAACATGTATGAACAGTAGTAATGAGGGTAAAGGATCGTGCGGTACCAACGCATGATTATAGAATATAAGGCAGCAATCCAACAACTAATACGTAAGTAACCAACAATCATCACATTCATCCTAACATCCACTAATGTTTGAATCGCCAACTGGAACTCGTAGTCTGTCATCAGAACAGTAACCCACTCCTACATCAAACAAGAACAAGGGAATGAATTACCGCGTCGGGACATCGTTACGTGCCAGCCAGCTTAGAAAGCAATAAGCCATACAATTTAGGTGAATAAGAGGCCACTCAATTGTCTACGGCTATCTATGTAGAGGTTGGGTTACCCCAATAATGCAATATAAGAATTCTCAGATCGTGCTATATCCAGCAGGGCTAACGAGGCAAAATAATAACGCATAGCACATGGATAAGCACCGGTCCCTCAAAAGGTAACCGTGTGAAACAGATCAATCATATGGTAGTACATATAGTATTCAGATACTGCCATCCGCTATTGTGGACGATAATAATATTCGGGACGGTCAGCCTTGCACTAGACAGGTAATAATAAAACCTGTAGTGGCTGGCATGCACGATCTCGAGATTATGTTCCCTTCCAATGCTTCTACCATCTTTAGTTGCGTAGATTAAATAAATGCAATAAAATCTAGCGGAAGGACGAGAGCCATCAATGAGCAAGGGATACTTGTCTAGAGGGCTCGGCTAGGTAAGCAAGTCTTCGACGATCAGGATCCAAGGTAGCACGTCCATCGAAGTCCCCAGAACACACAATAAACAATCATTAGAAAATAATAATAAAATAATAGAATAATCATGAGGGATGGCAGAAGACTATACCATGTGGGTCCAGGAAGCGGTACATGGATCTGGCACGAAAATCGAGGCATACGAATCGATACGGGCATACAAATCGAGACGCACACGTATATCGAGATGCGCACAAAAATCGAGATAATACAAAGATCGAGGAGAGCGAGAAACATAACAAGCACGTAAATCGAGATATGCACGTAGATCGAGAAATTATGAATATCGAGATGATACGCAAATCAGGGCGTATACGTAAATTGATGCGACACAGAGTCCAAATCGACACGCAAACCAATGTGGCACACGAATCAGCATGGTACGGATCACGAGATAGGCACAAAGGCCAAGGTAAGAAAACAAAGGCGGTGCGTAAACCGAGATGACACTGTGCCCGAGGCAGCGCAGGGCTCGAGGCGTCCCGCTGCCCGAGGCAGCACATAGATCGAGGTAGAACAAAACATGAGGAAACACGCACACGAGGTGCACGTGTCCCGAGATGACACAAGGGACGAAGGGCACACTAAACGAGGGTATGCTGCTCAAGGCAGCACGTAGCCTGAGGCACGCATCCCAAGGATGGTGCGACGCTCGAGGCTGTACGCCGCTCGAGCAGAACGGGGCCTAAGGGCGTCCCGCCACTCGAGGCTGGCGCGACGCTCGCGGCGGTGGCACGACGATGGAGCTGGCCGCCGAAAAAGGAAAGGAGGGGGGCGTAGGAGCTCTCGGCATGCGCGGGGAGGCTCGGCCAGGTCGGCCCGTCGACAGTGGAAGGAAAGACAGAGAGAGGAAAGCCGCAGGAGGAACCGCAACGGGAGCGACGCGGGCGATGGTAGAAGTGGTGCTGGTGGTGGCGGTCGTGGTGGAGGCCAGGGGTGGCGACGATGATGGTGGTGAGGGTAGTGCTGGAAGTGGTGGTGGAGACGATGGCACTGGCAGTGATGGTGGTGGTCGCGACGGAGCCGGCCGGGCCAGACGCAGGGGCGAGAGAGAGGGAGCTCGGGGAGAGGGTGGGGGAAGAAAAGGAGAGCTCGCGGAGAGGCTGGGGCAAAGAGATGGAGAGCTCGAGAGGAGAGAGAGAATGGCTAGGAGAGAGCTAGTGAGCGGGGGATAGAGAGATGAGCGGATGGGAGGGGGCGGCTGTGAGTGAGGAGAAGGAGAAAGAGAGAGGGGTTAGGGCTTGAGTTAGGGTTATATAATAATAATAATAATAATAATAATAATAATAATAATAATAACAAAAACAATGATAATTTTAATAATAATAATAATGGTGATGATAATAACAATAATAATAATGGAAACAATTTAATAAAAGCTAACCATATTAACCCCAATAAAATAATAAAATAATATTAATAACAATTCAAACTCTTTCAAATAGATGTTAAAAGTGCTTTTCTAAATGGTAATATTAAAGAGGAAGTTTATGTTAAGCAACCTCCCGGCTTTGAAGACGTTCAATTTTCTCATCATGTTTTCAAACTATACAAAGCCCTTCATGGCCGCAAACAAGCTCATCGTGCTTGGTATGAGCGCCTTAGTTACTTTCGTATTTCACACAACTTCTCTAAGGGCAAAGTTAACACCATACTTTTCATCAAATTCCTTAATGGCACACTTTTATTAGTACAAATTTATGTCGATGACATTATCTTTGGTTCTACTAACAATGCACTTTGTGTAGAATTTGCTAAAGTAATGCAGGATAAATTTGAAATGAGCATGATGGGCGAACTATCATTCTTTTTGGGCTTGCAAATCAAACGAGGACCCAAAGGAACCTTCATAAATCAAGCAAAATATACAAAGGATCTCCTCAAGCGCTTCGAACTTGACTCATCCAAATCAATGAGGACTCCTACGGTAACAACGACAAAGCTTGACAATAATGAAGATGGTACTTCGGTCGACATTCGTAAGTATCGAGGTATGATCGGTAGCTTACTCTATCTAACTGCTAGTCGACCTGATATCATGTTTAGTGTATGTCTTTGTGTACGATACCAAGCAAATCCAAAGGAATCGCACTTATGTGCTGTCAAGCGTATTTTTCGATATCATAAAGGCACCATTAATATGGGACTTTGGTATCCGAAATATTCACCCTTTGAGCTTCACGGCTTCTCGGATGCAAATTTTGTCGGATGCAAAATTGACCGAAAAAGCACTAGCGGCACATGTCAATTCCTTGGAAAATCCTTGGTATCGTGATTTAGAAAGAAACAAAACTCTGTTGCTCTTTCAACCACTGAGGCTGAGTATATAGAGGCCGGATGCTGTTGTGCACAAATTCTTTGGATGTCATAAATACTTGTAGACTATGACATTTCTTCTACTTGCATCTCTATTAAATGTGATAACACTAGCTCAATAAATCTCACAAAAAACTCGATTTGTCACTCCCACACGAAGCACATTGAGATTAGACACCATTTTCTTCGTGACCATCAACAAAAGGGAGATATTCGCCTTGATTTTATTGACACTACTTATCAGTTAGCCGATATTTTCACCAAACCACTCCCGAAGGATCGTTTTGTTTTTATTTGCCAAGAATTAGGCATCATTCATTTGGACACTTAGCTCATCTCCAACGGCACACCGACGGTATACGGTGGCATACCGACGGTATGTCGTTTTGCGTTCAGAATTAGGTTATGTGCCTGTCACGCCCCAGAACCAGAATACTGGAGAGCGGGGGCGTACATAGCCAGCTACGTATATTGAAGTGCAACCCACCTCGCTATACGGTCACGGCTGTCTAGACACATGAGGGTTTAACTACAAGCCAACAGTCTTCTATGGTCATGAACAAGCCTATTGTCTCAATCACAAGCAAGTAATAGTAGTTACAAGATGTCAGAGCACCAAATATATAATAGCAAGGCGTCCCATACATTACATATTGGATGATCATGAAGCTAGTCGTACAAAATGTCAGGACTAGCAAGAGTTCAGTCATACATGATCAACCCTAGGATCTGTCAATCATGTTACAGCCCGTAGGCAGACAGTAAATAAAGGGCAATCGAGCTAACACGTGCTCGTCGGCTAAACGCCTCAAAAGAATAATTTTACAATAAAGTGGGAGGACAAAAAGAAACCCACTCGTTGCCAGGGTTACGCCTGGTGGTCACCATCTGGCTGGATAGTAGGTAGATCCTCTGGTGCTACTCCGATATCTGGCCACACAAAACCAGCTGGGTCAGACCCCAGAAAGAGCAAGTGCCACAAAGGAGGCTTCACTTAGGAACTAAAACCAGCATATCACAATTAAGTAGTAAAGGTAATCAAAAGATAGTGATAATAGCTAAGATAACAATAATATATTGAACACGGAAAAACCATTCAAGTAGCCAGACTGCAACCCTTAAACCAAACAAGGACCGGGGTTACAATCCTTCGCCTGAATAGAAACCCGCCTCAATTACTATTGATAAGGTAACAAGACAATAAACGAAGAGAGGACACAGAACTGCTCCGGAAGCCAGGTTACAACCCTTAAACCAAACAAGGACCGGGGTTGTAACCCTTCGCCTGAACAGAACTGGACCCCTGATCTTTATTGTTAAGGCCAGTATAAATAATCATGGTATTGAAGTAAAGGTAAAACATGACGAGCATGACATGGGGTTGCAATAAGACAATAAACGAAGAGAGGACACAGAACTGCTCCGGGAGCCAGGTTACAACCCTTAAACCAAACAAGGACCGGGGTTGTAACCCTTCGCCTGAACAGAACTGGACCCCTGATCTTTATTGTTAAGGCGGGCACAATAAGCAGGACGATATATGATAAGATAGCCATGGAACTATTCAGATAGCCAAGTTACAACCCTTAAACCAAACAAGGACCGGGGTTGTAACCCTTCATCTGAACAGAACTTGGTATCCCATTATTTATCGATACAAGAATCATGTCCTGATACAATCTTGTACAGGATCAGGATAAGACTAAGCTGGAATAAACTTCATCCAATCAGTCACGGCCAATCAAGAGTACGGCTTGATACTTTTAACTAACTAGGGTTATCACAGGCCTAGTTACTAGCAAGATGTAATGAGATTATCCCAACAGCCACAAGCCCTGCAGACCATCCGGTTATCCGGGTCGAATGTCCGTTATGAAGAATGCCACACGTGACTGTGTGCTGGAAATGTGCCCTACTCGTCGGTAGGCTACAAGTCCACTTAATGCGCCCAGATAACGGGATTGCCTGTAGCTGGGAATCTCTTCATGACTACTGAATCATTCTAGTTAATTAGCCTTAGTTAATTTCAGTAGGTACCCCTGACCGTGGTACTCAGGGATCCCTGTCCTAGACATGATGCAAGACAGTACCAGTTTATTTGTACAAACGCAATCGCCCACGGTGTCCAGGTCATTCATACTTGTCATGTCAGGCTAGCTGTCATAACAGCATGTCGAGTCATGTCAAGCCAGTTCACTTGTCAAGAGTGCACCACAGCGGGCCACTATCGTGTTCTATTCTTACATTATCATAAATGGGAAAAACTTGCATAAAATAATTAGTGACATATTCTTGAAGCCAAGGAAAACATCTACAACTTTCATGTTGGGAGTTGGGAGAAATTCTGACCACAAATCATGCAAATCAGACATAAAATAGACAAAACAGGCACTATGCGGCCTATTCTGCGACATGCGTCTCATGCGGCTCAACAGCGACATCATATGCGCCAACTGCGACATGCGCCAACAGCGACATCATATTCGTCAACCGCGACATGCGTCAACAGAGACATCATATGCGCCAACTGCGACATGCGCCAACAGCGACATCATATTCGTCAACCGCGACATGCGTCAACAGAGACATCATATGCGCCAACTGCGACATGCGCCAACAGCGACATCATATTCGTCAACCGCGACATGCGTCAACAGAGACATCATATGCGCCAACTGCGACATGCGCCAACAGCGACATCATATTCGTCAACCGCGACATGCGTCAACAGAGACATCATATGCGCCAACTGCGACATGCGCCAACAGCGACATCATATTCGTCAACTGCGACATGCGTCAACAGAGACATCATATGCGCCAACTGCGACATGATATGCGGCTACCGCGTCATGCGCTTCATTGCAACATGCGCCTTCTGCGACATGCGCCTTCTGCGACATGCTGATCATGCTGCAGATGAACATAGAAATGACCAAAAATTGTTTTGGCCATAACTCTCTCATCCGAAGTCGAAATCTAGCGAAATAAAAGCCAAAACTGCATGAAATTGAATTCTCTACAACATGGAACAATCAAAATATGAAAATAATGAAGTTTGGTAGATCAAACCCAAGAAATCCGAAAATAATATAAACTTAGATCTACAAGAAAATATCCATCAAAATAAAAATGCCAAGTTCTAAAGAGGCTTGGAATCAAGTAAGGAAGAGAATGGAACAATAAAACTTGAGATCCATCATGAAGCAAGTTTGCACTTGCCTAAGCTCTCTCTCTCTTTCTCCAGGTGGTTGAAGAAGTTAATGTGGTGAAGAAGAAGAATAATGAAGAGAGAGAAAGGGAATGGGTTAATAAAGGGTAGTGGTGGTGGTAGGTAGGGGTTTTCTTTTGGTTCATGATGAACCCAAAAGCAAACCAAACCAAGCTAAGCCGAACCAAGCTAAGCCACAACCAATGACATGCCAAAATAACCATGTAGAAAAATACGCAATACGAGTCAAGAATACGTACACGTATACCAAGATACGTAATACGAACCACAGGCATTACAACTCTACCACCTTCAAAGAATTCCGTCCTCGGAATTTAATCAAGAGGCTAGAATTGCAAGGACAAGCTATACTAATTGTAAGCTATAACAAGCAGTCTATCACGCAGTCATTTATTCAAGCAAGAAATTTGAAAGCATAAGGCATAAGGAAGACATTATACCTTACGAGTCAAACAGGTCGGGATATCGCGATCGGATATTATCCTCACGCTCCCACGTTGACTCACCCAAAGAGTGATGACCCCAAGCAACACGGACTAAACTAATAGTCTTGTTCTTAAGTATCTTCTCTCTCCGGTCCAATATAGACACGGGCCTCTCCTCATACGAAAGGTTGGTACCAACAACCAATTCCGAATGATCCAGGATGTGGCTCGGGCCTGAGATATACCGTCGTAGTTGAGATACATGGAATACGTCATGCACCTCACGTAGCGACGGTGGAAGAGCGAGACGATAGGATACATCACCTACTCGCTCCAGAATATCGAACGGGCCTATATACCTAGGACTAAGCTTTCCCCCGTACGCCGAAACGAATGACACCACGGTTAGGCGAAATCCTCAGGAATACATGGTCGCCGACCGAGAATTCAAGGGGTCGCCGATGGGAATCGGCCCAATGACGCTGGCGATCTTGGGCAACTCGAAGATGATCTCTGACTCTCCTGACCACTTCAACGGTCTGAGCAATCATTTCTGGACCGAGCATCTGCCTCTCTCCGACATCATCCCATGCTAGCGGGGATCGGCACTTCCTGCCATACAATGCCTCGAACGGAGCCATCTGGATACTGGCTTGGAAACTGTTGTTGTACGAGAACTCCACTAGGTGCAGGTGATCTTCCCACGAACCACCGAAGTCGAGTGTACAAGATCTTAACATATCCTCGAGAGTCTGGATCGTGCGTTCTGACTGGCCATCAGTCTGCGGATGATAAGCGGAGCTGAACTGGAGGCGAGTTCCCAAACTCTCTTGCAGGCTACGCCAAAAGTGCGACGTAAATCTGGAATCTCTGTTCGAGGTGATACTGACTGGTACTCCGTGAAGCCTGACGATCCGCCTGAGGTACATCTCTGCTAGCTGAGCCGTCGACTGACCAACTCTGAACGGGAGAAAGTGAGCCACCTTCGTGAGCCTGTCTATGACAACCCAAATAGCGTCTCTGCCCGCCGGGGATCTAGGCAATCCAGTCACAAAATCCATGGTAATATGCTCTCATTTCCACTCAGGAATTGGCAATGGTTGAAGTAGTCCAGCTGGTCTCTGATGTTCAGCCTTAACTTGTTGGCAGACTAAACATCGAGAGACAAACCGGGCTATCTCCCTCTTCATGCCATTCCACCAAAAGTGCTGACGGATATCACGGTACATCTTCGTACCGCCGGGATGAATGGAATACTGCGAACTATGAGCCTCTGTCATGATCTCCTGTCTGATATCTCCACTGGGTACACAAAGACGCTTCCCATGTCGAAGTGTACCGTCTTCATGGATACATAACTCTGGTCTTCGTCCTGCCTCACACTCTGCTCTGAGTCGCTGAAGCTTGGAATCTGCTGACTGCACCATCCGGATCCTCTCGACTATAGTGGACTGAACTTGCATGCTGGCCATCAATGCCATACTGGAAGGAAGGACAACTTCTATATCCATCTTCTGAAGATCGGCTAACAGCTCTGGTTGCGCTGTTAGGAAATAAACTCCGGCTCTCCTGCTCAATGCATCTGCAACAACGTTGGCCTTCCCTGGGTGATACTGCAGGTTGACATCATAATCCACAAGCAGCTCTAGCCATCTCCTCTGACGCATGTTAAGGTCCTTCTGGGTGAAAACATACTTCAGACTCTTGTGGTCGGTGAAGATCTCCACCCTATCTCCGTACAAGTAGTGCCTCCACAACTTAAGTGCAAACACTACTGCTGCCAGCTCCAAGTCATGGGTTGGGTAATTTCTCTCATGATCACGAAGTTGCCGTGACGCATAAGCTATTACCTTCCCATGCTGCATCAGAACACATCCTAAACCTCTGCCCGAAGCATCACAATACACTGAGAATCCTCCAGTTCCATCTGGAAGCGTGAGAATAGGAGCCGTCATCAAGCCTCGCTTCAATCTCTCAAAAGAATCCTGGCATTCTGCTGTCCAAGCAAACTGCACATCCTTGCGGGTCAACTGGGTCAATGGCGCAGAAATTCGAGCAAAGTCTGAAACAAATCGCCGGTAGTAACCGGCCAATCCAAGAAAACTACGGACTTCTGCCACTGTGCTAGGTACTGGCCATGTTTCAATGGCCACGATCTTCTGGGGGTCCACTTCAACTCCTCCTCGGGTGATGATATGACCCAAGTATGAAATACGATCGAGCCAGAACTCGCATTTACTGAACTTGGCGTACAACTGGTGCTCTCTGAGAATCTGGAGGACAACTCGGAGATGCTGCTCATGCTCCGCTTCACTCTTGCTGTAGACCAGGATGTCGTCTAGGAACACAATCACGAACTGATCCAAATAAGGCATAAAGATACGATTCATGAGGTCCATGAATACTGCCGGCGCATTGGTTGCTCCAAATGGCATCACAAGGAACTCCCAATGCCCATACCTAGATCTGAAAGCTGTCTTCGGGATGTCCTGCTCTCTGACTCTGATCTGATGGTATCCTGAGCGCAAGTCGATCTTCGAAAATACTGACGCCCCTTTGAGTTGATCAAACAAGTCATCTATCCTCGGGAGAGGATATCTGTTCTTGATTGTCACTGAGTTCAAGGTACGATAGTCAACACACAATCTGGACGTACCATCCTTCTTTTTCACAAGAAGCATCGGGGCTCCCCAAGGCGATCCACTAGCACGAATGAATCCCTTGGTTCTGAGTTCTTCAATCATCTTGTACAATATCTCTAGCTCTGACGGCGCCATCCTGTAGACTCTCTCTGACACTGGGGCTGTCCCGGGAATCAGGTCGATGGTAAACTCGATCTCTCGCTCTGGCGGCATCCCTGGAAGCTCTTCTGGGAAAACATCTGGAAACTCTTCGACTATCCGAGGTAACTGTACTGCTGCTACTGCCATCCGCAATACTGGAGGAGAAGGTTCAACTTCGCCTCGGGAGAAGGAAAACTCTGGCTCGCCTGGAATGCTAAAAACAACCCTGCCAATGTGGCAGTCTATCCTAGCATACTAGTCCCTCAACCAATCCATCCCTAAGACCACATCATAATCGGCCATCGGGAACTCTATCAATCTAGCGGGGAATTCTCTACCGCTAACTACGATCCGACACGAGGAAAACACTCTATCTACTCCCATAAGTCCGTTACCAGTAAGTATATTGAGCCTTACTGATAATGACTCGGGCTCCAGTCCTACCCGTGTCGCAAATTGTGCAGACATAAATGAATGTGAGGCACCAGAATCAAATAATACTGAAGCTGGAAAGGTGTTGACGAGAATAGTACCTGCCACCACCTCACCTGGTGCTATTCCTTCCTCTCCCATGGTCAAAGCCAGCACTTGACCATGTCCTCTGGGTGCGGGTCCCCTCTGCTGAAAATTCCTCTGCCTGCTCTGGATCAGGGCTTGGGCTTGGGCATACTGCTGCGGTCTCTGCTGCTGGAATGCCTGGGCCTGCATCGGCAATGGCCTCGAGAACGGGTACTGCAGCTGCTGCTGCTGCTGGATTGGTGCTGGTCCTCTAACTGAAGGACTAGAGAAGGCGGATGAACTCCCTCTGTTCGGGCAATTCCCAACCCTGTGGTCCGGGGCACCACAAACCAAGCACAATCCTTGTGCTCTGCGACACTCTGATACCACATGCCTGGCTTCCCGAAGTGTGAACATCCCACTGCGGAAGACTGCTTCTGCTTCTGCTGCTGAGGGTACGTCGGGGTGGAATGTTGAACCGACGTCACTGAGGCCGCCCGCCTCGGAGCTCCAATGGTCAAAGCCCTGGCGGCCGGGGTTGGTGCTGATGACTGATTCATCTGGCCGTGAGATCGCTTTCGACCTCCGGTCCTATCCACGATCCTCTGGGAGGTATACTCATGCCTCCGGGCTGCCCTCAGTACTGCATCGAAGGTCTGATGCTCAAACTGCTCCACCGCCAATAGAATCTCTAGATGAAGCCCCTGCTGGAACCGCTGGGCTCTATCGAACTCGGTCGCCACCAAGGTGGGAGCAAACCGACTAAGCCTGGAGAACTCGGCCGCATATCCATCGACCGTCCTGCCCATCTGCTTCAGATTGGTAAACCTCGTCTGTAGATCATACCGAGCTACAGCATCAAAATACTTGGTCTGGAATCTCCCCCTGAATACTGCCCATAAAATAGGGGCCACTAATCCATCGGCCTGCGCTGCCCACCAGCTGCGGGCAAGATCTAGTAACTGCAGGCGCACTACGGCCACCTTCTCGTTCTCTGGAGTCTTGGCTGCTTCTAGAATCACCTCTGTGTCCTGAAGCCATGCATCTGCAGCGATCGCATCTTCACTGCCGTCGAAGAAGGGAGGGTTCAAGTGCTTGAAGCTGTTGGCCGCGCTATTACCCTGATGACCTCCTCTGGTCAAAGCGTCTGCCACCGCCTGGTGCAAGGCATCTCCTCGTCGATCCTGGGAAGCTAATAAGGACCTGATGAGACCCACCAAAGTGCCATCATCAGGCTCTGCTGGCTGGACGGGCTGAACTGGTGGCTCTCCTTCAATAGGCATGACTCTGGAGGCTACTCCTGAATGCTGGGCTTGATCTCCAGGTTGCTGCTGGTCCGCAGGAGGTGCTCCGTCTTGCTGATCGGCAGGTCCAGGAACAATGCCGCTGAAGAAGACATAGGGAACAATAAGGAAGGACCAGGACAGATCAACGATACAAGCATGTGATCAGGTCAAGATTTTCAGGGATCAAGAGGATACGAGTAGAGATCAAGGGCGAATACTGATTGAGACATCTATTCGATAAACCCTCACATATCTTGATTTACAAGACCTGCATGGGCCACCACTAAAACCATGTCACGCCCCAGAATCAGAATACTGGAGAGCGGGGGCGTACATAGCCAGCTACGTATATTGAAGTGCAACCCACCTCGCTATACGGTCACGGCTGTCTAGACACATGAGGGTTTAACTACAAGCCAACAGTCTTCTATGGTCATGAACAAGCCTATTATCTCAATCACAAGCAAGTAATAGTAGTTACAAGATGTCAGAGCACCAAATATATAATAGCAAGGCGTCCCATACATTACATATTGGATGATCATGAAGCTAGTCGTATAAAATGTCAGGACTAGCAAGAGTTCAGTCATACATGATCAACCCTAGGATCTGTCAATCATGTTACAGCCCGTAGGCAGACAGTAAATAAAGGGCAATCGAGCTAACACGTGCTCGTCGGCTAAATGCCTCAAAAGAATAATTTTACAATAAAGTGGGAGGACAAAAAGAAACCCACTCGTTGCCAGGGTTACGCCTGGTGGTCACCATCTGGCTGGATAGTAGGTAGATCCTCTGGTGCTACTCCGATATCTGGCCACACAAAACCAGCTGGGTCAGACCCCAGAAAGAGCAAGTGCCACAAAGGAGGCTTCACTTAGGAACTAAAACCAGCATATCACAATTAAGTAGTAAAGGTAATCAAAAGATAGTGATAATAGCTAAGATAACAATAATATATTGAACACGGAGAAACCATTCAAGTAGCCAGACTGCAACCCTTAAACCAAACAAGGACCGGGGTTACAATCCTTCGCCTGAATAGAAACCCGCCTCAATTACTATTGATAAGGTAACAAGACAATAAACGAAGAGAGGACACAGAACTGCTCCGGAAGCCAGGTTACAACCCTTAAACCAAACAAGGACCGGGGTTGTAACCCTTCGCCTGAACAGAACTGGACCCCTGATCTTTATTGTTAAGGCCAGTATAAATAATCATGGTATTGAAGTAAAGGTAAAACATGACGAGCATGACATGGGGTTGCAATAAGACAATAAACGAAGAGAGGACACAGAACTGCTCTGGGAGCCAGGTTACAACCCTTAAACCAAACAAGGACCGGGGTTGTAACCCTTCGCCTGAACAGAACTGGACCCCTGATCTTTATTGTTAAGGCGGGCACAATAAGCAGGACGATATATGATAAGATAGCCATGGAACTATTCAGATAGCCAAGTTACAACCCTTAAACCAAACAAGAACCGGGGTTGTAACCCTTCATCTGAACAGAACTTGGTATCCCATCATTTATCGATACAAGAATCATGTCCTGATACAATCTTGTACAGGATCAGGATAAGACTAAGCTGGAATAAACTTCATCCAATCAATCACGGCCAATCAAGAGTACGGCTTGATACTTTTAACTAACTAGGGTTATCACAGGCCTAGTTACTAGCAAGATGCAATGAGATTATCCCAACAGCCACAAGCCCTGCAGACCATCCGGTTATCCGGGTCGAATGTCCGTTATAAAGAATGCCACACGTGACTGTGTGCTGGAAATGTGCCCTACTCGTCGGTAGGCTACAAGTCCACTTAATGCGCCCAGATAACGGGATTGCCTGTAGCTGGGAATCTCTTCATGACTACGGAATCATTCTAGTTAATTAGCCTTAGTTAATTTCAGTAGGTACCCCTGACCGTGGTACTCAGGGATCCCTGTCCTAGACATGATGCAAGACAGTACCAGTTTATTTGTACAAACACAATCGCCCACGGTGTCCAGGTCATTCATACTTGTCATGTCAGGCTAGCTGTCATAACAGCATGTCGAGTCATGTCAAGCCAGTTCACTTGTCAAGAGTGCACCACAGCGGGCCACTATCGTGTTCTATTCTTACATTATCATAAATGGGAAAAACTTGCATAAAATAATTAGTGACATATTCTTGAAGCCAAGGAAAACATCTACAACTTTCATGTTGGGAGTTGGGAGAAATTCTGACCACAAATCATGCAAATCAGACATAAAATAGACAAAACAGGCACTATGCGGCCTATTCTGCGACATGCGTCTTATGCGGCTCAACAGCGACATCATATGCGCCAACTGCGACATGCGCCAACAGCGACATCATATTCGTCAACCGCGACATGCGTCAACAGAGACATCATATGCGCCAACTGCGACATGCGCCAACAGCGACATCATATTCGTCAACCGCGACATGCGTCAACAGAGACATCATATGCGCCAACTGCGACATGCGCCAACAGCGACATCATATTCGTCAACCGCGACATGCGTCAACAGAGACATCATATGTGCCAACTGCGACATGCGCCAACAGCGACATCATATTCGTCAACCGCGACATGCGTCAACAGAGACATCATATGCGCCAATTGCGACATGCGCCAACAGCGACATCATATTCGTCAACTGCGACATGCGTCAACAGAGACATCATATGCGCCAACTGCGACATGCGCCAACAGCGACATCATATTCGTCAACCGCGACATGCGTCAACAGAGACATCATATGCGCCAACTGCGACATGCGCCAACAGCGACATCATATTCGTCAACTGCGACATGCGTCAACAGAGACATCATATGCGCCAACTGCGACATGATATGCGGCTACCGCGTCATGCGCTTCATTGCAACATGCGCCTTCTGCGACATGCGCCTTCTGCGACATGCTGATCATGCTGCAGATGAACATAGAAATGACCAAAAATTGTTTTGGCCATAACTCTCTCATCCGAAGTCGAAATCTAGCGAAATAAAAGCCAAAACTGCATGAAATTGAATTCTCTACAACATGAAACAATCAAAATATGAAAATAATGAAGTTTGGTAGATCAAAACCCAAGAAATCCGAAAATAATATAAACTTAGATCTACAAGAAAATATCCATCAAAATAAAAAATGCCAAGTTCTAAAGAGGCTTGGAATCAAGTAAGGAAGAGAATGGAACAATAAAACTTGAGATCCATCATGAAGCAAGTTTGCACTTGCCTAAGCTCTCTCTCTCTTTCTCCAGGTGGTTGAAGAAGTTAATGTGGTGAAGAAGAAGAATAATGAAGAGAGAGAAAGGGAATGGGTTAATAAAGGGTAGTGGTGGTGGTAGGTAGGGGTTTTCTTTTGGTTCATGATGAACCCAAAAGCAAACCAAACCAAGCTAAGCCGAACCAAGCTAAGCCACAACCAATGACATGCCAAAATAACCATGTAGAAAAATACGCAATACGAGTCAAGAATACGTACACGTATACCAAGATACGTAATACGAACCACAGGCATTACAGTGCCCAAAATCGGTATACCGTCGGCATACGTCGGTATACCGATGGTATGCCGTTTGAGGCGGACTGCAGCTGTCAAATCTGCATTGGGCCCCACCCTCTCTTCCACAATCCTTTTCCACTACCAAAATACGCTCATTTAGCGACGGCAGTTTAGCGACGGAATTATTCCGTCGGTATTAGCGACGGTTTAGTGGCCGCTCTGCGACTGATTACCGACCATAAACATTTGCCATTTTTATTTTAATTTTATGGGCAGAAAAGGTCGCACATCCGTCGCTAGCTTGTCGGTGTATTAGCGACGGTTCTTCATCCGTCGTCACGTAGTCGTTTATTTGGCGGGAATTGTGTAGATAATTGGCGGGACATATCTTCGACTACGTAGCGACGGATAATCAGTCGGATAATCAATAAATACCGACGGCCTGGCGACGGATATGTAACAGTCGCACTTTCGTCGCTAAATGAGCGTTCCAGACTTAAATGAAAAGGCGGGAGGAACTTTTGGCATTCCCCCCCAATTCAATCTCTCTCCCTCTCTCTCTCTCTCTCTCTCTTCTTTCTCTCCTCTCTGTCATCTCTCTCTCTCTCGCGCGGCTTCGTGAACGGCGACGGCGTCCTCATCCTCTCTCTCTCCCGAAGGTAATCTCCTCTCTCTCTCTCTCTCTCTGTGTCTGGTGTCTCTCGCGGCGGGCTTGGGGACATTCGGGGTTGGGGCGGGGGCGTCGGTTGTTGGGCGGCTGGCTTGGGGCGGGGGCGTCGGGGGCGGCTGGCTTGGGGCGGGGGGCGGCGGGCTTGTGGACATTCGGGCTTGGGGCGGAGGCGTCGGGGGCTGGGCGGCTGGCTTGGGGCGGGGGCCGTCGGGGGCTGGACGGCTGGCTTGGGGCGGCGGCGGCGGGCTTGGGCGGGGGCGTCGGGGGCTGGGCGGCGGGCTTGGGGCGGGGGCGTCGGGGGCTGGGCAAGGGTTTGGGGCGGCGGCTTTGGTCGGGGGCGGCGGGGGGCTTTGCTTATCAAATTCATCTAATTTATATATTGGCTAAATAATATAAATAATGTGTTATCCATATTGGGTGTTATCCGTTAGTTTATATATTGGCTAATAATGTATATGTTCACTGTGTCAAGGACAGTGCGAGTTCTTCATCTGCATAAGTCAGTGTTTGGGTTCATGGTCTATACATCTAACTGTGATATACATATATATGTGCCTATTATAATTAGCATGCATGACGGCTTGGGGTGTAATGTGTGATTGTAGACATGGTAGAAATTATAGGTAATTAACGCTAGTGTGACTAGACTAAGGTAGTGCTTGCTAGATAATAAGGACACTCTAGTATCCTAATCAAGTTAATTTAGACTAGATATTTAGGATATAGCTCCCATATCCTAGAAGTGGACTCTTGCCATTTAGAAATAGATAGATTGACTTAGTTTGGTATCGGTATCGCACTATCGGTATCGGTATCGGTATCGGTATCGGTATTGCACTATCGGTCAAGGTTCACAATCGGTATCGGTATCGGAATCGGTTTCGGACTATTCCTATGAGTATTGGTATCGGCGATATCGGTAGTATCGGCGGTATCGTATCGGAGCATCGAACTTTGGTATCGAAAAACAAATAATTATTAATAAATTATTTACATTTAAAAACATATATTATTTACATTTAGGCATAATTTTAAGTATTTCAGCGTTATTTCTTAGTAGTCTTGAAATTATATGAAATAGTAGTCACCCTTACCGATTGGTTTTGTCGAATTGACCGGAACAAAGACCCCCATAGTCGGTATCGGTCAATTTTTGGTATCGGTCGGTATCGGATCGGAACATGCCAAACCGTATCGGTATCGGCCGTATCGGATCGGTATCGGCCGATACTTTAAACCATGCTATCGGTATCGAACTATCGGTATCGGTATCGGTGTCGGTATCGCACTATCGGTATCGGTATCGCAGTATCGGTATCGAAGCGCTTGCAGAGGATGTATATGTCTCAGAATACAGCAGAACACATAACGTGGCACAACGAAGAACGCACAAAGGACGATGGAGAATTGTCACATCCTTCGGATGGAGAGGCGTGGAAATATTTCGATTTTCGCCATCCGGATTTTGCTGCAGAGCCCAGAAATGTACGCATGGGGCTATGTTCTGATGGATTCGCCCCTTTCGGGCAGTCGGGATCTCAATACTCCTGCTGGCCGGTCATTCTGACCCCTTACAATCTGCCACCATGGATGTGTATGAAGACTCCTTATATGTTCTTGACAGCTATCATACCGGGTCCCAAAAATCCGACGAAGAATATCGATATATATTTACAGCCGTTGGTGGATGAGCTAAAACAGCTGTGGGAGATCGGCGTCATGACGTATGATATTTCCAGGAAACAGAACTTTCAGATGAGAGCTTCACTGATGTGGACAATCAATGATTTTCCCACATACGGTATGCTGTCGGGATGGAGTACTCACGGCACCCTGTCTTGTCCGATATGCATGCAAAATAGTAAGGCGTTCTGCCTTAAGCATGGAGGAAAAACTTCTTTCTTTGATTGTCATCGTCAATTTCTGCCCGCGAGTCATCCTTGGAGAAAGAACAAGGACGCATTCAGAGCTGGAAAACAAGAATTTTCTCATCCGCCTGCCAGATTGTCGGGATACGATATTTGGGAAGATGTAAAGGATTTTCCTACTGTAATAGAAGATCTATCGAACAATCGTGTCGATGGGTTCGGACAAACCCATAACTGGACCAAATGGAGTATCTTCTGGGACTTGCCTTATTGGAAAGATAATCTTATAAGGCATAATCTTGATGTTATGCATATCGAAAAGAATGTGTTCGATAATGTCTTCAATACCGTCATGGACATTAAAGGAAAGACGAAGGACAATCCAAAAGCAAGACAAGACATTGCCGAGATATGCAAGCGTCCTTATCTGAACTTGATACAAAGGGGAGCTGCTGGACAATTAAGTAAGCCGATAGCACAATACACATTGAGCAAAGAAGATAGATTAATAATCTGCAAGTGGGTATCTACTTTAAGATTTCCCGACGGCTATGTGTCGAATTTGTCTAGATGCGTTGACCTCAATGAACGCAAGCTAACGGGAATGAAGAGTCATGACTGCCACGTGTTTATGGAAAGATTACTGCCCATTGCTTTGAAAGGGTTGTTGCCTTCTGCTGTATGGGTTCCGTTGGCCGAACTATCAATATTTTTTAGGGATATTTGTTCAACTAAGTTGACTGTGCAACACATGGTTGAACTTGAGGAGAAGATTATCTTAACAATTTGCAAGTTGGAGAAAATATTTCCTTCTGGCTTCTTCGACAGCATGGAACATCTACCGATTCATCTACCATACGAAGCCCGTGTCGGTGCATCTGTTCATTATCGATGGATGTACCCATTTGAAAGGTACATAAATATCGATATAATTTAAGCTGAATTTCTATTTATTTTAAAATTCTTTCTTAATTCTCAAGATAATTTGTCTCTCTAGATACCTACACAATCTAAAGTAGAAAGTTGGCAACAAAGCTCATATAGAGGCTTCGATATGCGAAGCATATCTTATCGAAGAGGTTTCAAACTTCTGCTCCATTTATTTCGATACTCATGTTAAAACAAATCGAAATAGACCTCAAAGGAATGACGAGGACGTTGAGGATGGAGGAATATTCAATGTAAGGGGCAAGCCTGTTGGGGCTAGTAAAAGACGGTGGTTGACAGACGACGAGTATGATGCCGCTCACCGATATGTCTTGTTAAACTGTGACATACAAGAAGTGAGAGATTTGGAGAAGTAAGTCAGTACACTTGCACTCGTTATAATCTTGAATTTGATAAAGTAAGTGACTACACTTATATATTCTTATTTTCTCTAATAGTTTATTTAGAGATGAAATCAAAATGAGGAGACCCGATATTACCGATGAGGGACTTCAAAGAGAGGTTGATTGTACATTTTCGTCATGGTTTCGCAAATACGTAAGTAATTGTGATTATAATTGAGATTATTAATATATAATCTGAAACATTTAAATTATAAATATTTGTTTACAGGTTTTATTGCCTGAAACAACACTCACTCCTGAGAGTGTTCGTTATCTGGCACTGGGACCGAAGAAGCAAATAAAGACTTGGCCAGGCTACGTCGTTAATGGCTTCAGGTTTAAGTCCACTCAGAATGCTATAAATGTTGAATTTATCAATGACGGCATCAATACCAAGGATTCCGGTGTTTGCATAAGAGGCACCGTCTATGACGACGAGCCGGACTTTGACTATTATGGAGTCCTTCGGGATATTGTAGATTTACAATATACTGGCCCATATGATATGCATATTGTGATGTTCAAATGTGAGTGGTTCGATACGACACCAAATATCGGTTGGAGAATCGATAAACAATTTGGATTCGTCGATATAAATCATCGCAGGAGGTATAGAGGGTCCGATACATTTGCAATAGCAAATCAGGCTGTTCAAGTCTACTATACAAGCTACCCAAGGCGTCGTAGAGATCGATTTGACTGGTGGGCAGTATGCAAGATTAAATCTAGAAATACATTCAACGTTGGAGACCCAGCATACCAAGAGGACCAGATCAAAAGTCCCAATACTTGGGACAACACTCAGATACAATGGATGTTGAAGATATTGAGGAAAATAGAGGGGAGGAAGAGGTTGATACACAAGACTTAGCTGTCAACCAAGGGAGAAAGAGGCGTCTTGTCCCAAATTTTGAGGTAGAAGAAGAAGAAGAAGAAGAAGAAGAAGAAGAAGAAGAAGAAGAAGAATTTGATGGTGTAAGCCCCTGTTTTTCAATTTTTGTTTTATTAGTGCTAATTAAATTTTAATGTTAGTTTTGGCCTTAAAATATTTTATTAGGATTTTTAGGAATTTTTCTATATTTTAAATGAGTTTTAAATATAAAAATATCACTTTGCAAATTATTTAAAATTAATTAAATAAGTTTTGCAATTTTTAGAATTAATTTTATATCAGTTTGTAATTTATGATTTGTTCTTAATTATGAAATACAAATGTTATTTTGCATTTCATGCTGATAGAAGCCTTTTTGCAATTCCTCAAACATGGGGGACTTTTGTGCTAAACTACCAAACCCCCCCAACCAGTCACCCACTCTCTCTCCTCCAGCTCGCTCACCCACCCCCGCTGACCCGACGACCAGCCACGTCGCCGACGGGCAGTCCCCGCCGAATTCGGCTGCCCGACCGCCCTAAAAACCCCTATAAAGCTCCCCCTCACTCCCAAGACCCAAACCCTAAACCTAAATCTCCTCCACGACCGACCGCTGCCCTCTTCTTCCCCGACGAACCCCCAAACCCTAACCCTACTCCGGCGAACGCTGCACCGCCCCAACTGACGACCTTCACCGCCAACCACCACCACCATTCGACTCGCCCTGTCACGCCGACCCCAGTGCCACCCGAGCGCCACCGCCACGACGCCCTCCTCCGCCGTCCCCGACCTTCGACTCACCCTGGGTTGACCGGACACGTAAGTATCAGCCTCGATTCGTGTCGTACGAGTCTCGTCTTCACATATGAGACTCGCCAGGACACGGGGATGTTCGTCCAGTAGCTGGATACGAGAACTAGGTTCGTGCGTGTCGTGCGAAGCACGGACACGAGAAAACCCTGTATCCTTAACTGTCAGGACACATGACCGATTTTATATATTTTTTTTATTAACCTAACCTAAAATGAAATAAAAACAAACCAACCCCTTCCTTAACACAACTGATGGCTGACCCCCTGGCCAGCCCATCCTAAGCTAACCCCCCCCCCCCCCCCCCGCGCGCGCTGTGATGGCTCGGGTTCGAGCCCGGCCTCTGCAGTTTCTTTTCCTTTTTCTTTTTTTTCCTTTTTTTTTCCTTTTTCCTTTTATATATATATCTATTTATATATAGTATACATATTTTGTATATATATAGTATTAATATATATACTATATTAGGTATATATAGTTGCTGTTTTTTATATATATATACTTTATTATTTTATGTATGTATATATATATATATATCTTGCTTATGTATACATATATATTTATGTATATATATTTCTTTGTGTATATATTATCATATATATACTATTATATGTATATGTATACATTAATTTTGTATATATATATATATATATATATAATATATATATAGATATATATATATATATATATATATATATATAAATATATATATATATATATAAAATATTATAGTTAAGTATTTTCTTATATGTATGTATATATACATATATTGTATATATATATATATATATATATATATATATATATATATATATTATATATAATATATATATATATATATATATATATATATATATATATATATATATATATATATATATATATATATATATATATATATATATATATATATATATATATATAATAATATAGTTAAGCATTTCCTGTATATATAAATATCCCTATATTATATATATATATATATATATATATATATATATATATATATATATATATATTAATATATATATATATATATATAATTTTCTATATGTATTTTACTTAGCTTAGTGTAAATTATTTATATAAAATAATGTTCATACTTTCATAGTTACTATGTAAAACTTTACCTTATTAAAATAATAATATTTATTTTGACTATTACCAAATTGTATTTTATCATATTTAAATTACTGCAACCATTTGGTGTCCAAGCCTAGCATGGGTATTTGGGCTCAAATGTGTTTTCACACATTCAAGACCTGTACAAGTCATATTGGACTTGATTCATGGCCTTGCGTCCTGTATTTGAACTTTGGTTCAAATTATATACATGGACAAAATACGCAGATAATTAATTATTGTGTGCAATGCTGTTTTTGATTTTCTAAAAATACTTAAAGTATTGCTAAAATTATGGAAAAATAGTTTTTAGATACTATGTTAAGTTAGCTAATTTAGTATAATTTTGTAGTATTTAATTTACTGTTTTGCCACTAGTTTGGCATATGAAACCAAAACTCATTTTCTGTATACTTAGGAAAACTGATTTTTATAAAATATTTGTACTGGTTAATAAATTCCAGAAAAATTATAATAAATTTCTATGATTAACAAGGATCACTTTGATACTTTGCTTTAAGAAAAACTAGGCTTTTTACCTATCTCTAAAATTGTTAGAACACAATGATCTTTTGATTTATTTATTGATTAATTACGACTTGTAGCTTTTTGTGTTATTTGGAGTTTTAGTCGTGTTGAACCCCATCCCTCACTAGTATAAAAGACCCTAGAAAGTTAGTTAACATAGTGTGTCACCCCGCATTGGTCTCCTATGCCAAGTCATCATTTTGGCTAGGTGCCCAGTCACAAGTCGTGTCGCACCATTTAGTGTCCTAGTGTTTTAGCTTAGTGTAAAACTAAGTTATTATATTTTACTTCTACAGCGACGAGTTACTGGACATCCATAGCATTGTTATCGCAGCTTGTTTTGTTTTGCTTTGCTAGAGACAAGTACTTTCTACGAACTTTACATATTGTCACATAAATGAACTGCAAACCCCACCATGTTATATGCTGATCCTTGGGGTAGCAAGTTAGATCTCTACATATTGTACTTTCAGTTACTACCATGCTTAGAACAGTCCTGATGTATATCTTACATGATTAGAATATGGGTTATGGGGAAACTGTTAGTAGTGTACGTGATTATGCCCCCTTCTCCCGTACGTATGTACCGAGCAAGGTCGATATTTTATGTGTATACCTTGTCGTAGGCTTTATCTCAACGCGAATTTGTACGTGTGTACATCTGTCGCCGTTTCACTTGTACGGAAGTACATTTTATTATGTGCCCCCAGCACATTGTACATCTATTGACCGATCACGTACTTGCTACAGTTTTAAACATTACATATACATCTGTCTCTATGACACGTGTATCCTTGCCATGATAGATTGAGTGATGCCATGCTTTCCAGTTATTTCCTCTCATGTTCATTTCCATGTTTCATATGCTAGTTTGCTAGATTCAGTACTTGCTCCCGTCCTGACAGGATAACGTTGTAGGTGTCCTTACTGAGGAGGAGTTACTCTGCGACTCATACTATGGAGTTACTACCGAGGACCCGGCTCTGCTTTACGAGGATATTCCTGCAGGGAACCTCGCCTAGTTGTCTTTTGTTTACTTAGACTTTTAAGAGTAGACATGTATTAGACTACATAATTTTGTAACTGGACATGTATCCAGTTTTACATTTCAGTTTAATTATACTTGGATATTTTACTATATACGACGACTTTTGTGTTTGGAGCATTTATGATTCTTCTTCACTTATAGAACTGTTAGCACATTTTAGTCTTATCCTGTTGTCTTTAGAACAACTTACTACGTTTTATCTCAACGTAGGCTGGGCATGACTCGGCCTGGCCCAACAATTTGGGTAGCGGGTCGTGACATATTTTTAGTGGTGGCCCATGCAGGTCCTGACTAAACTGTTTGGTTACGTTATTGTACCAAGCATGCCTGCAATTAGGAACTTAAGATAATTAGACAACATTAGGAAAGACGCTTAGAACACTTAGAGGAATGCTAGGATTGCAACATAGGAAATACATCACATGTTTGCTATTATAATTAGATTTTCTTGCATATGATTGCTTGCTTTAAATAAATCCTTATAAGTCTTTTTATATGTAATTTAGATGGTGCTTACTCGTTCGTCCTAGTATGTTACCCCCGAGAATGGGGCCCTCCATATCCAGTCAGCTGACCGGTTGACTGATACACCTCCACCTACCACATTCCCCCACTCCACAGATCCACAGACCCAGATACCACCTTCCACATCCCAGGCCCGGCAGGACCCGATACTTCCACCACCCCCTATCACTATACCCACCCAGGCTTCCGTCACTCTCGACGGGACCCAGCTGCTCACACTGATCCAGGGGTTCCTAACAACCCATCAGGAGCAGACTATCCTACTCCGCCAGAGCATGGAGCGTTCTGAGGGACGTCCCGTGGTCCCACCACATGTAGAGCCACGGCAGAGAGCGGGGACGGTCAAGGACTTCATGGGTCTGAATCCCAAGGAGTTCTCAGGGACTGAGGGCATAGTAGTAGCTGATGACTGGCTAGATTCTGTAGAGAGGAAGCTTCTGGGAGTTAGGATGCCGGATGACCTTCAGGTCGAGGCAGCAGGATTTCTGCTGATAGACTTAGCCGGAATCTGGTTCAGGAATGAGCCGTTGTTCGCGAGAGGTAGAGCCACCTGGGACCAGTTCAAGACCCAGTTCAAGAAGAAATTCTTCTCGACCACTGCTAGAGTAGCCATGGGGCTACGATTCCAGAACATCCAGCAGGGGAACCGTTCTGTTGATGACTATGCGGGAGAGTTTAGTCGCCTGAGCCGTTTTGCTCATAGTCTGGTTGATGATCCAGAGGAGATGACCCGTAGGTTTTGCCATGGTCTAGTTCCAGACATTGGCATCCTTATAGTGGCGAACGGTACGACTGACTACTACCAGAGCCTAGAGTTGGCCCGGAGTATTGAGGAGCGTCTTCTGTCATGCAAGAGGCCGGCTTCTGTACATCATGAGGGACCGTCCAAGCGTCAGGCTTTCCAGCAGAGAGCGCCGACGCTACCCCAGCAGACTTACCGTCCCCCTACACCACATCATCAGACCCCGCCAGTTCGAGCCCCGGGACCCCGACAGCAGCAGCAGAAGGGAGCTATATATTCTTTCTGCGGAAGACCAGGGCACGAGTACTCCATCTGCAGGAAGAGGTTGAAGCAGTGCTTAGCTTGTGGGTCTGCCATCCATCAGATTCGAGAGTGCCCAGTAGTGAAGACTAGAGGACCGCTCCCGACTCAGCAGCAGAGGTTCGGGCAGCATCTGCAGCAGCAGAAGGGACCTCAGGGGAGGGTTTATAGTCTAGCCATTGAGCCGGAGCCGGAGCAGGTTTCAGAGCCGGATTACTTAGCTGACGTCATCACAGGTCATGTTTATTTACATACTTTTCTAGCTGTATGTTTGTTTGATTCTGGTGCATCTCATAGCTTCCTATCATTAGAGTTTATGCATAAACATCATCTAGTAGCTACACCTACTGCGGAGATTAGTAGAGTGATGACGGGAGGAGGACCAGTGCCTATTAGATCTATCTATAGATGTTCTATTTTTATAGCCGGGAGAGAGTTCAGAGGGCGATTCTTTGTGATGCCGCTCCCCGGTTATGATATCATATTGGGGATGGACTGGCTTAGCTATGCCCATGCATCTATAGATTGCCATGAGGGTAGTATTGTGTTCAGTCCCCCAGGCACAGCACCATTCAGTGTCAGGAGGACAGGGCCGAAGATCAGCCTAGAGCCGAACTGTTGTGCTACAGTCGGGGACGCAGCACCGCCACACCCTATCATTAGGGAGTTTATGGATGTATTTCCAGAGGATCTTTCAGGACTTCCGTCTGACAGAGATGTGGAGTTCACTATAGATCTAGTGCCGGGTTCATCACCAGTATCCCGGGCTTGCTATAGAGTGAATCCCAAGGAGGCCATAGAGATGAAAGAGCAGATTGATGACCTATTAAAAAAGGGTTTCATTCGATCCAGTGCTTCTCCATGGGGAGCACCAGTGCTCTTTGTGCCTAAGAAGGATGGTACAGTCCGGTTGTGTATTGACTATCGGGCCTTGAATGCCATCACTATCAAGAACAAATATCCTCTGCCCAGGATAGATGATTTGTTCGACCAATTGAGCGGGGCGAAGGTGTTTTCCAGGATAGATTTGAGATCCGGGTACCATCAGGTGAAGGTTAGGCCAGCAGACATCCAGAAGACGGCGTTCAACACGAAGTACGGGCAATACGAGTTTCTGGTGATGCCATTTGGTCTCACAAATGCGTCAGCTGTCTTTATGAACTTGATGAATAAGACATTTCACCAGTATCTGGATAAGTTCGTCGTAGTATTTATTGACGACATCCTAATATACTCGAAGACACCGGAGGAGCATGCAGAGCACTTGCGAGTAGTTTTGGGGATTCTGAGGCAGGAGAGATTGTTTGCCAAATTGCCGAAGTGCGAGTTCTTTTTAGACCGAGTGGAGTTTCTCGGCCATGTAGTCACTGGAGATGGAATCTCGGTGGATCCCAGGAAGATTGCTGCAGTTGAGACGTGGAAGGCTCCGACGTCAGTTTCAGAGATCAGGAGCTTTCTGGGTTTAGCAGGCTATTACAGAAAGTTCGTCCAGGACTTTGCTAGGATAGCAGAACCCATGACGAAGCTGACGCGGAAGGACGCAGAGTACATTTGGTCAGAGGACTGCCAGGCGGTATTTGAGGAGCTGAAGAGGAGGCTGACGACCGCTCCAGTTCTGACTTTACCTTCAGGTTCTGGAGGTTTCACCATATACAGTGATGCTTCTGGGAAAGGGCTAGGATGTGTTCTACAGCAGCATGGGAAAGTAATTGCTTATGCATCTAGGCAGTTGCGGACTCATGAGAGGAATTATCCTACCCATGACCTCGAGTTAGCTGCGGTGATCTTGGCACTCAAGTTATGGAAACATTACTTATACGGAGAGCGTGTGGAAATCTTTACTGACCACAAAAGCTTGAAGTATGTGTTCACGCAGAAAGAGCTGAACATGAGGCAAAGACGATGGTTGGAGTTGATGAAGGACTTCGACATCGATTTACAGTATCACCCCGGGAAGGCAAATATGGTGGCGGATGCGCTGAGCAGGCATCCGATGGCATGGTACCTGATGATTGATCGACATTTGCGGGAGGATCTGGAGAAGCTCGGTATCGAGCTAGTTCGACCAGGATCAGTGATACAGATGATGGCGCTTGACATTCAGTCAGGTTTGATGGAGCAGATCCGGGAGGCACAGTCTACAGATGAGAGCCTTCATAGACTTCGACCCCAGGCATTAGCTGGATTGCTGGATGACTTCACTATAGCAGAGGATGGATCCCTGAGGCATGGCAGCCGATTGTGCGTGCCGAAGGAAGAGCTAGTAGAGACAGTTTTGCAGGAGGTGCACCGATCGAGATATTCTATTCACCCTGGTGCTAACAAGATGTACCGTGACTTGCGGGAACATCTTTGGTGGCACGGGATGAAGAGGGATGTATCACGTTTCATCTCGAGATGCCTAGTTTGCCAGCAGGTCAAGGCGGAGCGCCAGAGGCCAGCTGGTTTGTTGCAGCCGTTACCCATTCCTGAGTGGAAGTGGGAACATATTACGATGGACTTCGTTTCAGGGCTTCCTCGTTCCTAAGGAGGGAAGGATGCCATCTGGGTCATCGTAGACAGGCTGACGAAGTGTGCGCACTTCATACCCTTCAAGGTGGGGCTTTCCACCGAGAAGTTGGCGGAGCTATACATGCAGCAGATAGTTCGCCTACACGGAGTGCCGGTGAGCATCGTATCAGACAGAGACAGTAGATTCACATCCCACTACTGGAGGAGCTTGCAGGAGGAGTTGGGCAGTAGGCTCAAGTTCAGTACGGCGTACCACCCACAGACAGATGGGCAGTCCGAGAGGACAATACAGACACTGGAGGATATGCTGAGGACTTGCGTGCTGGACTTCGGAGGATCATGGGAGAGCCATCTGCACTTGGTAGAGTTTTCATACAACAACAGCTACCAGGACAGTATTGGTATGTCTCCTTTCGAGGCGCTATATGGACGACGATGCCGTACACCGCTCTTTTGGGATGATGTCGGAGACAGAGTTATGCTTGGGCCAGAGATGATCACGGATGCAGCAGAGAAAGTCGGGATGATCAGAGACAGGCTCAGAGTAGCTCAGGACAGGCAAAAACACTGGGCTGATGCTAGTCGCAGACCGATGGAGTTCGCAGATGGTGATATGGTGCTAGTGAAGATATCACCTACCAGAGGGACGATCCGGTTCGGACGAGGAGGGAAGCTGAGCCCCAGATACATCGGGCCGTTCGAGGTACTTGGCAGGATCGGAGAGGTAGCTTACAGGGTTGCACTTCCACCCAACCTAGCAGGAGTTCACGACGTCTTTCACGTATCTCAGCTGAGGAGATATGTTCCAGACCCCAGTCATGTGCTAGATCATTCAGAGTTGGAGGTCGGACCCAGCCTTACAGTTTCTGAGCAGCCAGTGGAGATATTAGACCGAAGAGAGAAGAGGCTGAGGAACAAGGTTATACCCCTAGTACGAGTAGCTTGGAGCCGTCACTCCCCAGGTGAATCTACTTGGGAGAGGGAGTCGGACATGAGGGAGAGATACCCTTACTTGTTCGATCCAACCGCTGCGAGGGAACCACCCGTTCCCGCTTGATACCTTAGAGGTTAGTTTCGATCGCAGCCTTAGTCATTTTGTTGCATTGCTTGCTATGTTAGAATATTGTAGGTCTTCAATCCTTGTGAATTTCGAGGACAAAATTTTTCAAGGAGGGAAGACTTTTAAGCCCCTGTTTTTCAATTTTTGTTTATTAGTGCTAATTAAATTTTAATGTTAGTTTTGGCCTTAAAATATTTTATTAGGATTTTTAGGAATTTTTCAATATTTTTAAATGAGTTTTAAATATAAAAATATCACTTTGCAAATTATTTGAAATTAATTAAATAAGTTTTGCAATTTTTAGAATTAATTTTATATCAGTTTGTAATTTATGATTTGTTCTTAATTATGAAATGCAAATGTTATTTTGCATTTCATGCTGATAGAAGCCTTTTTGCAATTCCTCAAACATGGGGGACTTTTGTGCTAAACTACCAACCCCCCCCCCCCCGACCAGTCACCCACTCTCTCTCCTCCAGCTCGCTCACCCACCCCCGCTGACCCGACGACCAGCCACGTCGCCGACGGGCAGCCCCCGCCGAATCCGGCTGCCCGACCGCCCTAAAAACCCCTATAAAGCTCCCCCTCACTCCCAAGACCCAAACCCTAAACCTAAATCTCCTCCACGACCGACCGCTGCCCTCTTCTTCCCCGACGAACCCCCAAACCCTAACCCTACTCCGACGAACGCTGCACCGCCCCAACCGACGACCTTCACCGCCAACCACCACCACCATTCGACTCGCCCTGTCACGCCGACCCCAGCGCCACCCGAGCGCCACCGCCACGACGCCTCCTCCGCCGTCCCCGACCTTCGACTCACCCTGGGTTGACCGGACACGTAAGTATCAGCCTCGATTCGTGTCGTGCGAGTCTCGTCTTCACATATGAGACTCGCCAGGACACGGGGATGTTCATCCAGTAGCTGGACAGGAGAACTAGGGTTCGTGCGTGTCGTGCGAAGCACGGACACGAGAAAACCCTGTGTCCTTAACTGTCAGGACACAGGACAGATTTTATATTTTTTTTTATTAACCTAACCTAAAATGAAATAAAAACACACAACTGATGGGCTGACCCCCTGGCCAGCCCATCCTAAGCTAAACCCCCCCCCTCCCCCCCCGCGTGCTGTGATGGCTCGGGTTCGAGCCCGGCCTCTGCAGTTTCTTTTCCTTTTCCTTTTTCTTTTTCTTTTTCTTTTTCTTTTTTCCTTTTTCCTTTTATATATATATCTATTTATATATATATGTATATACATATTTTTGTATATATATGTATTAATATATATACTATATTTAGGTATATAGTTGCTGTTTTTTTATATATATATACTTTATTATTTTATGTATGTATATATATATATATATATATATATGTCTTATGTATACATATATATTTATGTATATATATTTCTTTGTGTATATATTATCATATATACTATTATATGTATATGTATACATTAATTTTGTATATATATATATATATATATATATATATATATATATATATATATATATATATATATATATATATATATATATATATATATATATATATATTATAGTTAAGTATTTTCTTATATGTATGTATATATACATATATTTGTATATATATATATATAATAATATAGTTAAGCATTTTCCTGTATATATATAAATATCCCTATATTTATATATATATATATTATTTTCTATATGTATTTTACTTAGCTTAGTGTAAATTATTTATATAAAATAATGTTCATACTTTCATAGTTACTATGTAAAACTTTACCTTATTAAAATAATAATATTTATTTTGACTATTACCAAATTGTATTTTATCATATTTAAATTACTGCAACCATTTGGTGTCCAAGCCTAGCATGGGTATTTGGGCTCAAATGTGTTTTCACACATTCAAGACCTGTACAAGTTATATTGGACTTGATTCATGGCCTTGGGTCCTGTATTTGAACTTTGGTTCAAATTATATACATGGACAAAATACGCAGATAATTAATTATTGTGTGCAATGCTGTTTTTGATTTTCTAAAAATACTTAAAGTATTGCTAAAATTATGGAAAAATAGTTTTTAGATACTATGTTAAGTTAGCTAATTTAGTATAATTTTGTAGTATTTAATTTACTGTTTTGCCACTAGTTTGGCATATGAAACCAAAACTCATTTTCTGTATACTTAGGAAAACTGATTTTTATAAAATATTTGTACTGGTTAATAAATTCCAGAAAAATTATAATAAATTTCTATGATTAACAAGGATCACTTTGATACTTTGTTTTAAGAAAAACTAGGCTTTTTGCCTATCTCTAAAATTGTTAGAACACAATGATCTTTTGATTTATTTATTGATTAATTACGACTTGTAGCTTTTGTGTTATTTGGAGTTTTAGTCGTGTTGAACCCCATCCCTCACTAGTATAAAAGACCCTAGAAAGTTAGTTAACATAGTGTGTCACCCCACATTGGTCTCCTATGCCAAGTCATCATTTGGCTAGGTGCCCAGTCACAAGTCGTGTCGCACCATTTAGTGTCCTAGTGTTTTAGCTTAGTGTAAAACTAAGTTATTATATTTTACTTCTACAGCGACGAGTTACTGGACATCCATAGCATTGTTATCGCAGCTTGTTTTGTTTTGCTTTGCTAGAGGCAAGTACTTTCTACGAACTTTACATATTGTCACATAAATGAACTGCAAACCCCACCATGTTATATGCTGATCCTTGGGGTAGCAAGTTAGATCTCTACATGTTGTACTTTCAGTTACTACCATGGTTAGAACAGTCCTGATGTATATCTCACATGATTAGAATATGGGTTATGGGGAAACTGTTAGTAGTGTACGTGATTATGCCCCCCCCTTCTTCCGTACGTATGTACCGAGCAAGGTCGACATTTTATGTGTATACCTTGTCGTAGGCTTTATCTCAACGTGGATTTGTACGTGTGTACATCTGTCGCCGTTTCACTTGTACGAAAGTACATTTTATTATGTGCCCCCAGCACATTGTACATCTATTGACCGATCACGTACTTGCTACAGTTTTAAATATTACATATACATCTGTCTCTATGACACGTGTATCCTTGCCATGATAGATTGAGTGATGCCATGCTTTCCAGTTATTTCCTCATCATGTTCATTTCCATGTTTCATATGCTAGTTTGCTAGATTCAGTACTTGCTCCCGTCCTGACAGGATAACGTTGTAGGTGTCCTTACTGAGGAGGAGTTACTCTGCGACTCATACTATGGAGTTACTACCGAGGACCCGGCTCTGCTTTACGAGGATGTTCCTGCAGGAAACCTCGCCTAGTTGTCTTTTGTTTACTTAGACTTTTGAGAGTAGACATGTATTAGACTACATCATTTTGTAACTGGACATGTATCCAGTTTTATATTTCAGTTTACTTGTACTTAGATATTTTACTATATACGACGACTTTTGTGTTTGGAGCATTTATGATTCTTCTTCACTTATAGAACTGTTAGCACATTTTAGTCATATCCTGTTGTCTTTAGAACAGCTTACTACGTTTTATCTCAACGTAGGCTGGGCATGACTCGGCCTGGCCCAACAATTTGGGTAGCAGGTCGTGACAGATGGGGATGAGGTTACAGATGAAATCGACGATGAAGATAAGGATGAGGATGAGGATGAGGAGGATGATGATGAAGACGAGGCCGAGGATGAGAACGAAGAAGATGATTAGGTTAAATATTGTTGTATAGTAAAAACACTTCCAATTACGTGAATTAAGTTTGACCTCATAAAAGCAATTACGTAAATTCATGTTTTTTTCATTCGATTATTTACTTATTGCAGATGGCACTCCTAGTCTTTTTCGTCGCGACGGCACTCGTCTCCCTACTGATGGTATGTATATTTTAGTTTAGTTTTTTATATCCATTTACACTTTCATATTGTTAATTATGTTTATGTGTTCTATTTACAGGTCATGATGGCTGGCCGTGGTCGTGGTGCTGGTCGTGGTGGTGGTGGTGGTGGTGCGGGTCGTGGTCGTGGTCGTACTGGTGCTGGTGGTCGTGGTCGCATTCAGAGTTCCCGGGATGTGACCCCATCAAGCGAGCCCGACCCGGAGAGTACCCCGGGCACAGACGCATCCCGCCCTCGATCGACTACTTCATCGAGGCATCAGTCCGTATCTGCTAGCGGATCCGATCCGCTATCGGAACCACCAGCAGCGGATCCACCAGGGGATGCCCCAGTTACTGCACAGTGGGCCCCGGAGTACCCCCATACTCGGTTTCATCCGGTTACTGGAGAGTACATACGCGGACCCGCGGATCCTCCGACGGCACCAGAGAGGCCGCGAGGCGAGTTCCGACGAGAGCTATGGCCCGCGGGGACCTCGTAAGTAAATTTAAGTAAATTTATTAAATTTCTTTCATTTATTCAAGTTAATAATCCAGTCGTTTCTTCTTTGTAGGTTTTTTCCGTTTAATGTTGGCAGGGCCCTTGGAGAAATTATCAGGGCTAACTTCTACGGTCCCTACCTCAACTTTACGTCGGTGCCCCCAACCGAGCAGTACGTCTGGCTCGACGAGTTGAGGGTATATATCTATATTTTTTTGGTTAAGTCTATGTGATTCTTTAATCAACCATTTTGTAAATTACGTGATAATTGATTTTCTGTGTTAGAGAACGTACTGGTGGCCACCCCATCGCGACGAGGGGATCCGCAGGACCTACCGAAGCGCATGCTCGAAGAAGATCCGGGATATGATTCATGACCTAAAGATGGGGCATACGAGGCCGAATTGGATCCGGCAGGACTATTATGAGGACCTCTTAGGCATGATGGATGACCCTGCATACAAGGAGAAATCGGAGAAGGCGAAGGTGAACCGATCTGCCGCGGGCCTTCATACGGGGTGATCAAGGTCTCACGCAGCGACACTTGCAGATCTGGTGAGCAACCGTAAATTTATTTCACTATCGAATTAGGTATTATTAATTAAAGGAGTTAATTAGTTTCTATGCAAATTTCGTATGCAGGCCCAACGAGCGGTGAAGGAGGGAAGGGCTCCAGAATCGGTCACCATGCACGACGTCTTCCAGCATACGCACAAAAGACGGAAGGACGGGAGCTTCGTCGACAAGAGGGCCAAGGAGACTGATGTAAGTACTTATGTTTATGAGATTAACGTTAGAATTAAAAGTATTCGGACTATAACTTAAGTAAACTTAGGATTCACACTTAACTTAGTGAAACATAGGATTTAGATTACAACTTAGGTAAATCTTATAATATAAACACATTCATTTGATAGGCTGCGTATCGTGAGGCCCTTAGTCGGGCTTAGTTACCTGACACCGAGGATGTCGATGAAACGACGTCCTTCCGGACGCCCTCTTCTTTGGCCGCTCGGAATGATTTGTTCGTAGATACCGTCGGCGGCTTTAAGAAAGGGTACCTGTACGGAGTCGGCTCCCTAGGGCCATTGCATATGGCGACGCAGAGATTTCCACCGACACCGCCTCCTCCCGTGGCCCGGGCAGAAGATGATGTTAGGTCACAGCTTACGCAGCTGCACAAGGCGGTGTCGTCCTTGCGGGAGCAATTTGCCATGCACTTTCCGCCTGCGTCTGCTGCTGCCGGGGCGTCTGCTGCTGCCGGGACGTCTGCTGCTGCCGGTACGTCTGCTGATGGTGCTCGTCCGTCTTCTACTGGTCCATCGACTGCAGGTGCCGGTCCATCTTCCGTGGGCCATGTTTCTTTCAACCCTCAAGCCCCTGTGCTACTGCCTACGGCTGTGACGGCACTCCTGGATCTCATGTCCGCAGAGCAGCTTTGCCAACTTTCGAGCACTGTATTAGACTCCTTGCCTCCGTACTTGTGGAGGAGTTTATGCGTCGGTCGAATACGGGAACGGACAATCGACCTCCTCCTTCTTGAAATATTGTATTAAGAAAATTTAGATTATTTGTGAGAGCTTTGAACTAATTGTGCTATAATCGGCTTATAGCACCGGATATTATGTTACTCTTTAGGGTAATTGATATTTATTTTCTATTAATTTGGTTTGGTCTGTGATTCTTGGATAATTGGTCGTATGTGTATATTTGGTCTATGTGATTCTTGGATAATTGGTGTGCATTATATATTTGGTCTGTGTGATTGTTGGATAATTGGTGTGCATTATATATTGGTTTGGTTTATGCATATATTTGTGAACAGGGAAAGTGCTGCCAATTTTTTTTCCCAAAAAACCCAGCTAGCGACGGACTAGTGACCGTTTAGCGACGGCGTTTCCTAGTTGCCGACTACTTTTCGACGGATATTCCGTCGCTACCTGGAGTTTTTAACCTGTTTCCAGTCAGCGACGGGTTTTCGACGGATCATCCGTCGACATCGTTCTGTTGGTATAAACTTCGACGGAACAGCGACGGATAAGCCGTCGCCAGGGCGACTGATTTTCAGCCGCTATTCCGTCGCTGTATGTGGCGACGGCTTAGCGGCTGATTATCCGTCGCCATGGTTCTGGAAATGTCATGCATTTCCAGAACATGATCGACGGAATAGTCCGTCAGAACACCGTCGCCCATCCGTCGTTATTTACCGACGCATACCGACGGATTTGCGGCGGACCGATACGATCTGATACGCAGTTACGACGGGTTACCGACGGACATGTACGTCGCTATTGCGTACACATTTCAATATTTATTAGTTGCAATGGACGGCAATCCGTCGGGAAAGTGTCGCTAATGCTTCGTATTGTGACGTCGAAAATCAGTCGCTATTCCGTTGCCGTGACGACAACTTAGCGACGGAACGTTATTAGCGACGAGCTGATTGTCGACGGATGATTTTGGCCAAATTCCGTCGGCAATCGGTCGCTAATGTGAATTACCGTCGGTTGAGCGACGAATTCGGCCGTCGCTAAATCGACAAATTTTGGTAGTGTTCCTTTTCCCTTATTAACTACCCATCGCATCACTTTCCTCTCTTATTAACTACCCATCTAATCTCCTCCTCTTCCCCATAACTTTCCATCCCATCCCACCCCTTCCACTTCTTTAATTACCTACCTTTATCATTACTTTTTCAAAACTCTCTCCCATTTACACCCTCCATCACTCTTCCTCAACTTTTAAAAACCCCTTCCTCTTCCCAATCTTCCTTTATAAACTCAACCTTCTTCTTCTTCCTCCTCTTTACCTCTCTTCCTTCACAACTCTCCATCCTCCCATGGCAACCCACAAACCTCCGCGCTCCTCCTCCACCACTGCCAATTCGTTCACCTTCGTGCCTTTCCCTCATGGCTATGATCCAAAAATCTTCACCTCTGCCATGGCTGCCGACGCTTGGTTCCAGCATTTTGCCAACCACAATGTCTACAAGGGCTGAGCCATCAACTGGAATATTTTCTCCAGCCATCTCTCCCTCTTTGAGTCGACCGGTCTCTCATCTCTTCTTCGACGTCAGGTGCCCGTCTATCCCGCAGCGGTGCGCCTGTTTTACTGTAATCTCATTTCCGACATCCAGAACAATGCCATCGAGACCATGGTGAACGATCGACACTTTCACTTAACGGTTTGAGATATTCCTGGCATTCTTGAAGTCCCTAACAAAGGAGATGCTTTCCGACCTTGGCTGCTCTCTATCCTTCTGCCGAAGTTTCCATTGACGAGTTCTACACCATCATTTGCAAGGGACCCAATCCTCCGGCCATTCCGTCCCTTTTCTCGCAGTTGGAGCCATTCTACTACGAGCTCCATCGGATCGTCTGTCGCACAATCTATCCCAAGGGCGGTAACTATGATGCGATCACCAATGATGTACTCGTATGCATGTATTACCTCTACTCTAAGAAGACTTGGTCCTTTCCCAATACTCTTCTCAATGCCTTCTTCGGTGTCCTGCCCGCGGGGAAGCAATCACTGTATTATGGCGCCTTCATCACCCTTATCCTGGAGGCGAAGAATGTGGATCTCTCCCTCTGCCAGTCGGACGACGTACCATCCTACCTTGCTGTCTCTCATTCCATCCTTGGTGCCTCCACGTCTCGTGCATCTTCCTCCCAAGAACCGTCGGCCGCTACTCCTGCTGCGCCCTCTTCTATCCCTCCTACATTCGGGCATTTCATGCCGCTGACCCAGCAGCATTTTGACATGAGCATGGCTCAGACGGAGGAGCAGATGAGGGCCAACACTCGCGGCCTTGGAAACCTTATCCATAGCCGCTTCCATGACTAGGCCTATTTCATCCAGCGCACTCTCCAGGACCGGAATGCTTATCTGGATCTAAACCTTCAGGATCCCATGTACCAAGGCTTCTGCTTCTCTGACCCCAACGCCTACGGCTTCATGTACCTGGACGGCCTGGATCCTTTCTGTGTATTTATCGTGCTCAGGGTGGGGACGACGATGATCCGGCGGATGAGTAGTTTGTGGCCTCCTGTTGTTGATGGTGGTAGAATAAATGGTTGTCGTTTTAGTGTGTGTCCTTTGAGGTCCTTCAGGGACCAGTAGTTTGTTTTACTATTGTGTGCAGTCCTACGGGGACTATGTCTTATGTTTTGATGTTGTTGTGATCACTCTCATGCAGGAGAGTTTTATCTTGTTTTATGTAGTATCCAGCATGAAAGTTATTTCCAATTCTAATATATGCATGCTTTTGTCCATCATAGTGATCTCCCTATTTATTGCTAATTTTTTTTTTAACTTATTTCTCATTTTTGACTAAGTGACAAAGGAGGAGAAAACATATTGAGGGGGAGTTGTCTACCTACGGCGGAGTCATTCCCTGAAGATGCTATCTCTTTGTTTTGTCAATTATCAAAATGGGGGAGATTGTTGGCACAATTTATTTTGATAATATTAACAGCATCTTTGTAGTCTAGTTTTTCTCTGTATTTCAGATTGATATTCTTTCAAAAGCTCTATTGCATAAAGTCTGTCCATTCAAGCCATGTCATCAAAGTCTTGAAGACTGAAGAAAAGACCAGCGCTCAATAAAGACGGCTCTCAACATTTCAAGATATCGAGTCTGTACAAGGTCTAGGTCTTTCTGTAAACACTTAAGGTTGGATGACAAAACGAAAAGCTCTTTTAATTTTTCAGTCAAAAATCAATGTCTAAAAGAACGGCATACCGACGATATACTACGGCATACCGACAGTATACCGTTTTGTTGGCCACAAAATGTTCTGTGACAAACATCGGCGTACCGACGGTATACTACGGCATACCGTTTTGTTAGCCACAAAATGTTCTGTAAAAAACATCGACGTACCGACGGTATACTACGTCATACCGACGGTATACCATTTTGTGAGCCCCAAAACGTTCTATGACAAAACATCGGCGTACCGACGGTATACTACGGCATACCGACGGTATTCCGTTTTGTTAGCCATAAAATGTTCTGCGATGAACATCGGTATACCGACGGCATACCGCGGCATACCGACGGTATACCGGTTTATCTAATTTAATTTTTGAATGGACGAATACTAGCATTAATTGCTAGCATTGAATGCTCCCCAATGGATATAATTATTACCGTTACTGTTCAGAACGGTATACCGACGGCATGCCGGTCCATACCGACGGTATGCCGTCTGGGCTATATTCAGGAGAATTAAATGCTACCTACTCTTGGTTTCTATATAAATGGATGCCTTCTCTCTCTTGAAGGCTTATCCACTTAAGCCATAAATTTCTCAACAACCAAGAGCACCACCATTACTACTCTGCCCAAGCTTTTAATTGTCATCCATTCCAAAAGTGCTAGAGTATTCAAGAGTTGTACTTTTCGATCTTCAAGTGTTAGAAGATCAACAATTTTCTTCCTTTCCTTTTGAAGTTGGCGAACCTTCGTAAGAAAACTCGTGTGTAAGAAGTTGGCGAGTTCTTCGGATCCAAACTCGTGTTGAAGTTGGCGAGTTCTTCGGATCCAAACTCGTGTGTACTATTTTACCAAATAGTAGATTTAAGCCGAAGAGAGTTCCAGGACTGGATTGCCTCTAGGAAGGATACCATGATACATCGCGTGTTTGATTTTCTTACTCTCTCTCTTTTTAATTAAGTAATATAGCTTCTTGTGTTTAAATTATTTTATTTTCCTATTCACCCCCCCTCTAGGGTTCTACAAATACAATATGTGAACATGAAAACATGTCATGTATATATATTGTACAATCATATTCTAACTATACTAAAACACTAAAGCATGATAAAACATCATTTCAATCAAAGAAAATAGCAAAAGCGGACGAAAAAATAGCTCAAATCAGCCTAAAACGACATACCGGTGGTATACGACGGTATACCGGCGGTATTCCGGCCTAAAGACAGAAAGTTTCTGGTGCAAAAATCGGCATACCTTCGGTATACTACGGGTATACCGTCGGAATTCCGATATTCCAAACAGCAACAAATTTCAGATTTTTACCAAAACTTGTTTCGGCTATAAAAACTTTATTTTAAATCAAAATTCGGATTTTCAAAAGCTAAAATCGCATAGAATTTAATTTTCTATAACATGGAAGTATTAATTTTCACAAATTAAAGCATTTGATAGATCAATACCTCAAAATACTCAAAAATTACATCTAGAAACTTAGATCTACGTAATTCTACCGATCAAAACCAAAAGTGCTATATACTAGATGTTAAGAATTTAGAGGAGCATATTATAGAACAATAAAACTTTAATTTCTATGGAAAATAAAATTATAGCATGGTCATGTCACTTTTGAGCAAGATGTACTTGCCTACGGTTAAGTTCCAGGCCTAATCTCCTACGGTTAAGTTCCAGGCCAAGCCTTCCTAAGCTTGAGGAAGTGGGAAGAAAGTGAAGAGGAAATGGAGAAGGAAAGAAAAGAGAAAAGAGAGAAACTCAATGGATATATATAGAATGGGTGAATTAATCGTGATCCATGTCAAAATTTAGATCAATCCTAGACATTGAAAGAAAACCAATTATCCAATGGATAATAGGATGCATCGACACTATTCATGAAAATATCTAAATACTATTCATCAAAATATCTAAATACTATTCACGAAAATATTAGAAACACTATTCATAAAAATATGATAAATCAAAAATAACTAAAATATGGAAAATTTGTCTGGACGGTATGCCGTCGGTATATACCGATACACCGTCGGTATGCCGGTCAAGGAAAAAATCTATAATTTGGAAAACATTTTGAAGCATTCCGAAAACCAAGAAAATACGAAATACAAGACAAAATACGTATCCGTATATAAATACCGATACTGTGAGACGAGTCTCACAGAGAAACAACTCCTTCATGGGTTTCGAAGCAAAGCAGAGCCATCCAAGAAGAAATTCTCGAAGAAGAAGAACCGGTGGCACCCCTGTATTGGAAGCCTAGAAGGAAATTGCTGGCAACTAGAGCAGATTGTCCAAGAGTTGGCTCTTCCTCTACTTTTTTTGGTCCAGAGGAATCTTTAAATCAGCATGAGACAC
Source organism: Iris pallida (assembly GCA_029216955.1). NCBI lineage: Eukaryota > Viridiplantae > Streptophyta > Magnoliopsida > Asparagales > Iridaceae > Iris > Iris pallida. The sequence goes on from JANAVB010009148.1 coordinate 88,471, forward strand.
CACCACCTTTGAAGCAAAATTTGCCACTACAAAAAGATAGTTTTTCTTATTATTACTTTCGTATAATCATTGAAATTTGACATTGTTTTTTTATTATTCCAAAACCAGAAATTATAAAGGATAGTGTTCCTGTATCTGTAATTGTTCTAGCTCCCGCAGGAGTGATGATGTCATCTCCGACTCCTGGAACCCCAGAACCTGAACCCTTGGAGAAGGTTTTACTTTCAATAGAATCTCTGGCAAGAATAAAAATCCCCCTACTCAGAAGGATAAAGTCGCAGATCCTCCTATTGCACAAACTCCTACTCTTTCTCAAGAAGATCGAAAAATGATAGAGGCTCTGGAGGGATGTGATTTTGGAGATTTCTCTAATGAAGATGATCTCACCATTGCTGTCGAAGGTGAGCAACCTTCGGTAGAAGTTATATTGAACGAAGAAGGACCGACCACTGTTGTGGGTGAATAGTACTCTATTGATAATGAAGGGCATTTAGGCCTGAGAACTGATGAATCCAAAGCTCCTGAAGAGGTTTATGAAGATCAGCGAGGAGTTTCTAAAGCAGTTAAGATTGTTGAAAATCCTAAAGCTGATACTACAGGGATTGAAACCCTTGGAGATCAAACAACAAAGAATAAGGAGACAAACACAAGCGCCCTGACCCTCCAAACAGAGTCAGGGGCTGGAAGCAGTCGCTTCTTATCGGGCGGCTCGAAAGCTGGAAGCAGCCAAGCAGCAGCGTCTGAGAACACTATGTCGAGGCTTCGTATGGAAGCAGCCATGCCTCATGAAATGCCATATGTACTACCAGGTTCAGGTAAATTTCTGATTTTTATTTATCCTAATCCCTCTGATAATGTTTTAACAATGGTATATGTTGATCGCAGAAGGACCTATGGGAACGACCAGCTCGACAATGGCTCATTTGGATAGAGGAACCCATTTAGGAGAAGGGAGCTCATCCCAGATGCCCAAATTTGGATCTCCTGATGCACAATCTGAAGTACCTCCAACTGCTGCAGTAGTAGAAACTCGAATGGAAGTAGTGGCCACTCCAGGCGCTCTTGCGACAAACAGATTTATTGTGGCTTCTTTCACCAAAGTCTTTTATGCATCTCTGAGACCTCTGGTTCAAAGGGTGATGGAGAAGGATGATGTTCCTTTTACAACAGTCAGAAGTCCTTAATCTTATCTAATCGGAGGTATCCGCGATATGGGAGATCGGGATCTGGCCACCTACTTAGAGCATGTATTGGACGAACTTGAAGAATCCATTAAAGCCTACAAAGACCTCAAAAGAGAGATTATTCAACAACTCGTGGACGCAGAATGTGAAGCCATGGCTCGTAAAGCTGAAATAAACAAAGCTAATTTTGAAGCTTTCTTGATGGCTTTCTCCCAACGCTCCGCAGAGATGGACGTCCAAATTATTGAAGCGGCCTCCACTGTCGAACATCATAAAACTGCAACTACAGAGAGAGAAAGAAGCTTTTGAACTGGAAGTTAAAATTGCTCGACTCCAAGAACGACACAAGACGACTAAGCAACATATAGAAGAAGAAATCCAACTGTATCAAGCCGCTGCAAACCAGTTGGATATTTTGAAACGTCAGAAAAATGATTTTGTCAGAATGCAGAATAAAGAATTAGCACGCCAGACAACTACTTTGCACCCTTTCGACCCACAGTCTAGAAGAGTCCAAGCTAGACAACGGGTGCTTGATTTCTGTGTAGAAAGAGCCAAGGCTTTGAAGAAACGGATTGAAGACCTCAGCACTCAACCTCCAGAATAAAGAGATCCTAGTTGTTATATTTTTTTTAATTATACCTTCCATATGATGTACTTTTTTTTAAAACATTTTGAACATCATTAATGAAAAATGAAAAAAAATTGTGGTTCCATTACTTGTTGCATATCCTGTTAAAGATATAAATAATAGATAAGAATAGAAAAGTATGTTCAGAGGTACCGGACATGACATATCTCCTAAAAGAAAATAACAATACTAATTATATCTTTTCAGAGGTAATATGGACGTGACAGAATATAATTGTCAGAATATTGTCATTTCAAAAGATGACTTTATCAGAGGTAATGTGGACGTAATAAGTCGCTGATGTATATGATAGAATTCAGAGGCAATACAAACATGAATTCATGTATTTGTTGATTATCTTTGAATCAGCTAGGATTCAAAAATAAGATATCTTTTAGAACGATTGGGTTCTAAAAGATTGGATTTATGATCAGGTGATATGATGTGGATATATTCCGCTGGGGATTTTAAGAGTTTATCAGAAGGGTGAACAACTCAAATCTTTTAGTATATACAACATTCAAAGAATATTTTACATTTCTTTCAGACTTAGTACTTTTTTAAGAATTTTCCATTGATAGGCATCATAGCAACTCGGCCATCCATTTCGGTTAGTTGATAAGCTCCGTTTAAGAAAACCTTGTTTACAATATAGGGACCTTTTAATTTCGCTTCGAATTTGCCCTTGCTCATGTGTATCATAGTCATAGGACGTCTGACAGTAAGGACTAGTTCACCTTTTTGGAATGCTCGTACTTTGACCTTTCGGTTGAAAGCTTTGGAGATACGGGCTTGATATAGCTCAATATACTGTTGATCTAGTAACCGTTTCTCATCCAACACTTCAAGCTCCTGAAGTCGAAGACGATCATTGTTTTCTGTTGTGAGTTCATTGGCAATTGCAATTCTTAAGGAGGGGATTTAAATTTCTAATGGTAAGACAATTTTGCATCTGTACAGCAAGGAGAAATGCATGCAACCGGTTGGAGTACGTATAGCAGTGCGATAAGCCCATAGATATTCTCCAAACTTTTTACTCCAATTTCTTTTATTGGTAGAAACGAATTTCTTGAGAAGCTTAATAATAGTTTTGTTGAATGCTTCAGCTAAACCGTTAGCTGCAGGATTGTAGGCAATGTAAGCAACATTATTGATTCTGTTATCATCACAAAACCGAGTAAACTTTTGACTGATGAATTGTGGTCTATTATATCGAATCTGTATATCACATGATGTTTAATGAAGTTGATGACATTGCTGGTCTTGACTTCAGATAAAGGTATAGCTTTGGCCTATTTCAAAAAGTAATCGGTTATAGCCAGTATAAACCGATGTCCTCAAGACGATGGTGGAATGGTAGGACCAATAACATCCATACCCCAAGCTTCAAAAGGCCATGATGTGGCAGTCGGATGAAGGAACTCCGATGGTTGATGGATGAAGTCTGCATAGATTTGACAGGCTCGACATTTTCTTGCATATTCAATGGCATCTGATACCATTGTTGGCCAATAGTAGCCCATACGTCGGATACGATCTTGTAATTTAGGACCAGACTGATGTGCACCACACACACCATCGTGAACTTCTTGTAGTATTTGTTTTGCTTCATCTCCAGTAAGACAACGTAAGAGTAGACCATCAAATGTTCGTCGATAAAGGGTCTTAGAAGTATGATTATAATAAAACTGAAGTGATCGCCTACGAATTGTTGTAGCTTCTTTAGAATCTTCTAGTAAAATATCATGTACCACAAAGTTAATAAAAGAAGCTCTCCAGTCTTCACTAATGATATTGATTTCAGTTGAATTGCTAAACTCTATATTTGAGTTATTCTTAATACAAAATATCTCTCTATTAGTGATAACAATCATCTGTTACCTTTTTACTGGGATTGCTAATATGGCTGCCAGATTAGCCAATGCATCGGCCTCCGTATTACATGTCTGACGTATATGTTCAATGAAGAAACTCTTGAACGATGTAGCCAGCCTAACTGCCGCTTCATGATATGGGACAAGATCCTGGTGTCGAACTTCATACGTGCCTCTAACCTGATTGACAATCAGTTTAGAGTCTTCATATACTTTAAGATATTCAATGTCCAATTGTTTAGCCAATTGGAGACCAATTAGCATAGCGTTGTATTCAGCCACGTTATTGGGACATGACTCGCCTAAAGAATAAGCTCTTTGAATAGCTAATCCTTCTGGCGATACGTGGACGATTCCAACTCCAGCGATAATGGATCCTTTTGGTCCTATTCTGGATGCACCGTCAAAGAATAGGCGCCAGGCAAATTTTTTTCTTCTGAAATTATGTTGGATTCCAAAGTTTTATCTGGAATCTCGTCATAGAGTTTAGATGTTTGGGAATTGGATGAGCTGCCAGAAAGTCAGCAAGAGCTTGACCCTTAACATATTTTTCAGGAATATAAACCATATCATATTATGCTAATAATATGACCCATGTAGCAAGCCTGGAATTGAGTGTACTGGGCTTCTTCATCAAGACCTAGAGAGGGTTAACTATAGAAATAACATGAATAATTTGGCCGGTGATATAATGTCTCGTCTTTTGAACAACAAACATCAAAGCTAGACATTTTTTTCCACTGGGTTGTATCGATGTTCAGCTTCGATCATTGTACGGCTGAGATAATAGATAGCTTGTTCATTACCTTCTTTATTCTTTTGAGCTAATAAAGTACCTAATGAATGTCACGACCCGCACCCAGATATACGAGTACGAATACGTAGGCCACGCCCAGCCTACGTCGCGGTATCGACGGTAGAACGCTGTCAAGTATACTATACTAACTACAACATCTAAAGATCCATAACTAGAAATGTACTCATGTCACATCACGAAAACTAAGGAAGATAAGACAAGAAATGATAACAATATCACTAGAACAACTTGAATCTACAATGATCATAAGACAGAAAAATAAAGAAGGACAACAAGACTAACTAAAGATAACTACCAGGCAACTCACATAGAAGAAAAGTGAGATCCACCTCAGCTAGCAACATCATGAAGTCCCATACTGAGGGCACAACTACTCCTAAAATTTTGTCAACATATCCAGTCAGGATAGAACGAGCACAAATCTCAAATAACAGTTCTAATTAGACGATATTGAACATATAGCAGTAAATAGGGAGAATATACAAAAAATCATGAAATGTACATGTGAGTATCATGGCAAGGTAAGCTGTAAATCTAGAGATAGAACAAGGCAAGTAAAACTGATCATGTCAAGTACAAGAATCAAGAATCATCTATCTAAGTGTGTGAGTACTAGCTACGACATGTGGCCGGCTTGGGTCTGCACAAGGTCATGATCTAGCCAACCATACGTGTGGTGTATGATTGGCATTCACAAGGTTCACAAGATATACAAGGTGGGTATTGACCACACATCTACACTAATACTCCCCGTCCCCGACCAGTATAGTGGATCCAACCATGACACATCATGACACGCGATTCTCCGAGAGGGTAGCTAGCCTTCGCAGGAATCGTGTCTATACAATGCACAAGAAACAAGAAAGACTTGTACAAGATATACCAAGGAGAGCGAGGAATAATATCTCATAACGGGATCCAGGGAAATACCAATCCGTGTGAACAATGTGTCAAGAGAACAAGGGTATCTACACTAAATACAAGAAACATAAACGATATCATAAAACAAAAATATTATCAGAGAATGTACTCGTCTGTGATCTGGTGGAATATGTCAACTGGTCCAAGAACAGTGCCTCGAGGGCCTATAGGTGGAATACTGTATCAATATAAGGGTTTGGAAGTAAAATCAAGTCATACTAAGTCAACTAGGTCAAGACAAGTCAAAGCAAATCAAACTAGGTCAATCTAAGTCAATGGTTGACTTACAGTTGACTTTGGTCAACTGGTCAACTCTGGTCAACCTTAGGTCAACTCTAGGTCAAACTTGACTAACGTTGACTAACAGTTGACTTTGGGTCAACTGGTCAACTTCAGTCCAGTTCCAATCAATTTTAGGCTACGGTTGACTTCCGATTGACTTTGTCAAAATAGTCAACTGTGGTCAACCAGGGTCAAAGCTAGTCTCTACAAACATCTACAGGGTCAACACATCAATTTCAGTGATTGTGAAATCACCGGAATCGATGGAACTCAAAATACCACAAAGGAGAAAGATTATAATAATAGGGTAAAAATCTACAGATGTTGTCGGATGATGAAACTAACATCACCAACGTATCCAGAATGGTCAAATCAGCTAGGATAGCCTGTCCAAAAGTTCAATTTGGATGCAGAGGCAAAACGGTAATTTCGGGCCAAAATGTTCGCCGTTGGACACACTTTGCACCGAAAAACGTGCCGAAACAAAAGTGCACAAAACCTAACAAATTATATGTCCACGAATCCAGAATGACGATACGAACCCAACGGTATATCCAGAATTGGATTCCGTTGACCCGATCTCAAATTGGTCCGGTGACCAGGACATTAAAATTTCGATTTGCATGGAAAAGCGTGTCGGAGCCAATGTCCTCAAAACTCAGCAAATTACATGTCAACGAGTCCAGAATGACGATACGAACTCAACGGTATGTCCAGAATTGGATTCCGATGAGCCGAACTCAAAATGACACGTTGACCCAGAAAGTGGGACCTACTTTGCACCGAAATGCGTGCCAGGGCCCACGTTCTCCAAATCAAGCAAACTTTATATGAAAACATGCCAGAACGATGCCACGAGTCTACTGGTGGTGTCAAAAATTGAATCCGGAGTCCCGGGTTCAAAAATGGAATTTTACAAGTGCAACTCTAAGAATTCGAACGGCCAACTTTGGCGTCGAATTCGACCGACCTAACAAGCTCAAACTAAAATGACATCTAAAGGGGGCAGGAAGAGGGTTATACCAGATGTGCACCGGAACTGGTAGCGCACAAAATGGAGCTGCGATGACGTAGATACGAATCCGCGAAGTTGGCATCGCAAAACTGTCCAAAAATAGTACAAATTAAAACGTCAACTTGGTGGACGGTTTTGATGTATCAAACGACGAATTTAACGGTTCAAACTTGACAGAGGTGAAGAGGGATATACCGAGATTGAGATGGAGCAAGGAGTTCGCCGATCCAACGGTCGGATCTCCCAGAAAATGCGTGCGAAGTCGCTGCGACGGAGCGCGAATTCTGAAATTTTTCCGCGCGCGCGTCGACGGAACTCCGAGTAAAACGCTGAAATCGCCTAGGCGGCGCATCCCGGAGGAAGGTGGCTGCCACTGGGCCTGCCTGGTGGTGCGCCCGGCCAAGGGTGGTCGGCCACTGCGGCGGCGGCCGACGGCAGCGCCGTACGGCGGCGCGGCGGCGTGCTACGGCGGCCCGCACGCGCGCACAGTGCGCTGCTGCTGCTACGGCTGCTGCCTCGCTGCGTGGGCGCGTCGGCCACGTAGTGGCGCACGGCAGGGGGGGCGTGGACTGGTGGAGGTGGTGGCGTTGGATGTGGTGGTGGTGGTGAATGGTAATGGTGGTGGTGAAATGGTGATGAAGATGAAGGAAGAGGAGGAGAATGAAGATGATGATGGTGGTGCATGGTGAAGAAGAGAAGAATGATGGTGGTGAAGAAGGAGGAGGCTGTGGTGGTGGTTGCCGGCGGGAGGCCATGGAGGGGGTGGTGGTGAATTTCGGCCGAGAGGGAGTAAGAGAGGGATGGAGATGTGTGTGTGTGTGTTGTGTTTGTATGAATTTAAAAGAGAGGAGAGAGAATAGTTATTATATGAGTGTGTGTGTGATATTAATGAAAGAGAGGGAGAGAGAGAATGATGATGATGTAGAGGAAATGGGGGGGCTGTTCCTGTACGGGTTGGGGTGGTGTGGTGATGGGTTGTGTGTTTGTATAAGTGAAGAGAGAGAGAGAGGGATTATATATATATAATATATATGTATGTATATATATTATATAAAGAGAGATATTAAGAAGATATTAGAGAGAGAGAATAAGAGAGGGGGGTGTGTATGTCGGCTGATGGGAGGGGGAGTGTTGTGCTTGTGATGGAGAGGGGTGTAGGTGTGTAGGAGAGAAGAGAGAGAAAGAGAGATATTTACCTATATATATACATATATATATTAGAATGAGAGAGAAAGAGTTATTTTTATGTAAAGAGATATTTTTGAGTAGGGGGAAAATGAAGAATTATCAATGGGGTGTATAGATAGACATGGTAGGGTCACACAAATTTGGGTTGGGTTCGGTTGAGCCGGGTCGGGTTAAAATCGGACATGGTACAATAATTAAATTATTTTAGGTATTTATAATTATGGATAAATAAGTAGCATGTGGGGGCTCAATTAAATGGGACACAAATGTCAGGCGGGGTAGTAGGCTCCATGTGGGCCATGTCCATATTTGGGATCGACTAGGTTGGGTCGATGTCGGATCCCAAAATTAAATGGGAAATTAAATCAGGTTTTTCGGTAGATAATTAATTGGCCTAAATTGAATCGAAAGTTGTGCGAAGGAAATGGAGCACAAAATGGAGTGTCTGAGTGGGACACGAAGGTCATGGGTGAAGAGCGTCTCGAGTAGATCAGGCATGACAAGTTGGTTCTGAGAAAACGACTGGTCTGGTGCTCCTAAATTAAAAGTCACGGTAACGTGCATATGAGGATCCAGGAAAAGGGTGGGAATTCAATTAATAATTAAATGGTCTAAATTGACCCGAACTTGCGCGAAGCAAAAAGAGTACAAGGGAGCAAGTTCGAGTGGGATACGAAATATCAATGTGAAGATAATCTCATCTACTACAGACTCCAAGAAGGAAGTTTCCAGAGACTGACATCCCTGATGCTCTAGAATTCTAAGTCACGGTAAAGAGCATTAAATCAAATAATAAACAAATAATAATATATATTACAACTAATTGAATTATAAAAATAATAAAAAAATAAATCCTAAATTCAGGGGCTTACAATCCTACCCACCTTATAAAAATTTTGTCCTCGAAATTAAAGGTTGGTAGTGGGGTTAAAACATGATAGAAGATTTATGCAATAATTTAGGCACGATCCAAGAATGACGAGTTTGCACGATCAAGATAATCGATTTAAAATTTTTCAGGCACGATGAGGGATTTAGCACGATAAACAAGACGACCAAAATTGATTGGTCATGGACAGAAGGGAATCAAAATCTTAATAACATCAAAATTTAAGAAACAATTGAGATATAAACATTTCGAGATTTTCAGAGTTTTCAAGTGTAGATGACAGATGTAGATGCGAGATAGGTGATTTATGTAATCAAGACATAGCTAAACAAGGCAAAGGAAATAACGGTAAGATGAGAAAATTATCATGCGATGGGAGAGAAAATAATGATAAACAAGAAATAATGGTAGGAATTATCTTGCTCAATTGGTAAAAGAAGTGAATCAACTTAAGATATGACCTGATAACCATACACGTCTATCCCAAATCATGTTGCCAGAATTCTCGCCACGCCAGTAAGCATAGCGGTAATAAACAATAAAGTCCATAACTATGGTATACACCCTATAATCATGTCATCTATATTCCTTACCACGCCAACCGGTATGGCTGCAAGAGAATCTAAATGACATAACTAGGATAGTATATCCAAATTAGGCTCCATGTCCTTGTCTCGCTAGCTAATATGACTGCGATGAATTCTAAACTCCATAAATAAAGTAGACACTTACTGTTCTCATCTTCCTCGTCCAAAATATGTTTATCAGGATATCTTAACTCAATTCTTAAAAGAATTATCCAAAACAAGATCAAAGGTCAACAACGAATATTAAGATTTAAAATTCAACAACAAGTCAAGGGTAAGTTAATAGAAACAACGAAAACAACTTTCGAGACAGGGTTCAGAGGAAATCTCAGGGAAAGTCCCGAGGGTACTACCTAGGTCAAGATAGAAAATGGTGGAATATAATCTAAAACAAACCTCGACCATGATACGAGGTTGGTAAATCATATTCTCTCCCCGACCTAGATGATAAATAAGTCCAACTCATACCTTCCCTCTGGGGTCCACAAACTCATCCCAAGAAGGAATAAAGTTTGATAAGGACAAATATTTCAAAAATCAGAACGGACAAGAACAAATTGGAAAGTTTTCAAAATATTCGAAATAAGATTCCCAGGGGTCATCCCTGGAACCTACCATGAGTTCCTAATATGTGACTGAGTACCAAAATTCTAAAATATTCCATTACTCAACCTTAATCCTAGGGCAGGCTCGTAGTAGTACAGACAAACTCAAGTACTACCACGACTTTGCATTAATAGCAAAGACTGACCTGCATGGGCCACCACTAAAAACGTGTCACGACCCGCACCCAGATATACGGGTACGAATACGTGGGCCACGCCCAGCCTACGCCGCGGTATCGGCGGTAGATCGCTGTCAAGTATACTATACTAACTACAACATCTAAAGATCCATAACTAGAAATGTACTCATGTCATATCACGAAAACTAAGGAAGATAAGACAAGAAATAATAACAATATCACTAGAACAACTAGAATCTACAATGATCATAAGATAGGAAAATAAAGAAGGACAACAAGACTAACTAAAGATAACTACCAGGCAACTCACATAGAAGAAAAGTGAGATCCACCTCAGCTAGCAACATCATGAAGTCCCATACTGAGGGCACAACTACTCCTAAAATTTTGTCAACATATCCAGTCAGGATGGAACGAGCACAAATCTCAAATAACAGTTCTAATTAGACGATATTGAACATGTAGCAGTAAATAGGGAGAATATACAAGAAATCATGAAATGTACATGTGAGTATCATGGCAAGGTAAGCTGTAAATCTAGAGCTAGAACAAGGTAAGTAAAACTGATCATGTCATGTACAAGAATCAAGAATCATCTATCTAAGTGTGTGAGTACTAGCTACGACATGTGGCCGGCTTGGGTCTGCACAAGGTCATGATCTAGCCAACCATACGTGTGGTGTATGATTGGCATTCACAAGGTTCACAAGATATACAAGGTGGGTATTGACCACACATCTACACTAATACTCCCCGTCCCCGACCAGTATATTGGATCCAACCATGACACATCATGACACGCGATTCTCCGAGAGGGTAGCTAGCCTTCGCAGGAATCGTGTCTATACAATGCACAAGAAACAAGAAAGACTTGTACAAGATATACCAAGGAGAGCGAGGAATAATATCTCATGACGGGATCCAGGGAAATACCAATCCGTGTGAACAATGTGTCAAGAGAACAAGGGTATCTACACTAAATACAAGAAACATAAACGATATCATAAAATAAAAATATTATCAGAGAATGTACTCGTCTGTGATCTGGTGGAATATGTCAACTGGTCCAAGAACAGTGCCTCGAGGACCTATAGGTGGAATACTGTATCAATATAAGGGTTTGGAAGTAAAATCAAGTCATACTAAGTCAACTAGGTCAAGACAAGTCAAAGCAAATCAAACTAGGTCAATCTAAGTCAATGGTTGACTTACAGTTGACTTTGGTCAACTGGTCAACTCTGGTCAACCTTAGGTCAACTCTAGGTCAAACTTGACTAACGTTGACTAACAGTTGACTTTGGGTCAACTGGTCAACTTCAGTCCAGTTCCAATCAATTTTAGGCTACGGTTGACTTCCGGTTGACTTTGTCAAAATAGTCAACTGTGGTCAACCAGGGTCAAAGCTAGTCTCTACAAACATCTACAAGGTCAACACATCAATTTCAGTGATTGTGAAATCACCGGAATCGATGGAACTCAAAATACCACAAAGAAGAAAGATTATAATAATAGGGTGAAAACCTACAGATGTTGTCGGATGATGAAACTAACATCACCAACGTGTCCAGAATGGTCAAATAAGCTAGAATAGCCTGTCTAAAAGTCTAATTTAGACGCAAGGGCAAAACGGTAATTTTGGGCCAAAATGATGTCCGCCGTTGGACACACTTTGCACCGAAAAACGTACCGAAATAAAAGTGCACAAAACCTAACAAATTATATGTCCACGAATCCAGAATGACGATACGAACCCAACGGTATATCCAGAATTGGATTCCGTTGACCCGATCTCAAATTGGTCCGTTGACCAGGATATTGAAATTCCAATTTGTACGGAAAAGCGTGTCGGAGCCAATGTCCTCAAAGCTCAGCAAATTATGTGTCAACGAGTCCAGAATGACGATACGAACTCAACGGTATATCCGAAATTGGATTCCGATGAGCTGAACTCAAAATGACACGTTGACCCAGAAAGTGGGACCTACTTTGCACCGAAATGCGTGCCAGGGCCCACGTTCTCCAAATCAAGCAAACTTTATATGAAAACATGCCAGAACGACGCCACGAGTCTACTAGTGGTGTCAGAAATTGAATCCGGAGTCCCGGGTTCAAAAATGGAATTTTACAAGTGCAACTCTAAGAATTCGAACGGCCAACTTTGGCGTCGAATTCGATCGACCTAACAAGCTCAAACTAAAATGAGATCTAAAGGGGGCAGGAAGAGGGTTATACCAGCTGTGTACCAGAACTGGTAGCGCGCAAAACGGAGCTGCGACGACGTAGATACGAACCCACGAAATTGGTATCGCAAAATTGTCCAAAAACAGTACAAATTAAAATGTCAACTTGGTGGCCGGTTTTGATGTATCAAACGACGAAATTAACGGTTCAATTGACAGAGATGAAGAGGGATATACCGAGATTGAGACGGAGCAAGGAGTTCGCCGATCCAACGGTCGAATCTCCCAGAAAATACGTGCGAAGTCGCTGCGACGGAGCGCGAATTCTGAAATTTCTCCGCGCGCGCGTCGACGGAACTCCGAGTAAAACGCTGAAATCGCCTAGGCGGCGCATCCCGGAGGATGGTGGCCGCCACGGGGCCTGACTGGGGTTGCGCCCGGCCAAGGGTGGCCGGCCACGGCGGCGGCGGCCGGCGACAGTGTCGTACGGCGGCACGGCGGCACGCTACGGCGGCCCGCGCGCGCGCGCACAGTTCGCTGCTGCTGCTACAGCTGCTGCCTCGCTGCGGGGGCACGCCGGCCACATGGTGGCACACGGCGGGGGGGCGTGGACTAGTGGAGGTGGTGGCATTGGATGTGGTGGTGGTGGTGAATGGTAATGGTGGTGGTGAAATGGTGATAAAGATGAGGGAAGAGGAGGAGAATGAAGATGATGATGGTGGTGCATGGTGAAGAAGAGAAGAATGATGGTGGTGAAGAAGGAGGAGGCTGTGGTGGTGGTTGCCGATGGGAGGCCATGGAGGGGGTGGTGGTGAAGTTCGGCCGAGAGGGAGTGAGAGAGGGATGGAGATGTGTGTGTGTGTGTTGTGTTTGTATGAATTTAAAAGAGAGGAGAGAGAATAGTTATTATATGAGTGTGTGTGTGATATTAATGAAAGCGAGGGAGAGAGAGAATGATGATGATGTAGAGGAAAAAAGGGGGAGGGCTGTTCCTGTACAGGTAGGGGTGGTGTGGTGATGGGTTGTGTGTTTGTATTAGTGAAAAGAGAGAGAGAGGGATTATATATATATAATATATATGTATGTATATATATTATATAAAGAGAGATATTAAGAAAATATTAGAGAGAGAGAATAAGAGAGAGGGGGGTGTGTATGTCGGCTGATGGGAGGGGGAGTGTTGTGCTTGTGATGGGGAGGGGTGTAGGTGTGTAGGAGAGAAGAGAGAGAAAGAGAGATATTTACCTATATATATATATACATATATATATTAGAATGAGAGAGAAAGAGTTATTTTTATGTAAAGAGATATTTTTGAGTAGGGGGGAAAATAAGGAATTATCAATGGGGTGTATAGATAGGATGGTAGGGTCACACAAATTTGGGTTGGGTTCGGTTGAGCCGGGTCGGGTTAAAATCGGACATGGTACAATAATTAAATTATTTTAGGTATTTATAATTATGGATAAATAAGTAGCATGTGGGGGCTCAATTAAATGGGACACAAATGTCAGACGGGTAGTAGGCTCCATGTGGGCCTTGTCCATATTTGGAGTCGACTAGGTTGGGTCGATGTCGGGTCCCAAAATTAAATGGGAAATTAAATCAGGTTTTACGGTAGATAATTAATTGGCCTAAATTGAACCGAAAGTTGTGCGAAGGAAATGGAGCACAAAATGGAGTGTCTGAGTGGGACACGAAGGTCATGGGTGAAGAGCGTCTCGAGTAGATCAGGCATGACAAGTTAGTAATGAGAAAACGACTGGTCTGGTACTCCTAAATTAAAAGTCACGGTAACGTGCATATGAGGATCTAGGAAAAGAGTAGGAATTCAATTAATAATTAAATGGTCTAAATTGACCCGAACTTGCGCGAAGCAAAAAGAGTACAAGGGAGCAAGTTCGAGTAGGATACGAAATATCAATATGAAGATAATCTCGTCTGCTACAAACTCCAAGAAGGAAGTTTCCAGAGACTGACATCCCTGATGCTCTAGAATTCCAAGTCACGATAAAGAGCATTAAATCAAATAATAAACAAATAATAATATATATTACAACTAATTGAATTATAAAAATAATAAAAAAATAAACCTTAAATTCAGGGGCTTACAATGAATGATCCATTGCTCGAACATACATCAGGAAGGGTATTCTTGAGACTGGAGGCATTCAGACTAGAACTGGAGAGTTCATCAAGTACCGCTTTATGTCTTCAAATGCTTGCTGGCATTCTTCAGTCCAAATAAAAGACATACTTTTTTTCATAAGTTGAGTGAACGTTCTACAACGTCCAGAAAGATTTGAGATGAATCTCCTGATGTACGCAAGCCGTCCCTGGAATCCTCGTAGCTCTTTTAGGTTGCGTGGAGGATGCATCTCTTGAATGGCTTTGATTTTCTCAGGATCAAGTGTATACCTTTAGAGGTAATAACGAATCAAAGAAATTTTCTACTAGAGACTCCCGGGAATGACTTGGTGGGATTCATCTTGAGTTGATGTTGGTGCATTAGATCGAATATAGTTCTCAAGTCTTGGATGTGGTTTTCCTTCAGACGAATTTTGACAGCAATATCATCTACATAGCATTCAACTGTCTTTCATAAATAATCACGGAAGATAGTACTCATGGCCCACTAATAAGTTGTACCCGTATTTTTAAGACTAAATGGCATGACAGTGTAGCAATAGACTCCGAGAGGAGTACGAAATGATGTATATTTCTCATCTTCTTGGTGCATCTTAATTTAGTTATAGCCTGAGAATCCATCCATAAAAGACATTCATTCAAATCCGCAAGTATTATCGATCATAACATCAGTGATCAGAAGAGAAAATGCATCTTTGGGACAAGCTTCATTACGGTCTCTGAAGTCAATATAGACACGGACCTTCCCTGTTTTCTTCATAACTGGGACAACATTCGCCACCCGGTCCGGTTGTTATTCTTCTCTGAAGAAGCCACATGCAATGAGCTTCTCGACTTTAGCTTCTATGGCATCCATCATGTCAGGTCAAAATCGTCGCTGTTGTTTCTTGACTGGCCTCGCATTCGGCAGAATGTTGAGTTTGTGGCTTGCGATCTGGGGATCTGTGACACCCAGTTTTCTAAAATGAGGGTAATTTTGAAATTTTATATTTTAATTTATTTAATTATGATATTTAATTAATAATATGATTTTTGGTAAATTTTAATCATTTTTAAACTATTTAAATCATGACTTATAATTTTGGTGTTTGGCTAGTGTAACCTTGGAGACTATTGACCTAGAGCCTAGCCATGTGATTAGGATGTTTAATTAGTACATTTTAGCCTAGAGGGTATTTTGGTCATTTTAGGATTTAATTGAATTATTTATGATTTATTGGAATTTGTGTGATTTTAATTATTATTTAAATAAGTGCTATGTGCTATGATGAGTTTTAGCCTAGTGAAGCCTAACCTAGAAGCTTAGACTTAACCCATGGGCTAAGTAGGATGGTTAACTTAAGTTGAGGGTAGAAATTATCAAGTTAGAAATCAAATAGGAGTTTTAGTCATGAGAATTAATTTTAGAGAATGGGCCCTTAGAAACTTAGATGTAACTTGACTTAGAGAGGGAGGCCCATGGCCCAACTAACTAAACCCTAACCCTAGCATTTATGACCAGCCACCTAGGGATCCACACTCCTATTTAATGTCTCCTCAAACTTAGGGCTAGCCTCCTTAGAAAAAATAGCAAGTTGAAAATAGAGGTAAAACCCTTTCTTCCCCAATCCATAACTCCTCCATTTCAACTCCTTTTTCTTCCTAATTTCTTGCAATAGATTCTAATCTCTGTGTTTTTGATGGCTATGGTGAGAAATTTCAGGGAAGGGGCAATTTGGAAGAGTTTGGGTAGCTTGAGGAACAACTCACTTTGGGGCTTTTCAGCCATTTCAAACCTATAGGTAAATCCCTAATCCCTCCACCAAATTTTGTTTTCTTTGCATGGATAGGAAGCCCTAGGTGTCCCCTAGCTGTAGGACTTGGTTTCGTGTCAAGGTGGATTCATTTCGTGTCCGTATCGGACACGTATCGTATTGATAGAATAGGTGTTTGTAGAAATGTCACATAGGAATTTATTTTCGTATTTTCGAAAACTAATTACATAGGTTTGTAGATCTAGGTGTGTGTATGAATTTTTGTGAAGGTGTCCTGGTGTTTTGTGTCCTTGTGTGTCGTGTATTCCATTTGGACACGCAGTACGGGCCCGTAGGCCGTGTCCTGCATCACGGGGTCCATATCTCTGGACACAAGACACGTCGTGTCCTAAAATTTTGGGAGAATCTTGGGGCAATGTCTGCCACCAAGTTCCCAAAATTTGGGAACATCTCGTGGTCTGTGCACGGAGATATCGACGTTGCACTGGCCGCACTGGCCGCGCGTGCGCACTGTACACGCGTGAGATTGGTCACTGATACGCATGTTTTGACACGACACGGGGACACTTTGGCACGATTCAGGCTGGTTGACACGTACCTCTATCACAGGCGAGTGTCTGGACACGAACACGTGCCGTGTCGTGTCGTGTGTCGCGTGTGGGATGCACGTGCACGCGTGCACTATCTCGTGTCTGTGTACATGAGTAGATTGGACACGATTCGTGTCCAATTCCTGGACACGAGGACACTCTCATGCACCCTCACATGCTTGACATCAATTACCAACCCTTGGTTTGTCGTCTTGATGTGAATTTAAATTCGAAAATTTGAATTTCCTATCGAACACTGTCATGCACTGATACGGACAGGAATTGGGTTTCCTATTTTTTTTAAATTGATTATTAACTGTTTTTATTGATGATTCAATGAGTAAATTAGCTACCTAATTGTTTGATGAATGTTATTCAAGTTCACTTTGATCATTGCTATGCACAGGGATCATGGGAATGGGTTTTGCACATTGGATTGGGGGTTTAACTGCCAACAGTTTCAGAAATGAACCTGAGAATGATCTCTCATACACCCTACATCCTATTTGTAATCTGAATTCTGATTTTAGGTTAATATAGTGAACTGAGATTAGTTGTATGTTTAACTGAAATAGGAATAGGGATAATATAGAAATCTGGGATCTAGTTGTAGTGTAACCTGAGTTCAATTCAATATATATTAACTATCAAATACACAAATACCTGAGAAGGGTAGGCATTGTTTTAGTTTAGGTTTTGAATTATTATGATACATTAGTTTAGGTTACTTTAATCTTGAGTTTGAAGTATCAGCTTGTTTGGTATTTGAATACCTGTATTTAATGTTAGATGTGGTTGATTTCAAGTCCACATTGTCTTCATTCAAATTAATTTGAACTTGTTTCATTTCAAATGAGTTGGTGGTGATTCACACACACCTGTAAATTACTCACACATTGATCCCCTGTACACATCTGTGATGTTAGGATGGTATGACAGGATTAGTTGATTGTTTCGAATTGGGTTGTTATTCCTGTCACAGGTTTTCCACACACATGCCAACACACAAAAAACTGAAAGCTGTTTCCCTCTTATACACACACCCCCTACTAACTGCTATGTGTGTCACACATTGCACAGATATGCATGTTCACATGCACACACATACAAGCTGAAATCTGTCACACATTCCCCTTACTCCTCTAACACACACACACAGGACTTTAGCCTTAGCACTGTCAAACCTGAACACACACAAATCTGGGATTCCTTTTACACTCAAACCTGAGACCTTAATGTTCACTCACCCACACACACTCCTAAACCTGTAATTGACACATATACACACACTTTTCTCTATTGATTTCTGAATAGTCTACACACACATGTAGGCACACACATGCACATGCCCATTGATACTACCCTTCATCACCCACACACTGGTTGTTCACACACACATGTCTCTCTCTCTATGAATATATGTATATATATATAATATCTCTAATTTGTTGGATGAATATGTAATATATATATAGTGTATGTGCATATTGCCTATAATGTAATATATATATGTAATGTTGCTTATATTAAAATAGTATATGTATATAATGTGTGGAAGCAATGTATTACCAATATAGATTATATTAGCCTATGTAGATTCCTATAATATAGCCTATGTATATACACCTATGATTTGTGTGTTGATAGACTTGTAAGACTTTGTGATGATGTGTGCTTGCTAGAATAGGCTGGTTAGGCCTAGTGAGACTTGATTAGCCTAGTTTGACCTAGATTGACTTCTAGGTTGACCAAGAGTTGACTTTGGCCTAGTTTGACCTAGACTCATGTAGAGTGCATAGTAGAACTTCATTTTACCATTCTGGACTTGTTGTGACTTGTGCTGTTCTGAATAGGAGCCAGACACCTCTCCTCAGGCAGTACATTCTCTTCAGACATTCAGTTATCAGGCGAGTACATTCTCTGACCGTTTCATACTTGTCTGGATTTACATTCTTGCTCTATATTACTGTACTCGATGCTGACACGATCATTATCACGGATTGGTACTATATGGATCTTCTTCTGAGATGTTATCTCCTTGTATTCACTAAATACATATTGTGATATTCGTTTTACTTACATATTGTATTTATTGAATACCCTTATCATTATACACTCATTGTGCATATTATACTCTCATTATCACATTGAGCCATTGTACAAGCCATTGTACAAGCCATTGTATAAGGTAACGTAACTGAATTGGATCCTTGTGTATTGATTGGGAAGGGAGAGTAGAAATGGTTATGTGATCAATTCTATTGTATAAGAAATTGTATATGTCCATTGTACACCCACGTACAAAGGAGTCCCATTTTATTGTATAACCTAACCCGTTTATATAACCATATTGTGCTCTAAATCACATGTTGCTTACAGTTCTTACTTTTCATATATAGATATTTTCCATTATCAAATCTCTGCTATTTTCATATACATTCTTCTTTCAGCGTTTCCTGTACCTTACTCTATTGCATGCTTTATATTTCCTAACTTGATATGAACTGCGTGAGATGTTTTGTGCTCGCTCCTGTCCTGACTGGACCTGTTGAAAATATTACAGAGGATGAGGACGAGGCCTGCATAGACACCTTCTATATGGGACAGCTGTAGATGGCTCGTGTGACCCAGATTTCTAGCCTGATCCACTAGTTTAGAGACTGAGGCTCCCTAGTCTAGGTTTACTATTTCTGTCATTTGAGATCTAGATTGTATATATTCTTTCATATTTAGTAGTTGGGACTTGTATTCTGGATGTTGTTGAGATGTTATCTTAGACACTTAGACTCTCTGGTTGTCATGTATATTCTTTCATTCCAGTATTTATCTCTATCTTTTCATCTTATCATTCTGCCTTAGATGTGATTGAGACTGTATATTGCTATGTCACCTCCATTCGGAGTGTATATACTGTACAGGTACCTTTATATTGTTAGATGATTGACCTAGGATAGCGTTCTACCGCCGACACTGTGGCGTAAGCTGGGCGTTGTTACATTCTCGTACCCTCACAGTGGGTACGGGTCGTGACACATTTTTAGTGGTGGCCCATGCAGGTCGAGTTTATGTAGTGGTATTCGAACTAGAGTATCACTACAGCCTGCAGTAGGATTAGGATATTCTTGAGGTACTCAATCACATTAGGAAAAGCTCTTAATCTGATTCTTGTTATCAAAATTCTTGCTACTTTAATACTTTCTTTTGAAATAAACTATCCTCCCTTAATTTATCGCTTCTTTCTCAGCAATTGATACCCTTGTTTGATCTGTCTTCAGGATGGTGGAGACGCGGTTACAGCATACCATTCATGGGGATACTGTAGAGGGGACTGCTACCTCTCAGCCAGTTCAGCAGGGTCGGGAGGCTACAACTCCTACCACCTCTGCTCATATTGGGACTTCAGCAGCAGCAGCAGAGGGTATGCCTTCACCAGTTCGGAGGCAGGACCCAGTCATCCCAGAGATGTCTTTCCAGCAGCCGCCGCCTACAGGATACGTGGACGCGGCACAGATGTTTGCCTACTTCCAGCAGTTTATGGACCAGCAGCAGGTCCGACAGGACATGGGCATGGAGTTGGCCATTACGACAGCCGCAGCTCGACCAGCAGTCCAGCAGCCGAAGACACCTGGGATAGAGCAGTTCCAGAAGATGAGCCCCAGAGACTTTCTGGGGACGGAAGGAATTATATATGCTAACGAGTGGATCGAGCATATAGAGGAGATCTTCCGCCTGGCCCGGATACCGGCAGATTTTTAGATAGAGGCAGCAGCTAGCCGTATGCGAGATCTTGCTCGCACCTGGTATCAGTCAGACCCCAGGGTGGGGGTAGCTGGACAGACTTGGGAGGAGTTCAAGGGCTTCTTCAAGAAGAAGTTCTTTCTA
The DNA here is from genome assembly GCA_029216955.1 of Iris pallida. Lineage (NCBI taxonomy): Eukaryota > Viridiplantae > Streptophyta > Magnoliopsida > Asparagales > Iridaceae > Iris > Iris pallida. Next base: position 109,158 of record JANAVB010009148.1, read on the forward strand.
GATTCAGCGCTCAGAGCCTTGGAGTCGCAGTTCGAGAGCCTAGTCCAGGTGAGCCTTTCAGTGGAGGAGTACACTGGGGAGTTCGGCCGCCTCGGCAGATTTGTAGAGGGTTTGAGCGAGACGGCGAAGGCCCAGAGGTTCCGGAAGGGTCTGGTCAAGGAAGTCAAGTCCTTGACCAAGGGCAACAGGGATGCCACTTTTGAGGAGATTTTGACGGGAGCCTTATTAGCAGAGGATGATCTTAGGCTTAGGCTCAAGAGGGGGCGAGACCCAGTTGGGGGCAGCAGCAGCGGAGGCCAGGCCAAGAGGCCTCATATACAGATTCAGCAGCAGTATCAGCAGCCGATGTTCCACTTCCTGTAGCAGCAGCAGAGGCCTGTTCAGCATCAGGAACAGAGACAGGTACTGTATCAGCAGGCACCCAGGCAGCAGCAGAATACTGTGTGCAACTTCTGCAAGAAGCCATGCCATTGGTGGAACGATTACAGGAAGAGGTTGGGAATGTGTTTACTTTGCGGTTCAGCGGAGCATCAGTGTAGAGAGTGTCCCAAGAACCTGACACCGTTGGCTCAGATAGCACCAGGAGCTAGGGCTCCGGCAGGGCAGCAGAGGGGATCACCATTGTAGACTCAGCAGGAGAGGTTCGTACAGCATCAGCAGCAGGCCAGGGGAGGCTAGCCAGGGCGAGCTTTCGCCATGACAGCCGAGGATGCTCAGGTCGTTGGAGATCTAATTGCAGGTTCCGTTCTTTTGATTCCATTCCCGAAATTGCCTCTTATAACTGCCTTGAAATTTCGATTCCCTCTGTTCCTTGTCTATTGATCAATTCTGTCTTGTTGTTCTTGTGTTATGTTTGATTTTCTTCTGAGATGAATCATATGGGCTAGGTCACCCAGTTATGGAATCTAGAATCTTCGATAGTCGTGTTAGCTGGCATAGTGAGGACATATAGTCAGATTTAGGACGTATTTCTTGGGTATGGGAATTTAAGGTTTTCGCTGCCAAGCATGCGGCAATACAAAAATTTTAAATACCATAATTCTAGAGGTATGTGCCTTAGTCGAGGACTCTGTGATTATCGTAGCCATGCTCACTAGCACGACGAAGATTTTGAGTATCATGATTTTGGACAGACGCATATGATTATCTGACAGTATGTTTGAGACTCTGATTGTGGGGTGTTTGACCGAGAACTCGACAGTTACCATATTGGAAGATAGAGTCACTCGATGGACGTACCCTACACTGGTGTCTGAATCCCATAAAACAGAGTCAGAAGAGTTGGATCGTTCTTCTTTATCGGATTCGGAGGCTTCTGGAGTCAGAATTGGCGAGGTATAGCCCAATCCCCATTTCATTTTGCTGTAATATTATTATGACTTTTTTTTGGAGTATGAATACGAATAGGAGTTCGCCTTCCCTTGCCACCATTGAGACCGGGTTTAAAATTATAGTCCATCTTTTGAATGATATCTTTTGATTGTTGACTATAATGACGTAGTTGAAGTCTTCTGTTATCTTGATTTTCTTCTTCATTATCGGGCATGATCTTATGTTCTGTTCATTTTACTAAAAACTATAGGAAGTTCATCTTTCTTCTTGGAAGGAGCTAAGAAGAAGGAGTCTTGTATTGGTTCGAGCAATACTTCATCTTGGAGAGGTTGAACTACTCAAATTGTAAGTGGTTCGAAGTTATCTAACATTTCTAAATAACATCGAGTATAATAAAAAAAATCAATATACTGTAAAGGAGATGCTACTTTATTGATTTATACATCATCATTTACAACAGGATATTCTTAGCCTTAACAGAAGGTCTAGTAAGGTTGATAATCAGAGGAGGAGAAGGAAAAGGTTTGTTACGACGAAGATCGATAAAAAGAGGCTCAGAAGAGGTGAGTTCCCTCTGTTCTATTTTTACAGCAGGAGGCTGTTTGTTATGAGAGAAAAGATGGATAGTCAATGTCTGAGAAGAAGATAGACGAGTATTACGTCCTTTGACTGGGATTAAGAGAACATCTTTTGAGGTGTCTTTCTGATCTTCCTCACTATCCGTCGCCAATACAGCTTTCATGAACTCTTTCTTGTACATCCAAGAATCCGTACAATATGCTTCAATGCCCCTGAAAGGAATTAGGTCAGTTACTTCCTTTTGGACCTCTCCATTAAAATCTACATATTTGAAGCATTAGTGTAGAGTGGATGGTACAATGTTATGCTCATACAGAAAGTGTCTTTCCAGCAAGGAATTATAAGCGCCATAATTATCGATTACGTAAAAAGTAACATTTGTACGAAGATTGCCTATTTGAACTTTCAGGCGAATCTTCTCCAAAGGTTCACTTCTTCCAGAATTAAATCCCAAGACTGTCGTAATAGTTGTTGAACGATTATGTACGAGAATCTTTAATGCATCTAGTAAAGCCTTTGACATGATGCTGAGCGCAGACCCAGGGTCGATCAAGATGCGATCAACCATCATGGTATCGACATATCCCGTGAAGTAGAAGGGTCGGCCATGACGATTATCTTCCAACAGCATATCATCTTGTGTAAAGGTGATGTTGGGCATTAGTTCCATCATACTATGACAATAAAAGCAAGTTACATGCTCCTCCTCTGGCTTCTTAAAGAGAGTTAGACAAGTATCTGCTTGCATCAAAGACTCACTCACTGTCTCTCGAGTTTTTTTGAGAGACGTAGTAGCTCAAAATTGATAACCTTATCGGGGTATTAGCCAGCTGAGCCAGTATATTAAAGTTATACGGCTTCTCGAGTCCCAGAGCTGGAGTCTTATTTAATATTTTATCAAAGCGGACATGTTGCTTTCCTTTGTAGACTGTCGTCAGTTTAGGAGGAGTTGGTTCCACTGGAGGTGATGTAGCTGATGGAAAATTGACAGCAGGAGAAGATGATGTTGGAGCAGGGTTCTCTTGACCTTCTGAATAGTCTCTCAGGTAAATTCTTACGGACCTGGTACCAGTTAGAGCCTCTTATTCGGATACAGGTTCGAAGGACACCATATTGCAACTCTTTGCCTGGATCTTGTTTCTTGAAGGTGTCTTTTGGCAAAATAAAGAGTTTGTCTGGTAAACCAAACCAACACGAGATTGGTTGTGTGAAAGACATAGAGAAAGAGGTACAGGAGATCCTTTTCCATGATTCAGGTCGGGAGCCTTTTGTAGATTATATCCCATCTTTGTCGTTAGTTCACGAGACTTTGGACTATACAGATGGAAAGCTGGTTGATATTTGGCTTCTGGCTTTGACAGCGTTGTCTCAGAAGGGGAGGAAGAAGAAGGAGGATATGTTGCCGAAGTGAAAGTGGCAGTTAAAGGTGGAGGACAATGTTCACCTAACAAAGTCATGTGACATGACTTGTATTTGGTTGCTTTCTTGGACTTTAAAGAAGGTGCTTCAAAGTCAACCACTAAATCAGGATGAATCAACATAATCTTCCCTTTATCAGTGGACAGAGGAACAAGACCATCAGTTAGTGCAGGTGGGAGATTAACAATCTCTAGAGTAGTTCTCCGGATGGGAATGATGTCGTCCTGCACAAGTTGAGCAGAAAAATTGCCAAACTGTAGAGAGACGACATTAGTCGTTACAGTCTTTTCATCTTGTTGGAGAGTAATTGTACCAGAATTAACCATCTACTGGATCTTGCCTTAAGTACATAGCATGCTCGAGTCGGATGTCCAAAAAATCTATGGTAAACATAATATTTGGGGTGGTCAATTTACCTACTTCATCTGGTCGTTTTGCTTCTGGCAGTTGAAGTTTATTGATCTTGAACAGACAATCAAAGATACTCATGATGTCATCTTCATCAAAAGAGTATTATTCTTTATTCTTTCGGACGTGGTACTCTCTGTGGTGGTGCCGTTGGAGTAGTGTTGATTGACCTATGTTGACGGCTAGAGTTCCTTTGCCTTTGACATTGATAGCCAAAGTTTTTTACCCTTGTGGTTGTTCTTACGACTACCGTTATTTGGTGTAGCATGTTCATCTTTATCAAGATTAGGCATCTGAATACCTAATTGCTTGAACTTGTTAGCACTTTGTTCTGCCACTTTAGTATTTACTATGAATGAAGGCCAATCCTGGAACTGTGTCAATCCAGTCCACATGCTGATTATAGGCAACAGGTTTAACTTACAAGTGTCTATAGTCAAAGCATCTGGAGTTCCGAGAGGCATTTTGAGTGCCTCACGGCAGAATCGTTCAATAAACCATTCAGTTGTTTCATTGTGTCGTTGTTTAATTTTAATGAGAGCAGACATAGTCATGTCATTTTCCTCCCATAAAATTGTTCCAGGAATATTTGTTTGAATCCAGAGAAAGAGGTTATACAACCATCTGGCAAACTACGGTACCAGTCGTAAGCTGTACCTGCTAAACATCTGACGAACACCCTAGTGAGTAGAGCATCATTTGGTTTAGTTGATCAGTCATTACCTCAAAGTGATTGAGGTATTGACTTGGAGATGTGCTGCCATCAAACAACATAATAGTAGGTGGTTTATATTTGAGAGGAAATTGGACTTTCTTCCACTCTATTGGATAAGGCTGCTTGATCCCAAGCTTCTGCAAGCCGTCTTTCTCTTCGAAAGCCTCAATTGAGTACATAAAAGTTTTAAGGCCTCACAGGAATCTTTCGATGATTGTGGAGCAGTAGATTGATTTGATATGTTAGGATGAGGTATTGCATGATAAGTACCACCCCAGCACCATATTGACTTAGAATAGCCTGCACAGGTATGGAAGCGGTACGAGGAGACTGTACCCCCAGACCAATATTGACGGGAGCTGATGTCGTTACAGGTTCTTGGGTCGAAATTAGATTCGCGGCCGGTGGAATCGTATGCTGTGTCATAATTACATCATGCATATCTGTCATCATCTCAACCATGCTCTTCAAACTATCCTCCAAAACAACAATTCTCTGCTCTTGACTGTTAGAATTGGAAGCATCTTAATCTTCTATAACGACATAAGCAGTCACTTCTCTAGCTATTGAAGATGAGCTAGTAGAAAAGATGGTTCGTTCAGAACTTTTACTCAGCATCAAAGTCATATAAGGAACTACCCCCAAAATAAGTGATGTCCTTTTGACTGAAGGAATCTTGGTTGGAATCAGGAAGATTTCTTTGACCGATTGTTTCTTGGTCGGAAGAAAGATTCCTTTGACCGATTGTTTCTTGGTCGGAAGGAAGATTCCTTTGATCGGTTATTTCTTGGTCAGAAAGAAGATTCCTTTGACCGATTGTGTCTCGACTTCTTGATCTGGTATATTGGTATAGTCCTTCGCCGGATTCATGAATCCGATCTAGTATTGTTAATGGGATTGCGGGATGCATTGCGTCTCGGGCGCATTCCACCCCCAGTGCTTCGAGACGTCATGTTGACAGAGGCTTGCAACAATTCATCTTCATCCAATATCATCGGTTGAGGAAACTGAGAGTAATTTAGACGGTCGAAGACAGTCCGTTTAGCTGATGACAACATCATTTGATAACTACCTCATGATGATGGTTACAGTGATGTTCTTGGGGCTACATTGGATGAGACGGATTTGTGACCTTTCGCTTTTGTTTAAGAATTTTGTGGAGATCGGTTACAACATCAGGATGAGAAGAAGTCAAAGGAACATATTCTTTAATAATGTTAGGAACATGATTCCTATTCTTGAGATATCATATTCCTTGAGTGTACAAGGAGGTGCTGAGTTGATTACCATAGGTAAAGGGGTTTTTGACTTCAGAAGTCTGTTTCTGGCACAAATTAGCCACTGGCACAGGCTTTTTGCATTTTGCTAAAGCAGGTGTTGGCCGGCGCCTGTTGAGATAGGTGCGCAGGTCAGATAGATCTACTACTTGTGTATTTACCTGAGATACTAACAGCTTACCCTGCTTGGATCTTGAGATATGCAGGGTTGGAAGATCCGTAGTTGCATTTTTGGTATTTGGTAGAAGTCTTTTTTGCGTTGCACAACCTGTTCTCATGTGCTTGCTGTCATGACCCGCACCCAGTGTAAGGGCACGAGAAGTGGGTATGTCCAGCCTACGTCGCATTATCGGCGGTAGAACGCTGTCCTAGGTCCTAACATCTACAATATAACTGTACCTGTACAATGATATACTCTCCCAAAAGAGGATAACATATAAAGTACAACTCAATCACAAAATCTAAGATGGAATGAAGAGATAAAAAGATGGATAAAATCTCAATAGAGAACTACAACTGATAGTTAATAAGTTTGGATGTTTAAACAACATGAAAATCCAAAATCTGAAGTACATCTCAAAGAAAAAACATCTAAACAAGATAACTAGTCTAGAATCTAAACTAGACAATGGGCAAGTCCTCAGCAACTGTTGGATCCTCCTGAGGGTCCAAGTCACCGGTGTCATCTAAGTCAGTACCATAATAGATAGGGCAGAGCTCCTCATCATCACCTATAATATTTTCAACAGTCCAATCAGGACGGAAACGAGCACAATACATCTCACACAGTTCATATCATGATAGGAAATATAAAACATGCGATAGAATAAGATACATGAAATGCTGTAAGAAATAAACATAAGAAAAAGAGAGAATCTGATAAACAAAAGCTATCTATATATGATAATAGAGAACTGTAAATGACTATGTGATTTAGAGTACAAGATAGACATATGAACGACTTAATTTATACACGATTACACTACAGATTATTCAAACTAGATCAACCCTAAGTCAACTCGTCCATTATCCCAAATTTAGGTCAACCTTAAGCTATCTAGTCATTTCAAGTCCATTTGGGTCAAGTTTGGGCCAAGTTTGACTCAAAGTTTACTTTTGTCAACTTGGTCAACTTGTTAGCCAACCATGCCTAACTTAGGCCTATTGGATATTTGCAGGTTTAACTCAAACTAATACAACTTACCTAACTCCCATAGGCTTAGATATCAAATACCATCTCATATATATATATATTATTATATATATATTTATATATATATATAATATATATATATACAACTAACAATATATACAATATACAAAAAATATATATATATATACAACTAACAATTATACAATATATGATGTTTATATATATACATACATCTATATAATGCAAAGAAAAATTATATAAGCATGTGTGTGTAGTGTTGTGAACTGTGGTGTTGAGAGGGCTGCTGCTATAGGCAAATCTGAGAATAACTCACACAATAATACATATACACAATATGTATATGCTAGCTATTATGGTATATAAGGTATATACATTATAGTAATGTATATATACATAGAAAAAGAATGGTGTGTGTGTGCTGTTGTGAAAGGGTAGATCACCCACCTGCAATCAATCCTAGACCCAACTGAATCTCAAAATCCCTTATAATATATATATATATATATATATATAAGGGATTTTGAGATTCAGTTGGGTCTAGGATTGATTGCAGGTGGGTGATCTACCCTTTCACAACAGCACCACACACCATTCTTTTTCTATGTATATATACATTACTATATATGTATTACCTTATATACCATAATAGCTAGATATACATATATTGTGTATATGTATTATTTGTGAGTTATTCTCAGATTTGCCTATAGCAGCAGCCCTCTCAACACCACAGTTCACAACACTACACACACATGCTTATATAATTTTTTCTTTGCATTATATAGATGTATGTATATATATAAACATCATATATGTATATATTGTTAGTTGTATATATATATATATATTTTTTTGTATATTGTATATATTGTTAGTTGTATATATATATTATTATATATATATATATATATATATATATATATATATATATATGAGATGGTATTTGATATCTAAGCCTATGGGAGTTAGGTAAGTTGTATTAGTTTTGAGTTAAACCTGCAATATCCAATAGGCCTAAGTTAGGCATGGTTGGCTAACAAGTTGACCAAGTTGACAAAGTAACTTTGAGTCAAACTTGGCCCAAACTTGACCCAAATGGACTGAAATGACTAGATAGCTTAAGGTTGACCTAAATTTGGGATAATGGACGAGTTGACTTAGGGTTGATCTAGTTTGAATAATCTGTAGTGTAATCGTGTAAAATTAAGTCGTTCATATGTCTATCTTGTACTCTAAATCACATAGTCATTTACAGTTCTCTATTATCATATATAGATAGCTTTTGTTTATCAGATTCTCTCTTTTTCTTATGTTTATTTCTTACAGCATTTCATGTATCTTATTCTATCGCATGTTTTATATTTCCTATCATGATATGAACTGTGTGAGATGTATTGTGCTCGTTTCCGTCCTGATTGGACTGTTGAAAATATTATAGGTGATGATGAGGAGCTCTGCCCTATCTATTATGGTACTGACTTAGATGACACCGGTGACTTGGACCCTCAGGAGGATCCAACAGTTGCTGAGGACTTGCCCATTGTCTAGTTTAGATTCTAGACTAGTTATCTTGTTTAGATGTTTTTTCTTTGAGATGTACTTCAGATTTTGGATTTTCATGTTGTTTAAACATCCAAACTTATTAACTATCAGTTGTAGTTCTCTATTGAGATTTTATCCATCTTTTTATCTCTTCATTCCATCTTAGATTTTGTGATTGAGTTGTACTTTATATGTTATCCTCTTTTGGGAGAGTATATCATTGTACAGGTACAGTTATATTGTAGATGTTAGGACCTAGGACAGCGTTCTACCGCCGATAATGCGACGTAGGCTGGACATACCCACTTCTCGTGCCCTTACACTGGGTGCGGGTCATGACAGCAAGCACATGAGAACAGGTTGTGCAACGCAAAAAAGACTTCTACCAAATACCAAAAATGCAACTACGGATCTTCCAACCCTGCATATCTCAAGATCCAAGCAGGGTAAGCTGTTAGTATCTCAGGTAAATACACAAGTAGATCTATCTGACCTGCGCACCTATCTCAACAGGCGCCGGCCAACACCTGCTTTAGCAAAATGCAAAAAGCCTGTGCCAGTGGCTAATTTGTGCCAGAAACAGACTTCTGAAGTCAAAAACCCCTTTACCTATGGTAATCAACTCAGCACCTCCTTGTACACTCAAGGAATATGATATCTCAAGAATAGGAATCATGTTCCTAACATTATTAAAGAATATGTTCCTTTGACTTCTTCTCATCCTGATGTTGTAACCGATCTCCACAAAATTCTTAAACAAAAGCGAAAGGTCACAAATCCGTCTCATCCAATGTAGCCCCAAGAACATCACTGTAACCATCATCATGAGGTAGTTATCAAATGATGTTGTCAATCAGCTAAACGGACTGTCTTCGACCGTCTAAATTACTCTCAGTTTCCTCAACCGATGATATTGGATGAAGATGAATTGTTGCAAGCCTCTGTCAACATGACGTCTCGAAGCACTGGGGTGGAATACGCCCGAGACGCAATGCATCCCGCAATCCCATCAACAATACTTAGATCGGATTCATGAATCCGGCGAAGGAGTATACCAATATACCAGATCAAGAAGTTGAGACACAATCGGTCAAAGGAATCTTCTTTCTGACCAAGAAACCGATCAAAGGAATCTTCCTTCCGACCAAGAAACAATCGGTCAAAGAAATCTTTCTTCCGACCAAGAAACAATCGGTCAAAGAAATCTTTCTGATTCCAACCAAGATTCCTTCAGTCAAAAGGACATCACTTATTTTGGGGGTAGTTCCTTATATGACTTTGATGCTGATAGTAAAAGTTCTGAACGAACCATCTTTTCTACTAGATCATCTTCAATAGCTAGAGAAGTGACTGCTTATGTCGTTATAGAAGATTAAGATGCTTCCAATTCTAACAGTCAAGAGCAGAGAATTGTTGTTTTGGAGGATAGTTTGAAGAGCATGGTTGAGATGATGACAGATATGCATGATGTAATTATGACACAGCATACGATTCCACCGGCCGCGAATCTAATTTTGACCTAAGAACCTGTAACGACATCAGCTCCCGTCAATATTGGTCTGGGGGTACAGTCTCCTCGTACCGCTTCCATACCTGTGCAGGCTATTCTAAGTCAATATGGTGCTGGAGGTGGTACTTATCATGCAATACCTCCTCCTAACATATCAAATCAATCCACTGCTCCACAATCATCGGAAGATTCCTGTGAGGCCTTAAAACTTTTACGTACTCAATTTGAGGCTTTCGAAGAGAAAGACGGCTTACAGAAGCTTGGGATCAAGCAGCCTTATCCAATAGAGTGGAAGGAAGTCCAATTTCCTCTCAAATATAAACCACCTACTATTATGTTGTTTGATGGCAGCACATCTCCAAGTCAATACCTCAATCACTTGAGGTAATGACTGATCAACTACAACCAAATGATGCTCTACTCACTAGGGTGTTCGTCAGATTTAGCAGGTGCAGCTTACGACTGGTACCGTAGTTTGCCAGATGGTTGTATAACCTCTTTCTCTGGATTCAAACAAATGTTCCTGGAACAATTTTATGGGAGGAAAATGACATGACTATGTCTGCTCTCATTAAAATTAAACAACGACACAATGAAACAACTGAATGGTTTATTGAACGATTCCGTGAGGCACTCAAAATGCCTCTCGGAACTCCAGATGCTTTGACTATAGACACTTGTAAGTTAAACCTGTTGCCTATAATCAGCATGTGGACTGGATTGGCACAGTTCCAGGATTGGCCTTCATTCATAGTAAATGCTAAAGTGGCAGAAGAAAGTGCTAACAAGTTCAAGCAATTAGGTATTCAGATGACTAATCTTGATAAAGATGAACATGCTACACCAAATAATGGTAGCCGTAAGAACAACCACAAGGGTAAAAAACTTTGTCTATCAATGTCAAAGGCAAAGGAACTCTAGCCGTCAACATAGGTCAATCAACACCTACTCCAACGACACCACCACAGAGCACCACGTCCGAAAGAATAAAAGAATAATAGTCTTTTGATGAAGATGATGTCATGAGTATCTTTGATTGTCTGTTCAAGATCAATAAACTTCAACTGCCAGAAGCAAAACGACCAGATGAAGTAGGTAAAATTGACCACCCCAAATATTGTTTACCATAGATTTTTTGGACATCCGACTCGAGCATGCTATGTACTTAAAGGCAAGATCCAGGAGATGGTTAATTCTGGTACAATTACTCTCCAACAAGATGAAAAGACTGTAACGGCTAATGTCGTCTCTCTACAGTTTGGCAATTTTCTGCTCAACTTGTGCAGGACGGCATCATTCCCATCCGGAGAACTACTCTAGAGATTGTTAATCTCCCACCTGCACGAACTGATGGTCTTATTCCTCTGTCCACTGATAAAGGGAAGATTATGTATTCATCCTGATTTAGTGGTTGACTTTGAAGCACCTTCTTTAAAGTCCAAGAAAGCAACCAAATACAAGTCATGTCACATGACTTCGTTAGGTGAACATTGTCCTCCACCTTTAACTGCCACTTTCACTTCGGCAACATATCCTCCTTCTTCTTCCTCCCCTTCTGAGACAACGCTGTCAAAGCCAGAAGCCAAATATCAACCAGCTTTCCATCTGTATAGTCCACAGTCTCGTGAACTAACGACAAAGATGGGATATGATACAAAAGGCTCCCGACCTGAATCATGGAAAAGGATCTCCTGTACCTCTTTCTCTATGTCTTTCACACAACCAATCTCGTGTTGGTTTGGGTTACCAGACAAACTCTTTATTTGCCAAAAGATACCTTCAAGAAGCAAGATCCAGGCAAAGAGTTGCAATATGGTGTCCTTCGAACCTGTATCCGAATAAGAGGCTCTAACTGGTACCAGGTCCGGAAGAATTTACCTGAGAGACTATTCAGAAGGTCAAGAGAACCCTGCTCCAACATCATCTTCTCCTGCTGTCAATTTTCCATCAGCTACATCACCTCCAGTGGAACCAACTCCTCCTAAACTGACGACAGTCTACAAAGGAAAGCAACATGTCCGCTTTGATAAAATTTAAATAAGACTCCAGCTCTGGGACTCGAAAAGCCGTATAACTTTAATATACTGGCTCAGCTGGCTAATACCCCGATAAGGTTATCAATTTTTGAGCTACTGCGTCTCTCAAAAAAAAAACTCGAGAGACAGTGAGTGAGTCTTTGATGCAAGCAGATACTTGTCTAACACTCTTTAAGAAGCCAGAGGAGGAGCATGTAACTTGCTTTTATTGTCATAGTATGATGGAACTAATGCCCAACATCACCTTTATACAATGATATGCTGTTGGAAGATAATCTTCATGACCGACCCTTCTACTTCACGGGATATGTCGATACCATGAAGGTTGATCGCATCTTGATCGACCCTGGGTCTGCGCTCAGCATCATGTCAAAGGCTTTACTAGATGCATTAAAGATTCTCGTACATAATCTTTCAACAACTATTACGACAGTCTTGGGATTTAATTTTGGAAGAAGTGAACCTTTGGAGAAGATTCGCCTGAAAGTTCAAATAGGCAATCTTCGTACAAATGTTACTTTTTACGTAATCGATAATTATGGCTCTTATAATGCCTTGCTGGAAAGACACTTTCTGTATGAGCATAACATTGTACCATCCACTCTACACCAATGCTTCAAATATGTAGATTTCAATGGAGAGGTCCAAAAGGAAGTAACTGACCTAATTCCTTTCAGGGGCATTAAAGCATATTGTACGGATTCTCGGATGTACAAGAAAGAGTTCATGAAAGCTGTATTGGCGACGGATAGTGAGGAAGATCAGAAAGATACCTCAAAAGATGTTCTCATAATCCCAGTCAAAGGACGTAATACTCGTCTATCTTCTTCTCAGACATTGACTATCCATCTTTTCTCTCATAACAAACAGCCTCCTGCTGTAAAAATGGAACAGAGGGAACTCACCTCTTCTGAGCCTCTTGTTATCGATCTTCGTCGTAACAAACCTTTTCCTTCTCCTCCTCTGATTATCAACCTTACTAGACCTTCTGTTAAGGCTAAGAATATCCTGTTGTAAATGATGATGTATAAATCAATAAAGTAGCATCTCTTTACAGTATATTATGTTTTTTATTATACTCGATGTTATTTAGAAATGTTAGATAACTTCGAACCACTTACAATATGAGTAGTTCAACCTCTCCAAGATGAAGTATTGCTCGAACCAATACAAGACTCCTTCTTCTTAGCTCCTTCCAAGAAGAAAGATGAACTTCCTATACTTTTTAGTAAAATGAACAGAACATAAGATCATGCCCGATAATGAAGAAGAAAATCAAGATAACGGAAGACTTCAACTACGTCGTTATAGTCAACAATCAAAAGATATCATTCAAAGATGGACTATAATTTTAAACCCGGTCTCAATGGTGGCAAGGGAAGGCGAACTCCTATTCGTATTCATACTCCAAAAAAAAAGTCATAAATAAATTACAGCAAAATGAAACGGGGATTGGGCTATACCTCGCCAATTCTGACTCCAGAAGCCTCCGAATCCGATAAAGAAGAACGATCCAACTCTTCTGACTCTGTTTCTGGGTTCATACACCATGTA